>VXAY01005783.1:447376-678467 GCA_013399855.1 Oxyruncus cristatus | reverse complement strand
TTTTAAACCTCATAACACTTAAAAAAAAAAAAAAAAAAAAAAGGCAAAGAAAATAAGTAAAGGGGGTTTTTCAGCAACAGCTGGGGAGACAGCTCAGCCTGTGTGGGCTGCAAATAACTTTCGGACCTGCAACATGCCCAGCTGAATTACACTTATCTCTCCACCTCAGTGGCACAGTGCTGAAGAAGAAAATTGCCCTGGTCTCTATGGACTGTTTACTATTCAGAAGTTAGGACCAAAGTGCTCATATTTAGGTTTTATCTTTCTCACTAAATTCCTAAGTGCCTTTGCTCAGCTAGTTTACTGCTTTCAGTAAACTGGCTATTTGAAACTCGCTGAAATTTTTAAGTCAGAATAAGGCTAAGGCATCATCACAAAAAACGCTTTGGGCAGATGTCTTTTCTGAAAAGCTTTAAACCAATACGTTCAGTTAATGCTTCAATCAGTTTTCAAGGTTTTTGTGATGCTTCCTCATTGGGGAAAGAGGAAAAAAGCCCCATATTTCTGTGGGAAACTGAGCCTTTTTCAGATTGCTCTCAAAAATGTTACTGGTAGGAGCCGCAGTCCTTTGGAGCCTCTTAGGAAGGAAGTTACGAGCTTGGCTTTTCTCTCCAGAGCCCTGTTCAGCATAAAGGAACGTAACATGCAGGGTCTTTCCTGCATGGTTTTGCCAGCATCAGTAACACCGGGCAAGTCAGCAGTACCCCCATGTACCATGGCCAGGCCACCAGCAAGGCACAGGTCAAATGCAGAAGGTTGAATCTCCAGATATTTTGATGCAGTAACAATGACTGGGTCCCAGATCATCCCAGGCCCCCTGCTCCTTTCTCCTAGTTCTTATTCTGAAGCACATCTGTTCAGCAATTCAAGCTTGGGGTTTTTTTTGTTTGGGTTTTTTTTTTTTTTTAAGCAGAAATCTCATGCTGTATTAATAATTTCACAGGGTCAGAACCATGACACCAGTAAAACACATCCAATCTGGAAGGTGAGAGCCAACTTCACAGCTGCAGGGAAAGGAAATTTGGCCAAAAGACTCTGCAATTTTGAAGAGTACCATAAGACACAAGGAACAGGCAGGTTGTCACTACAGCTTTCCTCCAACAACCACTGTAGAGTCAGTTGCACGGATCTTTCTGCTCCCTGTAACATCACTCAGCAATCTGCCTCCTGCCATGACATAAGCCAGCAGTTCCACAGAATGCATACAATCTATGGTACCTAAAATAAAAAACATCTTATCTCTAGAAGTATATTTCTCTAAGGAGGAAGACCCTCCCACACTGCACTTCCCTTGCTCCCTTCAAGAAAACTATTTTCAGAGACAGCTTAAGTATCTGTAATAACTACTTGCATATCAAGCTCTATTGCTCTAAGTCTGTGAAAAACAGGGTATAATTAAGTCATATAACATGCAGAACAGCTCCATCATTAACACTAGGTAAAATTTTTATTATGCATATATCATTTGTTTTATGAATTTACTTACCCACTCATAATGTAGTGCATTTCTTGCTGGACAAAGCCTCCATGATGGAAGAAAATATGCTGGAAGTAGAAAAAAAAAAAAAGTCAGTGCTGGCTTTTTAAAAAAAACTAAAAAGGAATTTGTACTCACATGTTTCAGAAACAGCATGTAAAGAGAGATTTACTAACCAGGAAGGAGAATGCTTTCTGAGAAAAAAGTTAAGGAATATTAACATGTCTTAGTATATGCTTATTATAATGCACAGTACACTCCCAGGGTTATAGACAATTGTAATATATGACATTTGCAAGTAAGATGAAATTACTATATCAAAAGTAATATAATTGGGCAAGTAATACCATTTTAAAGGAGTGAATTTCTATGACATTGTCACTCTGAATGCTCTTGCACTGTTCTTAGAATGAACATTTTACGGGTCCTTTTTATGACTTCCTAATCCTCCCATACCAGGCTTCAGAAAGAAATTCCTCCTTCCTCCAGGTTTCCCCATTCATGGACCTCACATCTAATTAGAACATCATCCTCTCCCTACATAAAAAAAAAATTGCTTAAGAATAGATAATTACAGATACTGAATTTCTCAATGAACAGAGAAGTCCTGTTTGGCAGGCCAGCTCTCATGCTTTCAAAGGAACATGTTCCATTTAAAAAAAAATATATACTGGAAAGAAACATCAGGTGTCCTTCCTTCACCTGGTGGGACCATGATGCCCAAGATTCATGTTGTAGCTTTTGAAGGCTTAACTGACAGGCCATTAATTCCATAGTTCCCACATTGGCTGCTTAAATATTTAATCTCTTGACACTTAATGATATTCCTCACTGCCGAAGGCGTAGCTTTCTGAAGGCACTTACAAGCTGCCCAGCACGCTGCTGTTGAAGTCCAAGTAGAGCCCTGCGGGGATCCAGCAAGCAAAGAGTTAAAGCTGGAGACAACTAGCCCTCATTTAGGCCTGCTTAACGAGCATAGCAGATTATTTGTGACACAACCTCAAGCAAGTGAAAAACCCCAAGTGAATTTGATGCATTCCTATATGGCATGGCTAGGCACAGCAGCTTTAGCAAGCTTAAGGAGAAACGTGAGAAGGCAAATGGGGTTAAACAGCTTAGATGGCAGCTGTTCTTGTCCCTGAAAAGAAAATGTGTTCAATTATTCATGTTCAGCTTAAACTGACAATGAAGCCAGCTTCAACAGAGCAATTCTTCTCCATTATTCATATCATGGAGAGAGTGGAGTCTCTGCAATGAGGTGTTTTTGCAGATCAATGAAGCCTACAAATGGTTCAGAAGCTGGGCTTGTTCATAAACTCAATGGAGAATGTATGTGTGTGTGTGTGATTGAGATTTAAATACAAAAAAAAAATCCATTGAGTACTCCATGAGCAAATAGATAAGGCTTACATCGTCTGGAAGCTATAGAGACTGAGAAACACTACTGAGGCAAATTTTCAATCATCAGAGAATCATTGAATGGTTTGGGTTGGAATGGACCATAGTGATCATCTAGTTTTAAGCCCCCTGTCATGAGCAGGAGCACCTTCCACTAGACCAGGTTGCTCAGACTCCCATCCGACCTGGCCTTGAACACTTCCAGGGAACACTTCCACAACTTCTCTGCACAACTTGTTCCTGTGCCTTACCGCCCTCACAGTAAAGATTTTCTTCGTAATATCTATTCTAAACCTACTCTCTCTGTTCAGAGGCATTTCCCCTTGTCCTATCACTACATGCCCTAGTAAAAAGTCCCTCTTCAGCTGTCTTGTAGCCCCCTTTAGGTATTGGAAGGTGCTATAGGGCCTCCTGGGATCCTTCTCTTCTCCATGTTGAACAGCCCCAATTCTCTCAGCCTTTCCTCATAGGAGAGGTGCTCCAGCCCTCTGGTCTTCTTCATGGCCCTTCTCTGGACCTGCTTGAACAGGCTCATGTCCTTCTTAAGTTGCTGTCCCAGAGCTGGATGCAGCACTCCAGGTGGGGCCTCACCAGAGAAAAGTAGAGAGGCATCAACATCTCCCTTACCCTGCTGGCTTCACTTCTTTTGATGCAGCCCAGTATCACCTGGAGGAAGCAGTGAAGTTTACATCTCAGTCTGGTCATTGTATCTGTTATAAAATCCATTTAACAAGCAAATCCATTTAATGTAGTGGTTATCGCATCACAGCAGGCCTTTTGTGCTGATTTATGCTTAACTGAAGGGCCAGGCAATCTCAGTTTCTAACCAGCTAGTCTTCAGACCAGTTTCAGCAGACAGCTGCGTATCTTTGCTATGTCTCTCAAGGAACTCTAACAGCTGAGCTCTTCTAGCCATCAACAGCTGTACACCTGCAAAAGAAATATTTTAGAGGCTATTTTGTGAGTATGACTTTTAAGGAAGCCTGGACGCATGTTTTGGCATCGTGTCACTTGCTTATGACTGCAGAGCAGGGCTCTCCTGCAATAATTACAGTCGTGTTCCATGGAAACACCATGCCATCATAAGCTCACTGAAAGTAGAACCTGCACCAACAGTCATCCCTTCCATTCTTCTCTGAACCTGGTGTTCTTCAGAGTAACATCCCACATGGATGCACTCATTAGACCCCAAAGTTCCCTACAAAAGTTGACTGCTTTATCCACAGAGTGTAACAGAGAATGAATGGGCTGGAGAAACACAGTAGGACTCCAAGCAAGCCAGACTGAGACTTGTTCTGCGGGCATATATGCTCTGAAGTGCTGTCAGCACAGCTGAGAAGACAGTTTTTCAGGGAACCTCAGATGGCTCTCAAAGTGGCATAGACCGATATGGTTTCCTTTCATTCCAGCTGATTTTTCCAAACACCACCACAACTCTGCATGAGAAACCCTGCCTCCACTTCTAGTCTGAGGAAAGCAGCTATACAACAGTCTGATCAGTAAATCCCACCATTATCTTCAAGCCAATACAGCCTCACTGGGCTATACCATTGCATTTATTTATAACTACAGGTGTGCAAACTCAGCTACAAATACATATCTGAGGCAAGCAAGGAATTCTGAATTCCAAAAAGGGAGTAAATGGGGAGAAAACAGATCACTGCCTACACCTCAAGGTGTAGTGGAGAAATCTAAGTGTCCTACTATAGAAAGAAATACGAATCTGTGAGCTCACAAGATAATACTTGCCACTGCAACAGAGAGAGAATAGTACCAACCGGTAAGTTAAGACAACAGATGACAGAGGCTCCTTTTAGTACTTCATGGTTCATGAAAGACCAGAGCCTGAGATAGTGCAGCCCTGTAATCCACACCGGGGTTCTTCAGCTGACCTCTTGCAGCCAGTGTAGGCCAGTGTAAAACCCACAAGGCACAGCAGAAGACTTGCACTGCCTCCTCTGCATTACTCACCTCCAGTGAACACCTCTGTGCACATGCTTTCGAGTGACTGGTGGTGTCACTGTGCAGAGTTCATTTATCCCATCTCAGTCTCATCCATGTCATGTAACAAAATCCTTTATTCCTACTAATAGTGGAATGGTGTCTACATAACCATACTTCTTACCAGCTCCAAAGCTGTTCTTCTAGAATCACTTTACTTCAGGGGCTGAAGTTCGCCCTCTGCAGAGCAGACCTAAAACTTCCGTGGAAATTTTTGCATCCAGTCCAAACCCCTTCTTTGGGATGCAAAGCATTTTGAGGGTGAGAGCCAGGTTTTTAATCAAGATTTAAGTCACAGACCTCATGCTCTCCCTGCAATTAGTCACCCCATTAACCAATTATCCTTACTGCTGGGAGCTGGAACTCTATTTTTAGCCAGACTTTGTCTCACTTCAGGTGCCAACTACTGTGCCTCAGGATTTTCTCTTGGGTTAGAGAGCCATCTAGCAGTGGACTCATCACTTTGTAGACTCCAATAGCACATTAATCTTTTTACATATAAGCAAACTAAGCATGGACTTTGCTACATACGTTTTTCTAAATTAACCTCATAAACATTTTCTAAACCTTCCCAGACCTCTTGCACCACCAATTACCCTTTTTGAAACGTAGGCACCATAAACTGATGAAATAAGAGCATTCAGGGACTTAATAAGAGGTGACAGCATTACTGTTTTACAGGTTTACTGACTCGTTAATTGCAGGGTTGCCTCTCACTACCCAAACCAACTGATTGACAGAACTTTATGTATTTTCACATCATACGTTCCCAAAGTGCTACACAGTAGCTTGATTTTTCACTCTCTTTTTTATTGGACTCACAGTATTCTGGATGAGTTTTCGAAGTTCCACCTGAAGTTTATGGAAGATATTTTATGGAAAATGTTTTACTGCCAAGAGGAACCCAAGCTAAACATAGCAACATCCTGTCTTTGCATGCGTACCACAGGAAAGCGCACACCCTTCCCTCCAGGGCTTCTAGACCTGGCTTCTCCTCCCCACCAGCCTTGGCATAAACCACAGCACTGGAACACGGTGGCAGAGCATGACGTGTCTTGGAACCAAGGCTTTCATCCACTGGCAGAAAGTACACTTGTTTTAGCAGCATGATTACAATAGCAGAAGAGTAAGCACTGGGGAAAGAGGAAAAGGGGGAGGGAAAAATAAGTCAAGGTCAAGAACAGAGCTGAACCCTGGTACAGGGAGAATATGGTCAAATACGTACCTGTCTCGCAGATGTACTTGTCATTTAGACAACTGACAGACACCAGTCTGGCTTTGTTTGTAGTCTTTGAATACGTTCATTTATGTAGGTAACCCTAGACTAACACAAGCCAGAATTGTCCTCAAGCATTTGAGAGGTATTTCTGACAATACACCAGTCCTCAGGCAGACACAGACCTGATGTGAACAGCAGACCAGCGGGAAATGCAGCTCTTCCCCTCCTGTGCCCTCACCCACTCCCTGGTTCCTCCATAACCAGAGACAATGTGAGCTGGCAGTGTTGCCACAGAGGACCAGGGGATGGCGACAGTAGAAAAGTAAACTCATGGCCCCACAGCCAGAAGCTCAGACTTGTAATAGGCATCCAAGCCACAAGTCTGGGCTACCCTGACCTCAGTTTTATTATTTGTGTTGACAAAGAAAGTTTCTAGGCCTTGAATTTTTTAAGAACAAACCCAATGCTATTACAGAAGATTACAGGTGCAGGAAATAAAAACATGTTTTTTAAAATGTAAAAACACATATGCTGATGTTCAAGATGCTCAGAAGTATTTTTTTTTCCTGATGGAGGGGATGCTCCTAGTTTTTTTGCTTGCTTTGTTTTAGCTAATATTTCTACATATCTGAATCCCAACTCCTTTATATATGCCTCCCTCTACATTTGGCTGATTAATGGAAAATATAGGTCCTTCAGATCATTAACAGGCCACAGGATCAGGGATCACTTCTGCACCTGTGATTCACCTAATTGCACAGACTTCTTGCAAGCTACTGAATTTCCATCTTTGCTGAAAGCAAAGAAACCACAGTTTACACAGAATCAAAAGTTCTCTCTTCTCTCTAAAACATCCTTCCTTTTTGGAGAGAGCTCACTTAGCAGAGGTTAGTGATTCCATAGTTCAGTGTCTTTTAAAGAAGAAAACAAACCAATTTCCACTGCCATTTCTGCTGTACAGCTTTGCCTGCCCAGGTGTGCACTCACTGCCTGCCCGTGAAGCCTAGTCTAAGGGAGGCAGAGGCTGTGCAATCCACCCAGCTCACCCTCATAGAATGGTTTGGGTTGAAAGGCACTTCTAAAACTAATCAAGTTCAACTCTCCCCTGCAATGAACTAGATCAGGCTGCTCAGACCCCCATCCAACCTGATCTTGAAAGTTTCCAGGGAAAGTTTCCATCCACCTCTTTGAGCAACCTGTTCCAGTGTATAAATCTACCCTATTTTAGGTTATAACTAATTTCCCTTGTCCTATTGCAACAGGCCCTCCTAAAAAGTTTGTTCCCATCTTCTTCACAAGTCACCTATGAGTACTGAAAAGTTGCTCTAAGATCTCCCTGGATCCTCCTCTTTTCCAGTCCAAACAATCCAAGCTCTCAGCCTTTCCTCATAGGAGAAGTGCTCCAGCCCTCTGATTATCTTCATATCACTCTCCTCTGGACCCACTCCAATAGGACCACATCCTTCTTACGTTAGTGTCCCCAGAGCTGGATGCAGCACTCCAGATGAGATCTCACGAGAGCAGAATTCCCTTCCCTTACCTGCTTTCCACAGAGCTGTTTGTTTTCCTGGATTAACATCAATGTTTCCCCAGCAATAGCAATCCAGAGGCACCATCTAGTGGAGCCTAGAAAACCCAGTTTTTCATTAAGTTACAGGTTCTGAGACCTACTGAAATAGTTTGTGTCATATGCCGAATGTACAACCTCCACCTCCTTCCAGACAGGGAATCAAATCTCACACAGGGCAGACAGGACAGACCTGCAGAAAAAGGTATGGCGAGCAATTACTCACCAGAGTCATGGACATGCTCTAGACTAAGCTGCATAAAAAGACTGAAATAGGTGTTCAGCTGGAGAAGAAGAGCACAGCACAGGGGTGTTACTCCCAGCCCCTACCCTGGCTTCCAGAGCTGCAAATGGTGCTCCCGGGCTCAAGATCTCCCTTGTCAAGACAAGGGCTTGAAAAAAAAAATGGGATACTCATACCAAATCCTGACACCAAAAAACAGGTAGCTTTTCCAAAATGGGCACCTTCATTTAGATAATGTGGCCATTTAATGCAGAAGTCAGTATGAAGAAAATATGACTCCCATACTTCTTATAATCTCATCTTTGGCCTTTGACAGCTTTGACAGCTACTTGTATTCCTTGTCCTATCCCTCTTCAAGAGAGACAGGAGAGCAGATGCTAATACAAACTTAGAAACCAAAGCTCACCTAATAATTAGTATTTGCTGTTTTGCTTTAGTTACAGGCACTCAAACAAGTTACTAGGAGATAAGTATGCTGTGAACTTAATGACTTTCAGTTATTCTGTGATAACACATATAGGTTCTTGTTCCATGGCAAACATGGGAATTTTTTATGTTCAGGAAGAGAATAATGAGCTACCTTCATGAGCTTTTAGCTAGCAGTCCATGAACAGCATTTGCTACAGTTATATGGCACTGTGGAAGTTTTCAACCTTTCTTACCTTCTAGAAGTATTTTATCATGTCTATCCTTTATGTTCACTTCATTTCTCCCATCTCCAAGGGGTACCCAACAAGGCAGCTTCCCTGCAAACTTGCGGTAGGTCAAAACCCCTCAGTAGGCATTTGCTTAATTTTTGACATACCTTCCCAATCACCAAATCAGCCCTTGCCCAAGAGCCTCATAAATGCTCACAACCTTGTAAGCTCGGTCAATACTTTTGCTAAACCAACACAACCTCTAACCCAACTGGGACGGGTCCCTCCTGTACTTTTAGAGACACCTACCACACACATAGCAGTGTGAGTCAGCTGATGGATTGCCCAGGTGATACAACCCAGTCAAGGCTGTGCTCAATGGCCATCAATGATGCTGGGCAGCAACGAGGTTTGAAGTTGGGAAAAGCCCATTGCAGGGCAACACTGAGGTTTGGTTCTCTTGAGGCGTATTTAAAAGCAGAAGAATCAGTACCCTCCAGTTTCAACATGGATGAGGTTAATTCCTTTGTCCCAGGCCTGTAATCACACATCCTTCTGAAAAGAAATTACTGCATCTCTCAAAGAGTTGTGTATCCTACAAGGATTTTGCAGTCCAAATTGTTTCTCACCCAACTTAAGGAAGATGGCTAACCAGTGGAGAACTTGTGACACAGGAGGCAGCACTTTACCCAAGCACTCCCTGGGCTTCTTAAAGGAGTAGAAAGCCCTCAGCTGTTAGAAATAAAGTATCTGAAGGATGCACTACCAAACCCTAACCGAAATCAGATCTGTTGCTGGGCTGCAGCTGCTGACACATCAGCCAAGGGGATCATGAACCTGTGGGTAGTTTCCAAAGCAGAAATGGCTTTTTAACTTTGCTGTTGTCTCTCATCTACTTGTACTGACTCTCTATCCAAACATCATAAGAATTACATGTGAAAAAAGACTGTGAAAGATCTGTGATAGTAGTAGTGGTAACATTACGAACTGGTGCTTTGTCTGTGGTCTGGTTATGACGTAGATGGAATAACTCTTAGAATTCTTAAAAGGCAAGCAACACAACAGACCTCAGCGCAGTGATAGAATAAGGGCTCATCAACTACTTTCCTTGTATTTAACTTCTGTGGGTTTTTTTGTTTGTTTGTTTTGTTTGTTTGTTTTTGGATGAAAGCTAAGAGGTCAAGCAGGACTATGCATAGAAATAAAATGATCAGATGGACACAGGTCTTTAGCTCCCAAGCAATAACCTGTTCCTCAGCTGATGAAACCACTTTGTTTTTTTCCAGATACCTTCCATATACCAAAGCTTATTTTGTTATACAACGGTTGCTGACAGGGGAATGAAGGAAAAGGAACATGTGCATCCTTAGCACAACTGCATTTATTTCAATACAAGTTGGCCAGGGCTGCATTTGGCCTAGTACCCATACATGGTAATTACAGCGAGCTTTTTGTTGTAGCCATTATCAGATAAAACACAGTTTTTTTCCTGAAGAGGCAGGGCAAGCAGTGAAGAGAAACAATGGTGTTTTGGAAGAATCTGTTTGGATAAATTGAGGCAAGAGGGAGCTGGCAAAATAGTTTGTTGGCCATAGAAAGGCAGTGGGCCCAGGGAAAGGCAGGATTGTTGTAGTCAGCTTGGTAAGAAGCACTGATTAGAAAAGGACACTCATACTCCTCAGTGCACATGGGGCTCCTGCAGTGTGCAAGGGCAGTGGGGAGAAGCCACAGCACCTGCAGAGAGGTTACTGAATGTGTTTCTTCCTGCCTCCTGGGACAGCAGGAGAGAGCCAGAAAACTCAACCATGTCACACCACTTTTAGGTGGTCTGGAACTCTTAGACCTAGCTGGGGCTCCCCACTCTTGCTGGAAAGCTGGAGCAAACTTCTGTTATCATCAGAATCTCACCACTGTAAGACTAGTCAGAGAGGCGTATTGATCCTGAAAATAAGTGCTACAGGAGGCTTAACTCTGCACACCCCTGGATGAAATCATGACATGTAGAAGGATCTCTCTGTGCCCAGTACTGGGGGGTGGGTAATCCAAAATAGCTTTGTGTTTATATATTAGGATAAATCAGCTCTGGCCAGAAAAAATTGGCCCTCAAAGGTCAAAGGTAAGAACAGATTATTAAATCCTCCCTGTCGACAAGGGAGTCCAGGTGAAATTTTATCATGTCAAAAGTCTGTATTTGTGGTGATATTGGACAAAAAAAAATTGCCTTTTTTCTATATGTGCCAGATATCTGTCTTTTGAACCTCTGCAACGCAGCTGTAAGCTCCATATTCAGGAAAACAAAAACCACCTCAAAACCAACTGAAACCTGAACACTGCATCCTCACTGATGACAATGAAGTACCTGAAGAAACAGATGTTTTTGACCACAAGTTGCCTATGCCTCAGTTTCCCATAAATGAGCAGGGACAATGTCACCTTTTCACCTTGCAGGACTTGGTGGGTATCAGGTGGTGCTGGATAAAGTCTCTGTTGCTTTAGTCAGAAGATACCCATTTCTGTGTCTCCACAGCCAGTTTTGCATGAGTAAAACACTGGCCACAGGTTATTATTCAGGACTGAAGAGCCACTCATGAGTCATCTGTTTGTGCTCAGTCAGATAAATATCATGGGCAAAGTACATCTTGGCATCTCCTCCAGTTTTCAAAGGGTAAGCTGATCCAGACCCTGGGGGATACTGAGAGATGGCTGTTGATGTGTTTTTTTAAAATGTCTCTTGAGAGTCCTGTGGAGAGGGGGAGGCTGGGAATTGTCTGGAGGTAGGATCATCTGTAGCCCAATCACTTTTTGCAGAACTCTGCTTATAATAAACCTAAAACCAGCTCCATCAGGCTATTTTCCATGCAAGATATAGTAGACCTTATCCTAATTTTGCCAAGAAAAATTGCTTTTAAAATTGCAGTTATTTCCCTATATTTCTTCACTAACTTTTTTTTTGCCATCCAAAGCACTCCACACAACAGGCTTTTTAGTCACCATTGCATTTGCCTTTTCCAGCTGTGAGTATTTTACATATAAGCCTCCTTTAACAGAAGAAAACATACTGCTCTATAATTACATGATACTGCACAATACTGGAAACAAAGTCTGCACTTATTTGTTTACTTGTGCTGCTCTCATTTCATTCAGGGACAACAATGCCCAGCTTCTTTCAGTAATGCCTGAGTCAAGAAAAGGGTTAAGAGTTTTCTTGTAGGCATTTGACTCACTTTCTCTCTCAGTGCATGACTGAGCTGGTTTTGCATATGTCTCTGAGTGTTCTGTCACTTTTTCCTTATCAGGGGTTTACCTCTTTCTGGCACTGACATTTTGGATAGTTAGCTACCAGCACAGCTACTCTGGCCCTTACTCTCCATACAAAGAAAAGAACAGCTCCTTTATTGTTTATACTGTCTCTCCAAAACCAGTTTTCATCCTGTAGATTTTTTTTTTTAAAGAAATATAAAAATAATTGGCATTTTCTCACCTGTAACTACAAATATAACTTTTTCCTTTCCAGTGTCCTCTGCAGATACTTCACTAGAAGCGCTCTCTCAGGTTAATCCATTTTTTTGTCTAGAAACCTCCCAAAATCTACAAAGAAACTAATACTACAGCAACACTTTGGACTGCTTTGAGTCAGACTGACCCCTCTACTAGGGCCTGTAAGGAGCCCTTCATTGACAGCTGTTGTGGCCAGCAAGTGGAGGATCACAGCACAGTCGGAGCAGGAAGAGCACAGAGATGCTGGGTGGTGCCAGTGTGGGAGCTAAGCCCGGTGGCTGGGTTCAAACTCAAGACAGGAGGAAGACAGAGGATGGAGCGGGAGCTTATGACTGCATCCTTGGCTTCTTGACAGGCACTAATATGGCTTTCCTTTCAGCTCTGAGAGGGATCATGTGTTTGAACCATGGTTATGCTGGGAGCCCTCTTTTAGTATTAAACTGTGGTCAAAAGCAGGACCACTTTAGGAACTGTGGGTGTCGAAAATAATAAAAAGCTTTACAGGGTTGTACATTTAAATTCATATTGCAGGGGGGAAAAAAAAAAAAGCTGCAAATATCTTCTTTAGGATGGCTAAAGTAAAGGTCCAGGATTGCCTCCTCAAATCTGTTCCTGCAAAACAGTTGGAATAGTTGGGCTGATTCTGACTGGACTATGTTCAGCCAGAGGCAGGTACCCACCATGCAAAACAGCAGCTTAAATAATCTATTGACGTTGAAAGCAACAGAAGACATGCAGATAAGAATGTCAAAAAACCTTAGCTACAGCTGTTACTTCCTGCAAAGCCTATAATTAGATACCAAGGTAGTACCTTATACATATTTTAAGATGCAAGCCAGAATATATTTTGCTTATTTTCCCATCTCTGCATTCCCATCTGTGCTCTTTGTGTTGTTGCTTGCCGGTTTCCCGACAAAGCAATATATGTGGCTGATAGTTGATAGGAAACATTGTGAAAAATGTTTGCTTCAAAAACAAAATGCTATTAACTTTTTTCTCCAAATAAGTGCTGAGAACAGTAAGGTTTATTTTCCTGCCTTCCCCCTTTGCTGACTTCTCTTGTTAACCTCAATTTATTTTTTCACCTCAGCCTGTAAGAGAGCTTTACAAACTATGGTGTCATTTCAACACTTATTTTTCATTCTGGTGCCTGACTTGGAAAAACACCAAGTTGAGTATTCTACATTTGTTTTTTTTAAAAAACCCTCTTTTTCAGATTTCTAAGCACACTACCAGAAACTTGACTTTAGGCAGCCATTTTTGGATAACATGGCCCTAGCAAAGAGCTCCTCAGACTCTTATGCGTGAGTGATGACTATGGCTTTTTTTTGGATGTCAAGAAACACAGCCACTGTTTCAGGACACATTTTCAGTTCTGCTTTTTAAACCCTCAATAAGGAAAGACCCACAAGTTGTGTGTCGGCAAAGGCAGCTCCGGTGCACACCCCACTCTTGCCTTGGGACTGCATTTGCAGATAAGGGCAAAGGAAGAATCTGGTTGAAACATGCTTGTCCCTGCCCAGCTGGGATGCTGGCCTGAAAGTGCTTTGGGGAGTCCATATAAGAAGTGACATATTACAGGGTTAGTGAGAGTAAAATGGCACCAAGATTCACCGACAACCACTTGGGACAGCAGAGGGAGAGCTGTGGTGGCAAGATGGGTTTTGGGACAAGACCACTCCTACGAGTTATGTAATGCAGGATGAGGTACAAGGTCATAATGCCATTCCCAAATGAAAACTTCTGCTCAGCTCCAGCACTAAATTTGGTTTTGTTACCATGACCAAAACCACTTTAATTGCAGTGCAAGCTTGTGTCTCCTGCTATGGCTGGTGACAGGGCACTAACCTACCCTCCTTGAATTTGCTTGTGTGTGGCAAAGTACTGGCTTTACACTACCAAACAAATCAGGGATGGATTTAATCTGTCATTCAAGGCTCTGATAAAAGGTGAGTTTGTTAGCTCCAGCTACACTTAACAGGTAACAGTCAAGAGGCAAAGCCATGAACTACCTTTTCATCTCTGTCAGCCTCCCTAGCAAATGTTCTGTTGTTTCTTTAGATGTCTTCAGTTTCTGGAGATATTGACCCAAAACCTTCAGTTAACTATAAAAATTCCCTACCAGCAACACACATTTAACAAATTACTTTGATTTCTCTAACCACCTCACAAAGCTAACCCAAGTGAGGAACTTAATCCAGGTACTTGTGAAGTATTACGGAACTGAAAAATATAAGAGTGCATACTCCTTTGAAAGGAAAAAAAAAAAAACAAAAACAAACAACTCCTTTGAATGTCTGCTACAGGTTTTAGTTGAATGGGGAATGAAGGAGTTAGAAAGGCCTGAAACATTGGCCTGTTATTTCCTGCTGCCTCATTTTAATGAACTTTTTGTATGTGTTAAAAGTTTCTTATTCTCCTCGCATAAAATCCTTAATGTATTTGCAATTGTGCTTCCTGTAGTCAATTTTTTGTAATATTGGTTTCTCTTTTCCAAGATTGGTTTGGGTGAAGGTTATGAAATATTGTTAATTACTAGCCTGTGGTGCTGACACTGTACTCAACCCTTTCCTGGGGACATTTCCAACCAAAGATCAACATCCTGCCTGCATTAATGCTGAGGAGAAGTTACAGGTGTGTAAAGTAAGTAACTGCCTTGTCCTCTTTGGTAGCTACTGAGAACTCTCCCTATGAAAGTGCCTATGGCACCTCCACCTCCTAGTCATGAGATGACCTAGCTCCCCAGCTGCCCCTGCAGCACTCCTACGTGGATGATCTAGATGGTGAGGTGCAGGAATTTTACTGCCTTAAGAGCTCTACTGTAAACACCATACAGGGTTTTGTCTTCTTGCCATATGACATTAGCACTGAGGGTGCCTACTTGCATCCCCTGGTGCTTACCTTCTATTGCCAACTACAAGATCTTCGCTCCTTCAAGTGATTTTTTTCTTTCCTCTCTCCCACTCTCTGCAGATAGCTGACTGCTCTCTCTACTGCCATACAACAAGAAGCAGCAGTTTAACCACGCTGAAAAGGCCATTCCCCATTTCAGAGGGGAAAAAAAAAAAATCCACAAGTTGGGCTTTTTTAGGCACTTCATTATCTTCTACAATGGGAGAGAAGTGTGTTAGTAACTTTCCTCCACACACTACTTGGAAAATTCATTAGCAAAACCAGCTTCCAGGTACATAAGCTGTATGGGAAGATTTCCTCATAAGGGTCTGTGCTAGGAGGAACAGGATCCTCTGCAAGTTCTTGCCATATCTGTGCATACACAAAAAAAAATCATCCCTGCCTAGGCTTCTTCTAATCATCATGCTACAGCCATGTTTAACATCCATAGAAGGTAGGTTAGAAGGTAGTAGGAAATGCAGGTTTGTTAAGCACCCTGAAGAATGTATAGCAGGAGATGGATACAGAAACATCTCAAAACCCAGTATTTACCCTAAGAACGAATTCCCAGCTGATCTCTTCTGTACATCACAACCCTGACTCAGGAGTCGGGTCCCATTGTCTTGCTCTGTATTCTGCCTGTGTCCCTGCACAGAAGGATGACAAAAGATTGATACAAACTGAGTAGAAGAAAACCTACTGAAAGAAAGGGCTTGGGTAGATGGTACTGTGCCTTCTGAGATGGCCATGATACAATATAGACAAAAATCCTCACCTCAAATATGCCAAAAACAGAAAAGCAAAGAAGTTAAACATGCAAAAAGAGAACTCCAAAATGCCCAACTATCCCACGAAGGGCTAAGTCTGCCTGCATGTCTTGTAACACTTCTGCCTCCCTCTTTTACCCCTGCTGGGTTGGCTGCTGTCTCTGCTGAGGGTGCATCATGTGGGCAAACATCCCATCAGAGGCAAGCTCCCCATCATCCCCATACTCAGGGTGCAGGGGCCAACTCAGCTGATGTTCCAACCTGGCTGCCCGAAGAGGTGCAAGCATTGCAGCTGCTGAGCTGGGGCAGCCACGTGATGAGGTGTTGTGATCTCCCCTAATTAGTTGATGGTGGAGCTTGAGCATGTGTACCAGACCTGGTGCTACCTTCATTCAGGGTTTGCTGCACTATCACCCTCCTCCCCACTGCTGAGGGAGGCAGTGCACTGCACATATATCCTTTCTGCTGACAAGATCCTTCTTGTCCTGGTGGAAATCACCCAGGTCTCCTTAGTTGCAGCCTCTGTGCCTATAGGCCCTGGATACAGTGAGCCTTTGGCTGGCTTCTCCCCCTCCTCAGGGCCGCCAGAACCAGCAGTGATGACTCTGCAGGGTAAGTGTGGGACAGGGCTGATCCTGAGATGGGATGTGTATGGGTGGAAACCAGCTTGGGCGAAAAGTGCCCCACCCTGCCCTGACCCCCAAGACAGCAGTCATCAGGCTCTTTCTTCTTTCTTCTTCTGTCTTTTAACAACTCACTTAGGGTAGTGTACTATTGAAAGAGAGAATTCAACCAACTGATAAGTGGTATTACTTGTTGGCTGAAGGCTATCAGACGAGACAAGGTGGTACAGTCCTATGGTAATGCAAGTACTTCTTTTTAAAGTGTCTGAGTCATGAAGCCATTTCACCTGGGTTGGGTCTCTCAGAGAGTTGGTACAGGGGAAAAATGCTAAAAGGCACCTGAAAAAGTCATTGCACCTAATAAAAACTGGTGCTGTTTCGGTATAGTAGCAGAGAGTACTGCAGGAATTAACTTGATATTCAGTTCTCAACCTACTAAAAAGCCAGTGAACACGTAAAAGATCTGACTGAGCATTCTCCCTCTTTATGTGACCTGATGTCAGGTAAAAAGTTGAGAGAAGCAAACCATGGCAGTAAAGATGGGTATTTTGCCACCAGCCATAACAGTACAGAAAAACCAACTAGCACCTTTACCAAAAATCAGTAGATGTGTGCATACACTGGGCCATAACCTTTCACCTAACGTTAAAACCCAGAAATACCTAAAGCAAGCAAAGTCTGTGCTGAGGGACTACACTGCTGTCTCCAATTTCTAAAAATATGAAAGCAGTTTTAAGGTCACTTTACCATTAACATTTGATGGAAGAAATCTGCAGCCAGACCCCAGCCCAAGAGCTCTGTATGACCTGTATGAGGCACAGAATAGCAGAGCTGTTGAGTTTGGAAGGCACCTCTGCAGACAGCCTTGTTCAGCCTCCCTGCTCAGACCACAGTCACCTAGAGTACCAAAGCTGCTCAGGGTCATGTTTGATTGGGTCTTGAGTATCTCAAAGGGTAGAGACTCTACAACCTCTCTGTGCAATCTGTTCTAGTGGTCAACCACCCTCAAAATGAAAGAGTAGAGCAGGGATTCATTTGGAACAGACAAATGACAACCATCATCTAGTCCAACTACCTGACCAATTCAGGGCTGATAAAATGAAAGTGTTGTCCAAATGGATCTTAAACACTGACAGGCCTTGGGCACTGATCATCTTTCTAGGAGGGCTGTTTCAATGGTTTACTACCATCTTGAAAAATAAATGTTTGTTAATGGCATTGTTCCTACAGCCACAGTCCTCCAACTCAAAGGACTGAGCATTCCAAAGTCTATTAGTATTACTAAAGACTGAGGTGTGGGGGGGGAAGTGCACACTGAATGCCTCTGATTTTTCTTCATCACTGTCAGGTGGATCCCTTCTCTTCACAGTCATCCGCAATCCTCAAAAAGAGTCCACTAGGTAAATGAATTAGCCTGGACCAGTTCTCCCACCACAAAACAGAGATGGGAATGTTTTTCTTCTTCTGAGTGTGGCTGAAAGGGAGGAGGGATGCTGTGAAGCACCTGGACACCAGAGCAATGGCAGGGTGTGTCACATGTCTAACGTGACAGATGCCGTGATGAAGCAGTTGTGGTGATGTTCGTGGGAGCTGCTGGGTACAGTCAGAATCAGTTCTGGTGGCACCTCCTGGCATGCTGTATCTGTGACACAGCTTTTGTTGGAGCACCATTGCCAGGCTCTGGTTGTCATAATTTTGATGAACAACATTCATATATCACCTCCCTGCTGGAGTTTAACTGACATAAGGAACAGAACATGGAAGAAATCTGTGCTGCAAAGTGACCCAAAGATATATGGGGGCATACTTACAAGCTCGTGTGAAAAATGGTAGAATAATGACACCTATTTCACAAAGTATTTGACTTATGGGCCTATAACTCTTAAATCTTGGCAAACGTGCTCCAGAATGAGTTGGAAATATGAGAAATTTACTGCACACTAAACATTCTTCCCCTAATGAAAGCAGAGGGGCTTCCCACACCTCCTAGTCCCTCCTCCTGCCATTCATCACAAAGCAAAGAAAAGTCAAAGGCTCCAAAGCACAGAGGTAGAAATATGATCCTGACAACAGGTTTTACACTTCAATCTACCCCATATTTCAGCAAAGGCTGCTTTACAATATCAGCCTATGCATCAGTCCAATTCACATGATAGAGGGTGCAAAGAGGAGGGAAGAGATGGGATGTCAGGAAAGGTCTGTTTCTGAAGAGGTGTGAGGGAGGAGTATTTTTCACAAAGAGGTTTGTAATTGTGGTGCAGGGCTGCTGTCAGTTGGGGACTAAGGTGACACACACTCCAATTATTCCTGCCAACCAAAAGCATGGGACATGGAGCCCAATTCCTTTTGCAGCTGCTGCTACTACCACTGACTCCTCAGAGTGGCTTCAAATGCTGCCTTGTGTTCCAGGGATGGTATCCAACCAAGCTGGCTGGGTCTAGAGGGGAGAAAGATCTCTTCTGGGAGACAGCCAAAGGAAGGTGGTCTAAAAAAGCTCTGTGAAAACATTTAGAGATAGAAACACTACAGATATCTCTTAGGAAACTGGAATCAGTAAAAGTAAGATGTGAGGCCATAGGGAGAGGAATGGAGGTGAAAAGGTGAGGGAGTGAAGGCAGAGTGAAGATTTGTTTGCTCTGAATTAATGAAGTATTTTGCCTGTACAGAGCCAAAGGACTATAAAGTTTCAGTCTGCACTTGTTTTTAACGCTTATTATTTCTTGCCTTGGAAGAAGAGGCCTTTATATCTTGACAGAAGAAATAAAGCAGTCTACCAGAAAACAAGCGAGGCGTGAACTGCAATAAGAACAAGGGGAGATCTGTTTACCAGGCAGGATGAAAACATAAGTAATTAGCTTACCAACAGACAGAGACTGCTCAATCAAAAGGCAACATGATGCATGGAAGACCTTTACTGATGGACACATAAGAAACTATTTCAAGGAGATCAAATTTAAACTCAGCTAACAAGAATTGAATGTGGTCTGTCGTTAGTGATTCAGATAGCTCTTACAAAAGACATCGCCTGCATTATCCAAACTTTTCCAATCCATTTTATTATTCATAAAGTATTCATCTGGCCCTTTGCAGTGAACGCCAGGCGGACTGGGGATGCTACTGGTTAATGAACATCCTGTTCAGACTTACTGCGGATGAGTGGTGGCCTCAGGCAGAGTCACAAAAGCAATTTTATGATCTTAAAAAGGACTTTTTCAGATGAAAACAAACTGTGGATGAAGGTCAAAATGCAGGTCAGGATGTAGAAGTTAAGAGACTGTCAGTTCTGATCTACCAACATCTTATCCCACACTCAGTAAAGTATGATCTCTCCATGTATTCATTTCAAAAGCTGAAATAATGGTAATAGTTACTTAATTCAAAAGTTCACTGTCATGACTAACCACAAAAAATGTTTATAGAACATTAGCAAATTTCTATGCAGAATACATCAGAGAAATGCAAAGTATTGTTTACAATCGCAGAGAAAATAAACTATGTTAAAAATATCAAGGTTGCAAACTCAAGCATTTGAAAACTGGAAAATTCCAAAATGAGGGGTATCATGAAAATCTTAGTTTAGCTTCTCTGTTTTCATGTACAATCACAGAATCATTACAGCTGTAAAAACCTCCAAGATCATGCCAACTATGCCAACTAAACCATACCAATGTGTCTACCCATATTTTGAACACTTACGGGGATGGTGACCCTACCACTTTCCTTGGGGCCCTGTTCCAATGTTAAACCACTTTTTCAGTGCAGAAGTTTTTCCTGATATCCAACTTGAATCTCCCCAGCACAGCTTGAGGCCATTTCCTCTTTTCCTGTCTCTACTTGCCTGGGAGAAGAGGCCAACCCCCACCTGGCTACAACCTCCTTTCAGGTATTTGTAGAGAATTATGAGATCTCCCCTGAGTCTCTTTCTCTCCAGGCTAAAAAACCCCAGCTCCCTCAGCTACTTATCATAGGATCTGTGCTCCAGACTCTTCAGCAGCTCTGTTTCCCTTCTCTGGACATGCTCCAGCACCTCAATGTCCTTGGTTTCAGTGAATGGCCCAAAATTGAACTCAGGATTTGAGGTGTGGCCTCACCAGTGCCCACTACGGGGGGACAATCGCTGTCCTGGTCCCGCTGGCCACATTATTTCTCATACAGGTCAAAACACCACTGATCTTCTTGGCCACCTGGCACGCTGCTGGCTCTGCTCACCTGCTGTCAACCAGCACTCCCAGGTCCTTTACTGGGCAGATTTCCAGTCACTCTTCCCCCAGTCTGTAGCTCTGTATGGGATTGCTGTGACCCAAGTGCAGGACCTGGCACTTCAGCTTGTTGAACCTCATACTGAACTGGCCTGAGTTCATCAATCCAGCCTGTCCAGATCCCTCTGCAGGGCCCTCCTGTACTCCATCAGATCAACACTCCCACCCAAGCTAGTGTCATCTTCAAACTAACTGAGGGTACACTTGATCCCTTTGTCCAGATCATTGATGAAGATATTAAACAGGACTGGCCCCAAAACTGAGCCCTGGGGAACACCACTTGTGACTGGTAAGCTGGATTTACATCCACTCACAACTCTCTGGGTTTGACCAGTGAGTTATAGGGTATGTTGCAAACACGACGTGTCATTTCAGGAGAGTATATGGCAGTAGCAGAGCAAATGCTCTCCCTCTATCAGTGTATACACAGAAGGCATCACGTACATACAGAGGTGACGGGCTCACTTGTGGAGATGTGAGCGAAACTGGCCGAAAGCCTAAACAGCCACAAACCCAAGAGTTTTCTACAGACAAAGAATTAAGTATTTAATGGTGTGTGATAAAACGTGATGCTGGAAGTATCCATCCTGTGGTGTATATGTTACACCAATGGAAAACAACACAAACATACAGTAGTCTTAAATACGATGACTGGTAGCATTTCAGCATTCACCTTTTTATTAGAATTTGTTTTTTACTAACTCATACTGGTGTTGTTTTTCCTTCTATTTCTCATTTCTTTTGTCATATTTGTGGCATCCCATAGTGCCAGTTTCTGCGTTCCTTCTTTTATTCCCTTCATGCCTTCTGACTGTCCTTCCTTTTCCTTTTCGCTTTTCCCTCTCACACACTTCCAATTCTTTCTCAAAACCCAGTATTTCTCCTCTCTTTTCCTCACTTGCATTTAATCTTCCTGCATTATCTTACTGCCATCTCTGCAAGAACCCCATAAATGCCCTTCCACCTCCCCAGCCCAATGCCTTCAGTTAGAAACCAATTTATCTGGCAAGAACTGCACCAACAGATTAGCATAAGTTTGATTACAAACTGCGCTGTGGAACTGAGAAGAGATCCAAAGTAAGAGAGAAAAATAACAGATAGAAGAGGCCAAGGAGGTTTGCAAATACTACAGAGCTCAATGTAGCATCTCCCTGAAGCCCTGGCAGTCGTGTAGCCTGAATGGCTGTGTGGCAGCCTGTGCAAACTGGAAAGAGGGTGCCCAGAGCTCTGCCTCTTCTTCCTCCTCAATAGGATTTCTGTATGGAATTACCCACAGGAAAGTTAGGCTCTTAGAGAAGAAATACAATTCAAAGTCAAGTGTGTAGTGAGCAAGCTTGATAAGAAATATTGGAGGGGAAATGAAATTTCAAAGAGAGAAATGGGTTAGTGATAAACCTCTCACACCTGAGCAAATTTTTCATGTCAATTAAGCTTGGGGTAGGTCTAATAGGTTTCACTGGATTTACGACACTGTACACCATATCAGATTTGTCCTATGTTTTTTTAAATATTATCCCTCCTTCCCCACCCTGCTCTCCCTGCAGCATGAAAGTGTCTGTCTAAAGGACAAGAGTCACATTTGCATGACCCAAGTAACAGGATTCAAAGTGTGCTAATGATCCAAGCTGTTGCATTTGGCATTTTGAAAGGGCAATGCTAGGATCTGAGATTATGGGCACAAAGACAGATTTAAGCAAATCAAATTCTCACAAATATTCCCATAAAGCTCACTAACTTGAATTACAATGTTTCCAAAGGTGACATTTAGCTAACTATAGCATTTGGAGCAAAAGGACATGCTTTCCTAAGACAACTTTTTCTTCGACTTCCAGAAATTATGGGCATTCCCAGGACAGAGGGACAGAGCCCACTGCGATAAATGAAGTGGAAACCTCAGTTAAAAACATCAGGTTGTTTCACACAGAATTAAACATTTCTTTTTTTTCTGGAAGAGTACTGGCTTTTGTGCAGGTAGAGGAACATACTGGGTCTGAGGTAAAACATTGATTACATTGGGCCACCCACAGAATCACCCAGGAACAACAAATGCAAACTAGATTCACAGTCTGTCTTAGCTTACTCTAGGCATGCAAGTCACTAGAAAGCATCACAAAGCATATTTACACTTCCAGGCTTATATGCCCTTCAGCCAAGCCCATTGCAGAACTCTTCACTTTTTTTTCCTCAAACATGAGCAAAAATTCTGTCAATTGTACCAGCTAACTCAGCTGTGTTATAGTTTTCTTTTGGCTGGCTGGGGAGATGGGATTTTCAAGGAGCCAAATGAACTAATTCCTGATTAGTTCAGTTTCCCCCAGAACATTACCACAATAACCTGTGTAAAACATGTTGCAACCACTGCTTAAAGTACTTGTGGCTTTATGCTGTCTGTAGATAATCCAATCACCTGAGGTATAAATGATATAAAGAGCTGGGGACACCCTGACCTAAAGAGGTGTTCTGTCCCTGTGCCACCCATGCCTCTAATAGAGACTGATAGGCAGAGGGATTGACCCTGTTTCCCTTTTCTTTTTCAGAGAGAGAAAACTGAGACAAGGCTCTGCAAAGAATGCCCAGATCAGCACATCCTGAACCCTGTTCTAAACTGCCCCTTTTTCCCACAAGAAAAGGCTCCAGTCTAGTTGTTCTCAAAGGACTTGGCTGACAAAACTCAGTCTTCTCCCTTTGCTTCCAGCACAACAGCAGCAGCACAAATTCACCTGGGTACTTTGTCCCAGAAACATTCTCCTCATCCTGGCACAGAACTCTCCAAAGGTGACAAATATGGGAGACTGCCAGCCCCTAGTGGGTACAACTCTCAGAGGCCTTAACATCAGCACTTTTATCCTCTGGCCTGAGCATATAGGAAGTGAATGAAGCATTACGCTCTACATACTGTCATGCATAAGCATACAAGTTTCTGAAGTTCATTTCACCACCAACATGCTCCAGGCTGGGCTTCCCAAGTTACCAGTTATTTGAGAGAAAGCAGGCCCACACTCCCAAAGGAAAAGCTGTTCAGTCCTTGGGTCCTTTGCCAAGAATGTCTCTTGGTTAACCTTATCCCCAACCATAATGTCAGTCTGACACATTACCCTTTCAGGTGTTTCCAATTTGTCCTCAGAGACTTCACTACCTGATAGACTTTTACCTTGTTTGGGTTGTTAAACCTGCTGTAACTGCTATGAGGTACTCAGAAAGGTGACTGATACTTTCCAGGAGTCTCTAGTGGCAGAACAGTGGCTATAATTAACTATAACCTGTTTTTCCTCCTTCTCCCCCTCGCTCTCACTCTCAGAGTGCACGCAATAATCATAAGTGTGCACTGAAGTGTGACTCCAGATGAAGCTGTTGTCTTTGCTGAAAACAAAAACAAAAAACAGCCCAAAATACAACAGGAAAGAGCCAGATAAAGTTTCAAATGAAAAGAAGAAATTGTTATACTCGTGATTTCCCCAACAGCATTATTTTCTGTTCCCCAAGGAGCAGCTGTTTTCAGACTAGATTAGCATCACTCTGCTGGCTGACCCTTCAGAGTAAAGTTTCAGGGCAGCAGCTTCTCAAGTTCTACATGATTTACCATCTATATTTCTGTTGTTGTTGCCAATCATCTTGAGTGCAAAATAACACTGAGCAAACAACGGATTCCTGCTCAACATGAGAAAGATGTCCCGTCTGATTCTGCAGGCACCCGTGTCACACGACCATCAGAGAGAGATGATAAGCTTAGAGCAGTGCATCTTAATTTGGGGGTACAGGCCGTGTTCTCTGTTGCTGTTACATCTCCAAGGACCATCAACTTACGTCTCACAGAGGATAATACTCAGGGAGAGAGATCAACTGATCCTGTCTCTTCTGCTCGGCTGGCAGGAGCAGGATCCAAACCACTAACAAGCAATATTACTGTATAAAATAAAGCCCCAGTGTAGCCTCTACTTCATGACACTAGTTTGGAAGTTTGATCCACCACAGGAACACCACCATCAATCACAAAAAGAATGTATCTCTGTCACAAACAACTTGTTATCAGATTGCAAAGCAATTGCAAGAGTGTCTTGATTTTCTGTATAGCTAAGCACAGACACTGAGGGGTATCATAGATTATCTGAGGCTATTGCAGTGCCAGATATGGAATCCATGTGGTTTCAGGCCCACCTTAGGATATGCTGCCTCCTTTTCCAGGATTTTCCCTACAATTGTAAGCTGCAGGGGACACCTCCTCCCAGCTCGTTAAAGGTGACTGACCTGTGTCTCACTTCAGGGCTTCATGACAGTTCTCTGAATATGAGATACTTAACAGTGACTTTATCTGCGTGTCTGTCCAACTCCATTATCCCTGGGTGTGGTGCTACAGGTCACTTGCCAGTAGGCTCCATCTGGATTAGAACTAGGTCCTCAGCCCAGACAGCAAGGACCTTCACCTACAGTGGTTGAACACCCTGTTGAACATCTTTGACAACCTTTTGTCATTAGTGTCTGGAGACATTTTTCATCCTCTTTTCATCCTCTACTCTTCCGCTGTGTTTTTGCTTCTTGGCCCGGTTTTGCAGGCTGACACCAGCAAGGGTATTTATTTTGGTCATAATTTTGCTATGTCTGTTGCAGTGGTTCCTGCACCCCTGTGTGAGGAACATTGTCTATTTGATGAGTGATGCCTGCTCTGTTTTCATGGCTACTCTTGCCTTCTCCCAGTGTTTGGTTGCTTGGCCAGCCAGAGGTGTCTGCAATGTTTCATTGGGGAAAACTTGAAAGTCACATTGAATAAGGAATGCAGTAGCCAGTAGTTTTACATGGCTCTGAGCTGCTAATATGTCAGGAAATAATTTCCAACAAGCTTTTTCTCTGTGCTCTTTCTTAACTTCATAGCTCTAGCAAAAAATCTTTTGCAACTCATCAGAAAGCAGCATAAACCCTTCTGGTGCAGGGACATGGTGCTGGGCATGGGCAGAAGAAAAAGTCCCTGGGACTAGTTTGACTGCTATTGCTCTATTAGATGGGAACAACTCATGAAAAAGCAAGTTCACTTCCATTCTGCACCCCTGAAATTTGGCTTACACTTCCCTTCTTCTTGTTCGAGAGATCCATATTCTCCCGGGAAGGCACCAGCTCTCCAAGGCCTAAACTGCAAAATGCAATGTCTGTCATGCGATATGGGAAGAGCACTGAAGACTCTTCTTACAGTTGTTGGGGCTGTGAGCTCTGTTCTTTTAAAATGCAATCCCACTGAATGCAGAGGGTCTGTGCCCATCAGGGAATAGCGTCCCCAAAACTTCAGCAAGAGCAGAAGAAGCCAACAACCAGTACACTGAAAATAAATGAAACTGAGAGAAAGCTCTTTCAGCTTCCTGATTCCCATCCTCCAAAGGGATCCTGCTCTGTTTATCCAGCATTTTACACTGCAACAGTTAAAATTTGCTAGCTGACTTACTAAAAACACTAGCTAGCATTTCCACACACTTGCTAGCACAGTAGGCAAAGAAGTCTCTTACAGAGAGGCAATAACTTTGTACGGAGAGAAGAGGAAGACAAGGCCACAACTACACCCACAGGAGAAAAGTATGTGGGAGAAGGTGTCATATACAGAAGGGTGAAGTTGGACCCTGCCCAGCTGCCACCAGAGGAGCAGGAAAGCAGAACCACTGTTGGGTAATGTACCATGAGGGAAGGAGAGACTGTGAAGAGCAGGACAAGAAAGCTGGCACAGTCCCCCCACGTGCCCATCATCACCCACTTGAAGCAGCAGCCAGCAGAGGGCAATGCCAGCCCACAAATACACCACTCCACTTGCAAAAGCAAACAGGGTGGCCCTGTTTACCAGCCAGTGTTCCCACATTGCCTGAAAACTGAATTAAATAGGGTATTTCCCCTTTGCAGACCTGTGACACTCTAGCCCTGACTGTGCTCTCTCTTTCGCTGACACAGCCCTGAACATGTCTGTGTGCCATGGCACGGGGAAACAGGGACCTGAAATCGCCTGTTTGGCCTATTCAATACAAACACTTTCTATTTTTAATCAGTCTCACAGCCGGTGCAATTGGCTTTCCTGAATCCCTTGCTATAACACAATGCTCTAAACACAATGATCTGAGTTATTATCTGCTGTCTTTCAGCTATGAGGCACGTAAGTGATAAGTAGTTTTGTGCTGCATGATTTCTCTGTACTTTTAGAGTATGCCTGGTTGAGTCTTTAACACCGGGCTGTGCAGCTTGACATCCTTAATGCCTTCAGAAAGGTGCCAAGCAGAACTGCAGTCTCAACTAACAGGGCACAGAAGAGAGGTAGATGTGTGTTACCCACCTAGAAGCTACAGCCCTGGGTCATTCTCTCAGCCTATTGCCCCTCCCATCAGTTGTCCCCAGAAGTAAAGCAGTCAAGTTTTGAATTGTTGCAAAAGTTTTCATGCATAACATGATAATAAAATATTGCCTGTCTATGACTATAAACTTCAGGTCATGGCATTAAAGTCTGCTTTATATAGTGACAGGAACAGAGCACAGCTTAGAGATACAGGGAATGAGTGCTTGGTGTGCACGGAGAACACCTGAAGGAGCAGGAGAACGCCTGGGCCTGCTGGACTCCCAGAAAGGGTTGGGACTGGGATTCCAAGAGGAAAACAATTCAGCCAGGTGCTTGGGGAGAACAGTGTGGTGATGGGTGAGAGCTGCAGGAATTTCTCTGGGGGTTGGATGAATTTCAATGACTCAAAGAATCATTTGAGTTAAGAGGGATTTTAAAGAATATCTATTTTCACCCCCCTGCCATGGCAGGGACACCTTCCGCTAGACAGGGTTGCTCAAAGCTCTGTCCAGCCTGGCCTTAAACACTTCCAGTGATGAGGGATCCACCAATACACTGTGCAGCCTGTTCCAGTGTCTCACGACCCTCACAGTTTGCATAGCCTTGACAGAGGCTATGCACTACTGTGAAGAGCTTGGCTCCTTCTTCTTTATAACCTTCTCCTGGACACAAGGGGGCTGTGGTTAAGTCCCTTGAAGCCTTCCCTTCTCCAGATTGAGCAAGCCCAGCTTTCTCATTTGCTCCTTGCAGAGTGAGAGCTCCAGTCCCTAATCAGTTTGTAGACCCTCCCCTGAGCTCACTCCAGTTTATCAGTGTCTGGGCCCAAAACTGGATGCAGCATTTCAGATGTAGCTTAATGAGTGAGATAATCCTTTCCCTTGACCTTGTTGGCTGTGCTGCTGTTGATACAGCCCAGGAGGCTGGCAGCCATCCCTACTGCCAGGGTTGCTGCTGGTTCCCACCCACCAGGACCCCCAGGGTCTTTTCAGCAGAACCACCCTCCAGGCAGGCAAGTCCCAGCCTGGGCTGCTGCACTGGGCTCTTTCTTCGCAGTTGTGGCACTTGGCACTTGCTTACATTGAATTTCCCAAGATTTCTGTAAGCCCATGGCTTCAGTCTGTCTAGGTCCTGCTGGACAACCACCAAGCCCACCATCGTATTGACCTGCCCAGCTGCCATCACCAGCTTTGTGTCACCTGTGAACATGGTGAATACGCACCTTGTCACCTCCTCCGAGTCACTGGTAAAGTTGTTAAAAGGGACAGTGCCAGGGAAGACCCCTGCATTACTCCACTTGTTTCTGGCCTCCAGGTGAATTATGAGCTATTAACCACTTCATTGCACCAATCTCTCAGCAGAGGCTGGTGCACAGGAACAGGGACTTCCTACCCTCAGATGTCTGGTGAGGATGCTGGACAAGCACCTTATTAGTGTCCTTCTTCTCATTTCCTTTCTTTCCCCCCCCCCCCCCCAGTCTCTTTTGTAAAGTAAAGAGAAAGCAACCACACTGAAGAAATTTAACAACCCGTTGTCAAAACCTGGTTTTTTGTTTGTTTGTTTTTTTAATGTAGAACAGCCTGGAGATAACATTTAGCAACACTTCATCCATGTCAAATATGGATTTTTAGTATAACCGAGGCACTTCAGCTAGTTGTATTTTTACTTTTCTACTACTGATGCATTTAAAAGTCACTTAACCTCAACCTGCTTCAAGTAACTCAGTTCTAAAGTGGGCTAAGCCCTCTTTCCTACATCACAGGATTGCATGCACACAGAGCATGTATGTTCAGAGGACACTAAATATTACAGTTTAGTGCGGGGTTTCAGTATTTGCTTCTCATCTTGATCCCATCTCCTGAACTCTGCAGTTGGGATTGGTACAGGAATGAAAGTACCTGCAAAGACCGTGCCACAGTACTCCCATTCGAGTAGTCAGCAAACTGCTCCTTCCTGGAAAATATGGCATGGCATCTCTGCCCCAAAAGGATGGATCCAGTCACACATTTCTCACCTTGTCACAACACAAGTACATACATGGTTCTGCGCCTTTCTCTTCTAGTCCAAGTCAAGCAGAGATGTGACACAGGCTGAGATATTTTCCTCGTCAATAACCAAATGCCCCAGCTCCTGTGCCCTTAGCTTTTCAACAGCTGTAAAGCAAACTGCACTGAGTGCTGGAATCAGCAATAGAACCCCAGCTGATTTTTTTTTTTTTCCACAGGAACATCTGGGTTAAAAATCTTGACTAACAAGTTTTCACTACCATACTAATCACTTTTCTTAATCAATTCAATGAACCATCCAATTTAAATCTGTTTCTCGTGAAACACACATTTCACAAAGATTCAGGTGTGATTAGTAACTACCAAACTTGAGACAAAAAGCTGAAAGGGGCCCCCAGCTCCTGGTTCCTGCCTTTTCTGACAGCCAGAGACTTGAAGGGAATAGTCACTCAGCTCAGGGTCAGGGCTGTGGCTGCTCTTCAGTATGTCAGGGAAGGGAAAATAAACTGCTGGGCCTCTGATGTGTTTTGTTGTAGCTGAGAGGAGTAGCTGTAACACTGTAGCAGCAGAAGGACTTTTATAGGCTCCAGCTGAAAATTAAACATCCAATATCCTTTAAAATAACAACAGGAAGTTAAAGTCCTATGCCTCACGCTTAACTGGAATGAACAGAACTGATGGACTGTTTCTGTTGCTCAGGATAAACTTACCCTCTTAGCAGGGGAAATACAATAAAATTAAGCCAGACCATGCATAGGCAGACATTCCTATAGCAAGGCAATTCCCAGTCAGAGAAGAAAGCTCTGATCCATGAATTGCTTCAATGTATGGTACCAACCTCCCTGTTATGCTGGAAAGCAAAAGCATGATGGTGCTGTGTTAAGGGGTTCACTGCATGGGGACATAGTGACACAGATTTGTGCCTCTGCTTTCTCCCTTCTGAGTAATCCTAAGGAAACCATGGAGCCTCGCCAAAATAACTCGAGATGTCCCACACTCTCTGCCAGCCTGCAGCACCTCAGAGGGACATCGTGCAAAAATCGTCTCTGTGAGTGCAGCAGCACACAGAGAGCAAGGAGAAATTTGCCATGGCAGTTCTTCTCCCCACTCTTGAAGTGTCCTGTGGTTTGTAGGCTTCCAGCTTAGCCATACGAAAGCAGACAGCCTCACTACCTGCAGAGCCACTGCATAATGGAAAGATACAAAGAGAAGTGAAGAAAGGCTGAAGGCAGTTTCTCTAAAACAAGAACTGAGCTCCAAGGAAGAACATTACTTTAGGCTTGAGAACAGGCAGTGTTAGGTTTTAAAAAAAATTAATAGATGAATAAATAAATGATGTCATTATAAAGTGACATATCTGGTCCTTGGGAGCTGTCTCTGCTGTTTGATGGAGCAGTGTGGCAGACTTCTGAGTTGAGATGCTTATTCCCCTATTAAAGTCATTTTGGAACTGAGCAGACTGATATGTCTTAGGGGAACATCTCATGTTTGTTTCCTTTCAGGACTGAGTTTCTTTGCAGAAGCCTCTGAAGATGCCCATGTAATACCATCCCCAAAGAGACAAAATGAATGAAACTTCTTGAGCCACAAAGGATTTCTCAGCAAAAGACTGCCATGAAGATGGAAGGCCACAGACTTCTGCCACCGGAAAACAAACGTAAAGGCTGGGTGCCCTGTGACCCAGCTGATGTAAAACATGTGGCTGGGGCCTATGTGCTCTCACAGGAGACCACCACACATCCCCACCCCTGCCCCCCAAGATGCAGCCACCCTGAGCAGCCTGACAAGTGCTGCTAAAAAGCTGTAACATGTCTTAACATGGACAACTCCTGTAGTCCTTGCAACTAATGTTTCATGTGTCCCAGGAGGCAAGTTACCTATTTAGGGAAATATGGCATTAACCAAAGAATCAGTTACAGGTCATTAAACTGGCTGAGGTGCTATTATCAAATATGTAAGACAAACAACATTCTGGGTAATTAACTGACACCTATGATGAGCCTGCAATCTAAATCAGTGGTTTGCCTGTGAGTCTCTGGATATTGCTTTGTTCCTCAAAGCTTCCCTCATGGTTTGTCCAGGTAATCCTGATAGACAAGCCTGACTTGACAAACTTCCCCTGGATTACTGCAAAACAACGCATCAGTAAGATATAGTGGTAGTACAGATCTCCCAATTTCTTTCCCAAAAACCTAAGTAAAGTTTCACCACTTGCTGCAAACATTGCTCAAGTTGGGCAAGTAAAGGAGCAGATGTGCGGATGGGCACATGTGCTCCCCCAGAAATGAGAAAGAGTTATCAGCTGAAGAAAGAACAAGGATTTGGGTCTCTCTAGAAGCAGGGCTGAAACTAAAAGGGTGGTAACAGGTGGGCTGCTCCCTGAAAACAACATGAAAGAGCTCTTCTCAGCAAGAAATACGTGGGAATCCTCAAGTGCAAGAATAATCCAAGGGCATGATAAAGGAAAGGCAATTGTATATGGATCCTCATACTTGCCTATGCAGTTCAGGAAAGAGGAACAATTGCTTTTAAGAACTGTTGTTATGCCCTGAAGCAGAGGAGGAATTGAACCCATCAGAGTTGTTCAATCTTCTCTCTGGTGACCACTTCAAAACTGTGGCTTTTGTTTAAGAAAATGTGTACTGCACTGATAATTGCAAAAATTAACCTTCAAAATCAGAACCCAACATGACTGAAGATGCTGTATCAGCAAAAACCTTAGGAAACAAGGGCTCTGAGAGGTTGTTGCCATTTACCATCTGAAATTGCCAGCTCTAGAGCCAGTGGTGTGAATGTCAGCAAAATCCCATTTCTCTCCTGGTATACAAAGGCTATTCAGTGAGCAGCTGATGCTACAGGTTTCACCACAGGCAATATTTGGTTTAGTACAACTGACACCCCCTTTTTGGCTTTGCTATGAATGAGGTATGCTTTTATTTATGTTCAAACACAAAATTATCGGGATTAAAGTTTTCAGGATATCCCAGCATTTGGCTTCTGAAATCCACATTTTGACATGTGAATTAGGTTTTGATTTTTCTTTTCCACACAGATACTGGGTACCTTAAAGCTATCTTGACCATACAGGTCAAGGGTCAGCCTGTAAGAGTTATTCTTAAAGGTATAATTTGGGCAAGGGAAGAAATGAGGGAAATCATAGGCTGTGCTGTTGTGTGACAGGAAAATGAAGGTAGCCAGATTTGGTCTGTGGAAACCTGAGATGGAAACTCAAGTGGCAGACTAGGGAGATGATACATAAACCTCTTTCATGCCATTATAGTGGCTGAATCTGTGGCAGAATTCTCATCAACATCTCCAACCTAACACCTGGGTTTTGAGCAGTGTAAAATACCCCAAGGCAGCAAACACACACACATCCCACATCTGTCCATCTGATCACTAACTAACTCCTTTTTTAAAGCAGCTTGAAGATTAATGTAGTTACACCAGAAATCACAGAGAGAGAAAGAAAGCCTTCGGGAGAGTTGGTACAGGAATGACTTCAATGCCCCTTCACTACTTCAGTCTTGGGAGCTCAACATACTGCCTTTTGATTAAATATAACTTCTGACCACAGGCTAAACACATTGTAATCTGCCCCACTGCATCTGTCCTGGGCTATTAATATTTAACATAAATCCTAAAGGAAGCCCTGCTCTTTATTACTGATTTGTCAGAGGCGGGTGGATAGGAAGGGTTGTAGGTAATATGGAAATGGCATAGGCAGAGGATCCCTTCTGGGAGCCTGATTATTGAAAAGCGGCTGCTATTTACACAGTTAATGTCATTCAATTCTTGCACCTGCTCAATCATTCATGTCCCAGCACAAGCCAGCTTTGCCTTGCTGCAAAGTCAGGGAATTTAAGGGAGTTACACCTGCAGATTCTCTCTTTCTCTGCAATGATTGCGGAGTTCAGCTTATAAAACTCCCACTTGCACATTTCCAGCCCTTCATCTTCCTTTTCTGTAAATTCTTTTTCTACCTATTTATATGTATATATACTTTTCCAAGTATTTATGTTTCTGATAATGTATCTAAAGCCCTCTCTTTCCAACCCTTGTTGGACTTCCACCCTGTTCCTGCACCACAAAAAAAAATCTCTTCGATTCTGTAATTGCCTCAAAAAAACACCCCAGAAATTCAGCTAGCTTCCCAACTCACATTAGTTTTTGTTCATATTCTATTCAATCTTTGAGAAAGGCTCCATATCCTACATCCAGGGATATCCTATTCTTTATGATGTCCCTATGAATGTAAAATCTGTGTTGTCATTCTCAGTAGAATCTGCTTTGAATTTTTTTTAAAGAGACCAAAACAAACCTCAGAAGATTATGAAGCTGACCTGTCTTCCCATTCTTGCCCCTATCTCCTTTCTTGATAACGAAGTTCTGCAGAGAGGCCTTGGAACACCAAGTAGAAAGGAAGCAGGAAAGGAGGGAGCTGTAGTCCCACAGTTCTGCTTATTAGTGCTAAAGGATATCCCAGCTGTAAGCAAGATTAGGGGAGATGCAGTTGCAGCTCTGAGCACCTGAAAAACCTATCAGCAAAGGTTAAGTAATAGAAAAGCGAAGGCTTCTGTGTTTTGCATAGTTTTTTTCTATTAGCAAGAGAAGGACTCCTATATAATGGAAAATTATATAGCATATAAAGGTTTTGCAATACTAACCTGTTGGATGGATTTGCTGCCATGGTGGTGGTGAGCTGTCATTCATTGTAGAGTATTCATTTGCTTGTTGTCATACTTATGTATGAACTGAATAAACTGCCCCCATCTGCCAAAGCCTTGTCTTTGATTACAGAAAGACAACAGCAGGAAGAAGGTCAAGGTCAAGTAAAGCAGATAAACATATGATTAACTCTGAGGAGATGATGACTCACCTGTCTTCAGTGGGAATGGCCTCATACTAATGTGTCTGATTAAACCAGAGTCGGAGGAATAAACCAGCTTAAAGGGAATGACAATGCAAAATTAAAAGCAACAAAAAGCTTAAAGATGAAAGCCAAACAGACCATGACTTCTCTCTTTTTGATCCTGTCTGAAGAAACAACAGCTGGTATGCTCCTGAAACCAGCACGTGTCAAGTCAGACACTGGAAAGGAATTGAGAAGATTATTTCACAATTTTATTGCACAATTGAAAATTAACCTTTTTTTTTTTTTTCTCAAATATTTACAAGCCTTTTACTTTGCACACACAATCTAAACAGCATTTCCCCCGATAGAATTGTCACCTAGAAAACTTACACACGGACTGAAGCATACGCGTAAATTGGGGTGTGTGTTAAATGCGAGTTGCCTCAGTCTGACGCTGGATGGGGAGATGCTTGGGAGATGGGATGACAGAAGGAAAGAAGACAAACTTTTTTTTTTCTTTCCTGAAATATTTCCCCAAACTGGGGAGAGAAACAAAACAGTTCGGTATGAGTTGAAGCAGAAGGGCAGCCAGCCAGGTAATATACTGACAGGGTGGTGAGTTGAAGATTCAAAACCCTTCAGTGCCACAAACCTTGTGAGAAAATAACAAGTTTTGTTTCATGCCTGGTTCACCCTAAAGGTCACAACATTCCAGTTTTCCCCTGGAGAATGTAGAATCACCTTGGTCAGAAAAGGAATGAGGCTTGAGTCTTAAGAAGAAAAACACATGAAAAGCCATTGTTGAGTTATTTCACCCCTTCATTCTCGCAGCTTTCTTACCTGCATTTTTTTGAAATCTGCTGGCTGACACATTGAAAATGGTGTCCCTGCTCTCTGCATAATACAGTGCAAAACCTTGCACAACCTGGACAGCAATGACAAGGGTAATATTCTAACCACCATTATGAAGCCCACAACTTTGTGCTGAAAATGAGTGCTTTCCTGGCTGTTAGCACAAGCTGTCTGTCACAACGTGTAGCACAGTCTCTGGAGTCCACAAATCACTCCCCTCCCATGGCTGATCCACCCACACATTTTCCATCATAGAGATTGTTGTTCTCGAGTTTGTCAGCTAATATTGAGTATAAGGCCTTGTAGCACTTTCTGCTTAGTTTCCAGGGGATTTTGACACCTGCAATCTTAAATGAGTAGGTGGTGACTCTAAAACGGATGCTCACTGGGCCGGATTTATCCCGTGTTACTTTGGGCAGGTACACACCTGAGGCACCTTGCATGGGGACTGTCAGCACTGCAACCTTTTCTGAGAGTCGTAGAGCAAAGGGTGATGTGGGGCTTGAGTGAACTGAAATGCCCTCTTCAGAAGTCCTTCTCACTACATTGACTATCAAAGGGAACTAAGGGGTTGAAAGGGTTGTCAAGCACTGGAACAGGCTCCCCCAGGAAGTGATGGAGTCATCATCCCTGGAGGCACTTAAATGATGTGTAGATGTGGCATTTAGGGACATGGTTTAGTGGCAGACTTGGCAGTGTCAGGTTTATGGTTGGACTTGATCTTAGAGGTCTCTTCCAACCTAAATGATTCTATGACTCTATGACAAACACCCACATCGTGGGTCTCAGACATCTGCCAAGTTGCATGGGCTTAATCTGGGTGTGAATGGTTCCAGCTGTGCACCTAAAAACATAAGGATTCTAGAATTGCAAGGTACATTTGGTATTTAGATCACTTTGGTGCTACCTTTCTTCAGGTACTCTGCTGTAGGGAGGAGAAACGGAGCAAGTGATGCCAACATGACCTCCAGTGCATTTGAAAAGAAAGGGAGTGTTTATAGGCTTGGTTAGTGCCTGTCCATGCTTTGGAACCATTCTACTGGGAGATAGCTTTGTGAAAGGCAATCCAAATGGCTTTTGCATTGAATAATCCGAATGCTTTTTGGACAGGAAAAGTGAAAACAATGGTTCAGACTAAATGATCTCTGCCAAGTCTTCTGAAGTCATTGCTTCTTCTGGAGCCACACGTAATCACCATTGTCATCTTGTGCATGGCTACCAACCCTTAGTAATGTGTCAGGACCTCAGCAACCCCGACCTTGCTTAGGCAGTAATAATATTAAAGGCCTAAGTCTCTCCTCTCCTCTCTCCCAGAAGCCCAGGTTTAGTTTTTTTCTCTTATTTTTCAAACATGTTCTTGCTGGTTTAGGAGAGTCTGTTTTCCATGTAACGGTTATAATCAGATCTCAGCACCGTGAAAGCTGTCTATATTGTCTTTAAAATACCTGTCAACACCTAGCTAAGGCTGATATAAACATGGATTTAGGGGTGTAGCAGATAGGAACGTGGAGAAAAAGTGGAAAACCCAAGAATGGGCTGGCTGAAGAAGGATCATGAAATAGAGCTTTACAGAAATAGCAGGAAATCAGTACACAGTAGAAACCTGTGCTAAAATTTGTGGCTTGAGAAGGTTACTTCCCCTCATAAATGCTGCTGATTTAAGCCCCATTGGAATATTTACAATGACTCTCTTCCTCTCAAAATGATATTTTTCTGGAAGATCTAATGGTGTAGTGGACAGAAGTCTGAACAAAATATGTTAAAAATAAAACAAAACATAGTGAACCCATTCTTTGAGCTTCAAATCAGTGAATTTTCTCTCAGGTGTAGGCTTGAAGATTAAAATTGAAAAAAACCCTGCAGAATAAATTTGTGAGGAGGCCCAGGTGTGATGCCAGAAACACTGCTCTAGTAATGAACTCATGCAGTGGTCTAGAATAAACCAGTGGACTTTCATACTTACTGGAAGACACACTGCTAAGATAGAAATAAAACCTGTGATAGCACAAAGAAAGAAAAAAATCCCCCAGGCTATAGGAAAGGCTGTTTCTGCACTAACATGGTGCTGGGGACATCTCAGCAATCCCTCAATTCTATCTTCACCACAGACAATGCTGTAATGTTTCCAAGCCTGACAGATGCAGAAGAAAGCTGCAACATACTAAGAAAATGAATAGGATCACAGAATATCCTGAATGGGAAGGGACCTACAAGGATCATCATGTCCAATGCGTGGCCCTGCCCAGGACAGCCCCAAGAATGACACCCTGAGCCTGAGTGTTGTCCAAACACTTCTTGAACTCTGTCAGGTTTGGTGCTGTGGCCACTTCCCTGGGGAGCCTGTTCCAGTGCCCAACCACCCTCTGCGTGAAGAACCTTTTCCTAATAACCAACCTAAGCCTGACATAGCTTCATGCCATTCCCTTGGGTCCTGTCACTGGTCACCAGAGATGAGAGATTGGTGCCTGCTCCTCTGCTTCCCCCTGTAAGGAAGCTCTGGGCTGCTGTGAGGTGTCCCCTCAAATTTTCTCTTCCCCAGGCTGAAGAAGTCAAGTGATCTCAGCCACCCCTTGTATGACTTCCCCTGTAGACCCTTCAGCATCTTTGTGGACACTCTCTAACAGCTTTAGATCCTTCTTATATTGTTGCACCCAAAACTGCACACAATATTCAAGGTGAGGCCGCCCCAGTGCAGAGCAGAGCGGGACAATCCCCTCCCTCGACCGGCTGGCGATGCTTTGCCTGATGCTCCCCAGGACAAAGCTGGCCCTCCTGGCTGCCAGGGCACTGCTGACTCACATTCAACAGTGAATGTAAACATTTAAATTGAACATAATGAATAAAAATTTTTTTGAAGACTCTTAATTTCACATATGAAAATGGAAATGAAAGCAACAAAAGAGAAAATATTTGTGTCTTGGGTGATCTGATTCAGAGAGTTGTTTGTAGTACATGCATTTGTTTTGCTCCATGAAGTATAAGCAGAAAGAAGATGATGGTGCCTCTATTCTCTGCATTCATGAAAAAGATGGCAGGTGAACTTGGAAAATATTTTTTAGTGGTGACCCTCTGTGAATGCTAATCCTTGTGGGTCCTTACAGAACTCATAGGTGTTTTTTTTGTTTGTGTTTTTTTGTTTGTTTTTTTATTTTTTTAATTGACTTTGCTATTCTTTGAATAAACCTTAACAGTGAAAAACACAAGATGTAAACTTCCAATGAGGCATTTGAACCCATATAGAAATATTCATTGATGAAATGGACAGAAAGCATAATTTTGCTTATCTGTCTGTTCTCTTATCAACACAGAAAGCAGAAGCTTACAGTCCAGACCAAACACTGAGTGTCAGGACAGCTGGATTAATTTGTGCTGATCTAATTAGTGAGCACTGTGCAAGGTGTCAAGGGAGAATACACACATCTCTTGTTCACATTCTGAACCAGAAAACTGCCGAGTTCCATCTTTTCCTAACCCCAAGGGGCCTCTGTCACTCACAGCAAGTATACATCTAAAATGCAGAAAAGCTCAGCAAAGTTTATCATCAGAATAATAGATTTCAGACTGAACTCACTACTGCCTTCTAAAAAAAACCTCAAAAGCAGACAATGGTGCTGCTTCTTTCCTGCTGCTGGTGGTTAGTTCTGACTGGATGAAGAGCTCATGGATCAATCCGCATTGGAGAGCTTTTCCTTTCCTTGTATCATCACTGGAGAGCACTGCTGGAACAACAGTTCCACTGGCAGATCAAAAGAAGAAATTTAAGAACCTCACTAACTCTAGCTTTGCTCCAACCATTGACCTCAGTGCTGACAATTTAAGACAGTTTGGGTAGTCAGACCTCTACTGTTATCTTTGCCATTATCTTTTTTCTTTTTTTTCTTCCTTTTCCCTATGAGCACCAAAAGATCAGTGTGGGAATCCAAAGAAATGAAACAAATTAAACATCTTTGAGCTGAGAATGGTTTAATCTCAGTGCTGACTTTAATGAATTTTACAATCCACAGAATTTTACTGCAGGTGGGCCACACTGGCCAGTGTTGGACAAGAAATGCCTCAAATCCAGAATGAACTTAGTCCAACCCACAGATCCTATGAACAGATCTTCTGAGGGACTTCAGAATGCTTATGTCCTCCTCCTTCCTCTGGATATCTGGCTACTTAAAACAAACCCCTCATACTCCCAATTATTTACTCCATTTTTCAGTGCTTACCTGAAAAGACTGCTGATAGCCTTTAGAGTGCTCTCAGCGATGGGAGCAGACATGCTTGGACAGAGCTGGGATTCATCACTCTTGCAAGTTCAGATGTTAGCATTCATAGGCTGGGGGTGAGTGCTACAAGGCCTCTGAATGTATCATTTCTATCAGCTCCACAGGATCCCTCCAAATAAGAAAAGTTTGTAGAACAGAACTGCTTAGGTGTTCTGCTTAGAAAGCCTGAGAACACAGGGGATAATTGATTTTCCTAAATCACAGTTTATACCTATCCTCTGAAAAAAAAAGTCTCACTTTGCTGAGAATCACGGCTGCTATCATATTACGAAAAGCTCAACGGAAGCAAAAGTAAAAAGAAGTATCACCTAGCTGCTTCATTCACCTGAATATCATCCACTCTGTGCATAGAATGAAAGAGAAGTCCTTAAAAAAACCTTGAGCAAATAATTGTGTAGACTATGTCCTATTACATATGTGCCAGGGGACAGAAAGAAGTTGTATGAGCAAATCACTAGGTCCACCAGCACCTTGAAATTTCAGATCCTCCAACATCCACATGAATTACTCTGCAGCCTTTGCACAAGTCTTGTGATATAATGGTTAATGTTGAAAATTCACACAGCCAGTCGACTGAGAATTATGTTGCTGTAACACTGAGCTTAGCTTGGCTTGACTTACTAGGCCTTATGTGTTTGGGGACTTCTTCTTGAATATATGTGGTGGGGTTAGGGTGTCTAAATCCCCTGTCAGAGAATTAACCCCAGATCAGAACTATTTCTTTTGGAATGAAATCTTGTGTCTCATGGCAATGGACCATGCAGCTCTCAAATGCAGCCTTTGCTACCCACACAGTGACTTCCATGGAGCCACACTGCAGAATTTTAGGACATTTCAACCCTCCAAAAATAGTAATTTGCTGGGAGCAAGGAAGCTGTTCTCATTATATGAGGGGAAACTATACAGAATAATTGAAAAGATACTAAGCTATTACCCTGGGCTTCAGATCTTTTGCATCCTGACACCCTCAATGAGCTAACAGTTCCACTGGAGTATCCACTAACGTGTCCGAACAAATACGTTCATATGATCAACAACACAAATATTTAACTGTCTTTCTAATTCCCAGATTATTTTTTCAACTCATCATAATAATTCTACTCTGTAATCAAACCCCAAATCCCAAGTAGGGGTAAGAGAAAAACGTTCCAACCACCTGACACATACGTAGCTCCTTTTGAAATTCTCAAGAACTTTGTGTTTTGTTTTGGGAATGTGTAACTGATGAAAACAAATTCCTCTAAAAGCAAGGTATTTCTAAACCCAGGTTTGCAAGCATTTCCTGAGCCATAATTTGCTGAGCACAGCCAGAAGCTTTTCCAAGCAATTTTATATTGTGAAACAAAGTAGCAATCTGCAAACAATCCCAATTCACTGAAGTGTTTGGATGTAAACACACCATCTAAATACGCATTATGAATTACTACTGTAAAAATTACTTCATTTAGCTATCAACGCTTCTGCATTTTCACTACTGCAGTGGAAATACCAGATTATTGGCTGGCATTGTCTACTAGTGACTTATTTGTTCCAGTCTCACTCACTGGAGTTGCAGAAACTTAGATTTTTTTTTTTCCCTAAAATTGAAATATTTTTTTGAGCTAACAATGATACATTCTCTTTTTAACACTCCCACCATCCCACTCCAACCATATTAGACCTGGCTGAAGTTCATAAATAATGACACTCCCCCCACTTGCTGAGCTTGCTGTGTTCTGCTGTTGCTGCCCTGAAACCTGAGGAACACCCATACAGTATCTGGCAGGGTAGGAAGGAATGTCCTGAGCAATGCCTAAGAGTAATAACTCTGCTGATTTGCCAGGACTCCCCGTGCTTCTGGTCATTAATCTTTCTCAGCCGAAAACAGATGGGGCTATTAGGCAGGCTGGAGTAATGGGGGAAACTGGCAAGATAGAGAAGGAAATGCATTATCTTCTGGACAGAATTGCACATAAAACTGAGAACATTAAAAATGTATTTTTCATATTTAATTGGACGATGTACGATTATACCTACCAGAAAATAATGTGCAATGTGCTTTGTGCAGGGCATTTATGAAACTGTTCAGCTGTGCTAGGGCCTTATTTCCCCCCGCGGAGAGAAACAGGAGCTACAATCCCGACAAGGTTTTTGTTCTTCTCCCTCTAACACAGAGCTTACTCTGCTGCAACAGCTACTGCAAATAACACTATGAAGCATCTCTGCTTGTTGCAGTAAAAGGAAAATGCAGTTTATGATTTACCAACAAACGACATGAAGCCTACCAGTACTTTAGTGAGCATATGTCATATTCAGTCTAACAGAAGTGACGGAACTGCAGGTACAGCTGCTAGATCCTTTCTGTCACAGAGCCCAAGACGATGATTACAAATGGAAAAAAAATGAGAATTGTGTAGTGGAACCAGATTGCTCACACGGGAAACTAGCAAGCCTGGAAGGAACTACTAAAAGTAAGGATTTGGAAAAAAGATCTGACAGATATTAAGGACTACCCAAGATAAACAAAGACATTTTCTAGGTCTGCCAGAGAGATGACCCTTAGCTAGAAATTGATAGGATGGAAACTACAACTACAGCCAAACTTTGGAGGTGTGTATATATATATATATATATATATACACACCAACATTACAGTATTGTAATAATAAANTATATATATATATATATGTACTGTGACAACAGAGAAAAATCATGGAAACATATTAGAGCATTACAGTAAAGTATTAAATAAGTGCTTTGCCCAAAACTTAAAACTTGGAAAGCCTGTTATATCAAAGGGAGAAGCATGAAAACAAAAACAGAAGGACTGGGCGCCAGGCAGCAGATTATTATTTGGAATAATAATTAAGCCTGAAATGTGGTGGGATCTTTAAAGGTGCTGGAAAATACACAGTTCAGGCTTTGGGACTTGAAAAGCTTCCAGTGACTCCTGTGTGTCAATATTATGTAGTGGAGATGGAAAAGGGAGACACATAACAAAATGTGTCAAGGTAAGAGCCCAAATTGGAGGAACAAAAGAATTTTTTAAGATTTTATTTCTGATCCCTTGATTAGGAAAAGGTTAGTATTTAGAAAGGCTAAAGAGGAAAATACAAACTCTCAAAACCTAGTAGGGTGAAATTCAATATAAATTTAAAAACAAAGCCCTCTTTATCTTTTTAAAGGAAGAATTGGTGACCCTAATTAAAAAGAACAGAAAAACTGAAATCCTCAGATTAAAAATGGAAAGGGCCTTATAAATACCCATGAAGTATTGTATCCCTTAGATGAATGGAAGACAAGGAAATGCTGATATGACTCAATTGGAAATTTTAGAAGTTATTCGGGCCAAATAGAAAACCTTCAGAGAATGGAAATAAGACACTGTAAAGCTGAAACGAAGATACGTAATAGTTAAGATGGAGTTTGAGAAAGCTAAGAGGGAGTCTGAAGAGCAAAGAGTAGCAAATTAAAGCTGAAAATGCACATTTGTTCAGTACACAAAAGCAGATAAGTGGAGATATCCGGTAGGCCACCCAAACAATAAGTAGAAGAAACAAAGACAATAAGGACAATGCCAAGAATCTAAATGATTTATTTGCATCAGTCTTCACTGAGAGGGTGCTGGAGTGATATCTAAATGAGAGACTCACACTTTCCAAATATCAGAGATAAGGAGAGGTCATAGACTGAAGACTCAAGAGAGAAGTTGGTGGAACAAAGCAATAAAACAAAGGCATTGAGTCACCAAGTTTTTCTGCTATTTCTTGAAGATTTGAGGAGAAAACTGATAATTAAGTAACAAAGTTACTAGCAAATACTACAGCAGGGGACTGGAAGACAGTCAGTTATAACTGAGTTGGGGATTTTTGTTGTTGTCAGTGGTATTTTCTTTCACGGTGTTGGAGGAGCCCTGGCAGTTACAGGCAGACATGTAATCCTAACTTGCTATTAGGTAAATTGGATGAAATGTGCTAAAAAAACCTACTCCCCACACCTCTCAGATTATGAAGCACAAACATGACATGACAGATACAAATCAGTTCAGTGGCTATAAGGAAAAAGAAAGGGCTCTTTGTACCTACTACCAATCTTTGAGTGGGTTACACCAGACAGCACACCTAAGCCTACCCCAGAGGTCCCACAACTCACTGTATGGTCAGGCAAGTAGCAAAGTATTACCTCCCTGCTCCCCTCATCCTCATCACATGACCAGTGAGAAAAGAATAATGAGAAGAATGTTGATAATGGTACATCCAAATAATACACAGGTCTGTGCTACAGGTTGTGCTGCTGCAGGGCCATCCACAGTCCATCCTTGGGCAAGGAGAAACCTACATCTGGCAATGAAAGTTTTTAATACACAGGAAACATAATGGTGGCCACACTGAAGCTCTGATTGGAGATTTTATGTAGGTACAACCAGTGTTAGACTCTCTTAGGTCAGCTTTTGGTATCTTTCTGCACATCAGCTAATCAACAGGACTCTGTGCTGCAGGGTTCTTCTCATTCTCAATAAGCACAGCGACCTGGGCCCTTAATGACTGCTGAGTAATACGGGATACAGGGAGCTAAGATTTTAGGTTTTTTAAAAGAATATATCTTAGCCAGAACTGAGCACTCACTTCTTCTCCGCTCTGTCCAGCTTTTTATGTAAATCTTTACATGAAGTTATTAAGAAAAGAAAAAAAAAAGCTCTTTGGAAAATTATGCAGTGATATATTCTTACGCAGCCAACACTCCCAGGAGAAAAAGTGAAAACTACACATAGCCTCCCGCCCCTTTTTATTTCTTCTCAAAGATGTTGCCTTTTTTGGATTTTCTTATATATACACAGAATGATGAACTGGTATTTGTAGTTTAAATGTCTGGTTTAAACTGTGTGGTTTCCACCGTAACAGAAAGCTCTCACAAAATGTCAGGTTAGAAATAAAACCAAGCTCTAGAGGGATGAGGTGGGGAGGAAAGTAGAAGGTCCAGTGGCTGAAAAACAAAATGGAAAAAACGTGAGCAGAACACAATGTGGATTCATTTTCCAACTCAGGCAGTAGTATTGGTGTGTGTGGTTGTATGGGGATCTGGGGTAGGGAGACAGACACATTTCTCACTCAGTTGTTTCTGCTTTCTCTATTAACATTGCAACAGAAATTACAAATAGCCCTGCAAGGGGTAGTGCATTAAACCTCATCTCTTCATCCCATGTAAACACAACATTAATACTGAAGATAAAGAAAATGGCAAAAAGTCCAGTGTCTTGTTTTCTGCATTTTGCTTGTTAGGTTTCCTGTTTGCCCTCCAGCATACTCCTGTGTGTACCGATGGTGTGAACTTGACCAGTCCATGTTCAAGCAAACACTCACTCAGATTCCCAACACATTCTTTTCTCCCCCTCGAATGGGGAGTTTATTCCTAACAGTTCTGCTCCTTTTAATTATAAACTCCTTTAACGAAGTAGTTCTGAGACCTTGCAGCAGGCAGCAGGAGAGCACCAAGGCTACTGGTTGCCTTTTTAATAGTTTATATTCCCTGTTCAGCAAAGAAGTCCACTTAAAGCCTAAGGCCCAGAGCCTTCACGGATGGGCAGCACTGAAATGAGCCTACAAATCAATATTCCCCTGGTACAATGTGCCTTATAGGTAAAATCCAATTCTTGCCTAAAAAAGATAAAGAGTTAGAGCCAGACCCTTTATCTTAGTAGACACATGTGAACAAGTAGCTCTGGTGAAAACAGACCTTACAGTGACAAGTTTTGTTCACTTTCTAGCAGAGCTACTGATCTTCTTTACAGGACCACCAAAATTGAAGATGGGAAAGAAACACAAGGCAGACATTTCCTTGGCGAGGAAAGGAGCAGCATTTAGGACTGGGGCAAAGGCAGGGTGGGGTATAGGGGATTTTCCTGATAAAACAACTAATTTGAGAATAAAAGACCAACCGATATCATGTATACACCTAAACCAGTAACACACCTTCTTGGGAGTGCAGTATTGTATAAGCGTCCCCTGTGTTTTCAAGGCTAATTCAGACCTTTGGCTCATCCTGCATTAGCAAGGTCATCCATGTTAACAGGGCCCCTGTGAAAGTTCACAGGTGAAAGTTCCCTTTTAGAGTAGTGCAGATTTGAAATTCACAGGACAGCGACCCGAAGATCTTCCTTTACAAATAAAAAGCATGTCAAATTATTAAATAGCAACATGAAATCCTATATTCTGAAGGTCTGTCTTTGCTCTGCAGTTAAGAGAGCAGAGTGCATTCCCAGTCCCTGCCCAGTCCCCACCTTCAGTGGCATGGAGGGCGCCTGGCCGGCCCCACTCGCAGACACCTCATGAATGCTAAAGCCCAAAAGGCCTGGGGTAATCGGGGAAGGGACGAATGAGCACAGTCCGAAGACATGTCACTTCAAATTTCTACTGTTAGAACTGCCAAGTATGATATAAAAACAGAAAGTATCTCTCAGTTCAAAATTTGATGACTGGGCCGCACGCGTTGAGTGGCTCTTTCCTCCGGTGTCCCCGTTTCCCGTACATGGGCTCTGTGGTGCTAGCTGTTGTTCTCTGCCGTGAGATATTTGAGGGCTGCAAAGCCGTAGTGGCGCGACATGTCCTGCTGGAACTCCTCCTTCAGGGTCTTGAGACAGATGCGGTATTGCTTGTTGGAGCGAAACTTGGTGATGTCGAAGCTGGGGGCGTGCGGCATGTGGATCATGTAGGCGTTGGGCAGCACCGTGAACTCGTACTCCTGGGGGAGAAAGACACTGACTGTGAGGGTGTTCCCCAGCCCTCTTGCAATGCATCTCTCCTGTACCTCCACAGTCAAACATGCTCCATTAAGTAACAGTGTAGTGTGGGTCTCAGAAAAAAACAAACACATGCAGGTATCTCAAATAAGTGTGGGGTTTTTTTTTTTCCCCAAGTAGGTTTTACTTTGATGAAAGGTCTACTTTCTCTTTTCGTAAAATCATAGGATGGTTTGGGTTGGAAGGCAAGGATCGTCTAGTCCAACTCCACTGAAATGAGCAGGGACATCTTCAGCTAGATCAGGTTGCCTAAAGCCCCGTCCAACCTGACCTTGAATGTTTCCAAAGATGGGGTATCCACCACCTCTCTGGGCAACCTCTTCCAGTGTTTCACCACCCTCGTAAAAAAACCCAACTGTTTTAAAACATTTTACTTCATATAAGCCAAATAATGAGGAAACAGTGCAAAAGGCACACCTGAAGCCACGTCTGCAGCACAGATTTTCCAGCAGTGTGCTTGCAACCAACACAGCTGTGACTACATGGCATGGGTCTCAAGTGTCCATGGAAAAACGTGGTTTTGTCCCTACAAATTATATTGCTTGGGATGCTGGAATAAGCTATATTTACAAATGCAAAACTGCACGACATATGTTGCTTTGCCTATATACTAAGATACTTACAGAGACAAAACTGTCCAAAACTATTTATAAACTCGAAATAGGGGGAGAAGATGATATCATTTATAGGCCATGTGTGAAAATGAACCTGCTAATTCCATATGCTTTGAGATGTTTTTATGCAAATTAAGTTTTTCACAAAGTCTGAGATACTGTGCCACTTCTTTTTCTCCTGTGAAACTACTTTACTAATTCTCTTTATTTATATCTGACAATTTTTGTTGTTAAAAAACAATGGTTCATTTAAGTCTCAACTACTCCTGCTAGAATATTTCTATTTTTATAGTTAAATATATGATCATTAGAGCAAAGCTAGAAAAAGGCTGATCCTTAGATAAGCTGAAAGTTTACCAGATCACATCCTATGATGTGCAACAGGCAGATATCCCCTGAAAGAAACTGGGTAGAAAAGAAATGTGAACCTCATTACTCTGTAGCCAAGCAAAGTACCCTAGCCACCAGGATGCTACCTCTTTTTTCATATGAAATTTCAAGAAGTCGGAGTTGTATGGGATGCAAATAACAAAGAAACTTTGAATTTTCCACAGGCAAATTTACTATTGTTTTCACAGAGTTTCTATGTACAGCTGTTGCTGGATTGACTCATGAACCATCTCTACATGAGACACTGGTCAGGGAAAGAACAGCCACAGAGCATGCTGGCTTTACAAGAAGTGGTGCACAACTTCCCCTGGTTTGCAATGCCCAGTCACTTGTAGATTTAGGAGTCTGTGCAGAGACACAGAGTATCTACAGCACAGATACTCCAAAATGTTTTAGTAGGGAAAGAGATTGTTGGGAGTTTCACCTGTGTTTCACCTGTCAGTCTTTCTTCACCCAACAAACTATGATCAAGCCAGAGAAGACTGAAAGCTGCTGCATTCCAATGCTACCAGAAATCAAGTGTTTGAGCAATACAGCCAAAAAATGAAGGCAAATAAAGATGGGAAAAAAGGGACAGAACACAATGTGGATCCATTTCCCAGCTCAGGCAGTGGTATTGGTGAGCCCAAAGTATAGCTAAGGCTGCAGTGCTTTCCCAGAGTCACCTATGAAGCAGCAGCATGTGCCGGACAGCCTGGAGCAGATGCTGTACGGTGCTCCTTTCTCCTTATGAGAATGCCCGTTACCTGACAGACTGTGCTAAAGAGGTAAATCTTTGTGCCAATTTACAACGTTGTTATAAATGGGAATGGGGCACTCTGAGCTTCTGTTTGGGGTGACAAGTGTATAGCAAGAGCAAAATAATCTCATGCTCACAGGCAGAATTTATGTAGTTGGAAGATGCTTAGAACTAATGGGGAATCAAACTCAACAACAAAGGCTGGCACCATGGAGTGAGGAGAGCTGATAAACTACAAACTATGTCTCTAAGGAACCTTAAAACTAAGAGCCAAAGTTGCAGAGGAAGATGCATCCCCCTCATGCAACCTTTTCTTTGTTCTCTGCTTCCATCTCAAGTCTGTAATACTGCAGGTCAGGGAGTGTCTATGCTCTGCAGTGCAAACTGTTCAGCACAGCGGTGTTCCCATCCTCTGAAAGGTCTTAGGCACATAAAGCCTTGAAGAAATGATGAGTCTGCCACTAATAATCCCCTTTGAAAAATGCTGGGCTGGGGTTCAGGTAAATGGGAGGCTCAGTCTAGTTCCACAGTCCCTGGAGGAGTGGGGAAAGGTTTCCTAATGACCCATCCCTACTATATGGAAACATCTGTTGAGAAGGCAATGCTATAACCTAGCTCACAGGTTATAGATTCTTTAGCTGGACACTCATATACCTGTATTTGGATGCTGTATTTGTACAGCATCCAGCTCAGTGGGCACCTGCATGCTCCCAGAATAACAGTGACGATTGTCTCCACGTGGTGTGCTGCCCTGAGGGACAGCAGTGGCACAGGCCCTTGGTATGGGGTCTGGAACAGGCCTTTTGACAGACACTCCAGCAGTGAGGAGCAGTGAAATAACTTAATTGAGAAGCTGCTCTGCCCACTGGTAATGAAGCCAGACAAGCAGCTGGCAGCTGTGTCTGTGGACACCCTAAACAGAGGAATACCACAGGGTAAGGTAGCTATACTATCCCATGTCTCCTCTAGGGTGATTTTGTGGGAGAATAGGTGGATAACCCTGTTGCTACAGAGGAAAGTGAACTTTTTTTGAATGTTATGTGTTCAAGGCTGGAAGAGTGAGAAAAACAATTTCCTAGAGTTAGTTCCAACCCCACGACCATTTAAAGTATCTGTGCTATGATCAACTTTGAAAAATGTTTCAATTTCCCATGTGTGAATCTCTGCTAGGCAGTCTCTGCACAGAAGAGTTAAATCCTGAGTGCTACATGAGAGCTGCCAGTGGGAACATAAGCCTTGTTACACAGATTAACAAACAATAAACACTACCCTGGCACTCTCCACAACTGATGGTTAATTGATCAGTGTTTGGAAAGTGCACTGGAAAATTACAGTGCTTAACAAATTATTATTAACATTAATGTAAAGGACAATTTTTTTCTCAACATAAGTAAGTACAGATTTGTTGGGAATACCCTTCTGCAAACAGAGGGTGAGCGGCTGCCAGCCTAAGATGACCATGTAATTTTGTAAGAGGAAGTAGAAAATATCCTTCCCACTTATATGCCCACACACAGATACACTGTAGCCCACACCCCAGGGACACAATATCCCACTAAGTTGCTGCATGCCTTGTGCTGTTCTGCTTCACATAAACTGGTAAGACTTGAGCAGAGAAGGATCAGCTACATTCCAGATTCATAGCAGAAGCTATCACAGGAGGATACAGATGGCCAAAACCTATTTTTTTGATTAGAATGAAATTCTACTACTTCAAACACTGGGACTGAAACCAAACTGAAAAAACCCACCACAAACCCAAACTAAAAAGAAATGCCATGACCCAGACCTTGCTGATTACCACAGTAGTTAGCTTCCAATCCAAGAACAGCAAGGCAATACAAACTCTGCTGTTTCAGTGAGCAGCACCACTGGGATCCCATGGAGCTGTAGTCACTACCAGCCTCTAAGATCTAGGTTTGTGGCATGGACCTGGCAGCCCTGGGAGCTCTGGTGCCAGTATGGGACTCCTGAGCTTTCTCTGCATGTGTATTCTCATAAATTCTGCCCCACGGCTTCATTCCAAGTCACAGATCCAAGAGGCAGGTAGCCCAAGGCTCAAGTACCTGGATCCTTTAGAATCTGCTCCACAGCCCCAGATTTCGGAAACGTAAACATTTTGGCTTTGCAGATACATGCTGTAAATCCCAGCTAGACACTGAAGATGCTTGCCTTGGATTGAATCGAACATTACTTTTTGAATTCTAAATTAGCATTTGGGACTCACCAAGCCCTGTTTAACTGAAAAAGATCCAGCTCTGTCTGCAGATTCCCTAGCAAGTGATGGGACTGGCAACAAGTGCTGCAATGCTTCAGTCAGGAGGAGGGCACTGCAGGGGTTGTGTCACTGCAAAACAATGACATTCTCAGCCCATACAAATAAATTAACTCAGACTCAGTTCTCCATTTAATACTTGACAAGGATTAAACTGAGTGTTCCCAACACAAGAAGCACTCATTAAGGAGCTCAGTAAGGCCAGGTGAGCGCTTTGGTGATGCAAAGCCTGAAGTCTTTCTACAGGGCACAGATGTCATTTTAGTAACCCTGCTGCACAGCCCTGGGTGAGATACGAAGGTGTCACCTCCTCACCTGTGCATCCAGCTCCATGATGTGAGCTACTTTGTTCCAGCCAAATCCAACAAACCGCCTGTCATACTCCGGGCAGTCCTTCCTCACAACGACGTATGGCTCAAAGTCTGCTTCCCACTCAACGCGGTAGGGGGTGGTGGCTGTTCGCCACTTGGCAAAATTGGTTGGCGCGTGCCCTTTCGTCCAGACGTGGTACCTTAAACAGACATAAACGGCAGGGATGTGGGGAGGCAATTAGATAGAACACATCTTGGCAAGGTAACAAGATGTTACTCGTCAGATGAAATGCTCAAAAATAAGGACATTAGCTTCCAGTCCACATCATCATTTTCAGGACATATCGGAGGCAATTTCTAGGACTATTTCTAGCACGCTTCCCAGAGCCTAGAGCTTAAACACACCTCTAGTTGGTGAAGGATAGCGTGAAAACACTACCTCATGCTAATGTGAGAAACAATTACAAAGTACACTGACATTCATCTGCACTACAAAGTGCTGTGTCTCATTCCTGGCAACCAAGCGGTTGTACTGGTCGGTGCTCTAAAATCAGTGTGAAAATCTGTAGCTCAGATAAGGTCCCTAAAATTAGCTATTTCTACACCACAGAGACATTCATGATCTGTTTTACATGCCACTTTATAATATGCACAAGAGTCACCTGCAGCTCTGGAGAGATGTTCCGTTTTATTAATTACTGCTATTATTATGGTAGGAACCAAGATGCATAATTAAATTAATAAGTAAAATATCACATAAAGGCTTTCTGCTGTACATTCTACATTGTGGGGAGTACTCATGCGATCCTCAGTAAGGTAATCAATTTGATTTACAGAAAAAGATCCTTTTATACTTCGTTAATCTTGTTCAGGTCACAGCAAGTCTCTTCCTAGCACGGCTTGAATCCACCCCATTAGTGCCAGGGTCAAGGACTCTTGTCCACTTATTCTAACACTTTCCAAAAATCAACAAGACAAGCTCTTTCTGCAGATTCACAGATTAAATAATGAAACAAAGGCATAGCAGTTATCTGTATTAAAATACTCAGAGATATGCAACAGAAGGGACAAAACAAATATCCTGCCAGTTTGTAAAGCAAGGTACATTGAATTACCAAGGATGACTCATATGCTAAAAGTGAAGGTATTTGAGCATTAAATATTGCAACATTATGACCTGAGGTAATATTTGAATCCCAGAAATTCTTGTAACATTGTGAGCCATTGCTAAAACCAGGTATGTAAAATCACCGCCCAGGAGTTTGCACTTGAACCGTATATTCATATGGCTTGTAACAGGATAAACAGAGAGAGGTGGTTCAGCTTTGCTCACTGTCCATGTTCAGGGCAGTGTAGAAGGACAGAATTATTAGGATAGCATGGGGGTCCCAAGAACAATATGGTTCTTTGTAGGCTGCATTTCTAAACTGTAAAAGGTTTAATCACTTTCAGGTATCTGCCTTGGGGACCTGGAAAAACAAAACCCTTCTGTATGAAAAAACCAGACAGAGAATTAATTCTCCAGATATTATTGGAAATCAGTGCCAGATTCACCAAGATGCTTACAATCCTTACTGTCCTTTGGAATCATCTCCAAAACATCCAACCCTTCTCTTGGCCTCTTTTGGAAATGAGTGGGTAACCTACCCAGTCACTAATGTGCAGCTATCTATGCGGGAAAAAATACAATCACAATGTGGGGCTTAAAATGATATAGCACTGTGGAGGGTGCTCCACCTTCTAAAATCCTACCTCCGGCATTTTGAAATTAATTATGATAATAATAATAAAAATAATGACTACTAAACACTTAGAAGTGATTTGTATCTTCAAAGCCCTATAGAAACTTTGGTTAATTGAGAGATTCCTGCAGAGAAGCAGCCAAATGCTGCTGTTTTTCTAGCAACACTCTCCCACTGATTGAAACGGGGGTAACAGTACACTAACCACAAAAGAACCTTCAATTTCTGTCCACCCTTTTTGGAGATATCAGTGTAAGCACTTACAGCAGCTCAACTACAACCTCTGTGAGTCAAGAGAGCTAACCAGCAGGGAAAAACAAGTAATTGTGAAGAGACAATGAAGGCAAAATGTGGAATCGGGATTGCACAGAGAAAACAAAGCAGAAAGGAAGGAACAGACCTGACGGTACAAAACAACAACAGAGATTATTTACTTGCCTGTGCAGAGTGACTGAAATGAGTGGAGGGAAAGAGGAAGGCAAAAGGATGACTAAGGTCAGGACCTTAAGGAAAATGAGTACGTATGTATCTGTACATACAATATACATGAGCTTATATACATATATATATATGTATATATACAAACACACATACACAGACAATCTGCTGGAACTAGGACTTGGCCGATGGCTGATCACTGCATGAAAGGTACTGCAAAGTAAGCTAAGCAGACACCATTACCTGGATGTCCATATAGAGGAAGCTACCATTAAAGGATGAGTTGTTTTCAACAGACTTTACTATTGGTGAAGCAGTTGAGAAAAATGATTCTCTGTCTATATTGGTCTTCCATCTCGCAGGACAAACAAATAAATGCAATTTTCCTGCTCAGGCCCTTCTCACTCAAGATTTAAATACACACCAAATTTTAAGGCCGCACTCAAGCTCACTGAGTCCCTGAGGAACTTTGTGACATTGTGAACAACGTATTTTTCACTATGCTGGCAATTTTGACAAATCCAAAACCAAGTCATTTGCTCTCCATGAAATGATTATGAGTTTCTTTCCCACGGTTCACAGAAAACAACTGGAAAACACCACACCCCTTCTTTCTCCAATTTGCACCAAATGTTTAATTTTCCTTGCATTATTGATTACTTTATTTAAAATAATATGTGAAAACTATTGCAAACTTTGCTAAAGTTAGCAAAAGGAAGTAATTAGTCTTCTCAGAGTGTTCCTCCTCCCTGCACTGTCCCTCTGAGCTTCCTGTTACAGTGAGAAAGATGATTTGGCGAAAGAAAAACTTCCCGAGTCCTGTACTCAGATGCTTCAACATTTTGCTGGACTGTGGATGCAATCAGTTAATTAGTTAATCAGTTGTTGCTTTTTATGTTTCCTCAATACGATGATGTGTCTTCTACCAGCTGTGGTTTCCGTTGTGCCTGGAAGTGTGTCGATGGTACATTTGTGGTCCATCAGCCATCACCCCGGCACTGAGCAGGCACATCCTCGTGAGGCACCCTCACAGCCAGCACCTGCAAACGAAGCCAGCAAGCTGGCACAGAGCATCCTGCTGTCACAGAGGGTTTCCACACAGCACACACTTCCCGCTGCAGATGCTCACATGTCTTCTCTTCTGGTGGTGACTGAGGGATGTAATTGAGAGCCGTTTTGTACTTCTTAGCTGCCCAGAGGTAGAAAAGGTCACCATTTGGAAAAGAGGTGACAAAAGCAATTTCAGTAACAGAAAGATTGTAATCTACCATGTGGTGTGAGGGACCTGGATGCTGCAGGCACTCTCAGCAATCACTGTCACAGCAAGTCCTCCCCAGTTCACTCCCACCCGCTCAACAACGAATTGCAGCATTATTAAAGCACCTTGAAGGTGGAGGTGGAAATTCTCAACCTAGATCACAGTTGCTTTGTGGCTGTTGATAGATTTGAGCAATGAAATGAGCCAAAACAAACTGGGGAAGCATTTGTAAAATGTGTCCTACTTTAATATCTACACCAGTTACAGACTGCATGTCCTTCAATTCTTATTTAACCAACCTTTCTCTGGCAAAACTCCCACTGATGTTAAAGACATTTTTGCCTGAGTGAGAGTTGAGAAAGGATTTGGAAATCCAGTTGTGTATGTAACATGCCAGCATGCTGTACAGCTTGAAGATGAAACCTGTAGTGGAAGGCCACTGCTGAGCAAGCTGAAAATTTGACTATTGGTGGAATGTAACATCTGAAAATCCTGAGGGTGTTATTTTCCACTGGAAGGATTTTTTCTTTCAACTATGGGAGAGACTCTTTTCAACTATTTTCTATCAACAGGTCTCATTAATTTTTATGTCTTTTGACTGTAAAGAATGATGGCAGAGTGAAACTACTTGCTCTATCAGTATCCTTAAGTAATTTTCCAGAGGCATGCCTCTCTCAGTCGCCTCAAGTTTCTATTTCAAGGCAGTCACTGGTAGAGGTAGTGTCAGAATTATGTCTTCCAGACTCACACAGGCTGTCTGCTATGACGTGCATGCAACCACATGAGGGAAGGGTGGCTGCTGCAACAAGAGAGGTGTGTAATATAAGGAATGGAAAAAATGTGAGGAAAGCTCTAAAGTAAGAGAAGGATGGGAGAGGTGATATAGAGCTCCACCGGCCATGGATAATACCTAGCTTTCTCATAGCTTTTATCTCTAGATCTCAAAATACTGTAAAAAGGAGAGGTGAACATTGTTACCTGCATTTCAGAGATGGAGAACAGAGATGTAAGAAAGAAAAGTGATTCGTGTACCACCTCCCAGCAGGGCAGTAGTGGAACTGAGAAGAGAACACAGGTTTCCTAAGCCCCCTCTCTGTGCAACATCATAAGGCCATATTGTACTCTTCCCATCACTGAGATGCTTTACAAATCTCTGCTAATCAGACCTTACCACACACACCCAAGAGACGGTTAACCCCTGGTAGTTGCATTTTGAAACTGAAGAGTCTGGCAGATAATAGAATTGACTTGTTCACAGCCACAAAAGGAGTCTGCTTCAGAGAGGGGCTCCAAATTTAGGTGTTCTTTGCTTCTTAACTTCTAGTCAGAGTACCCTTTTTCCTGTGCATAGAGAAGCTCTAGGTATTTGAGCAGCTGTTTCACACTTTAAAAGAGCATATGACAAGCTTGAATTTGTTTTTTCAGTAAGTCAGTAAGGGAGAGAACCAATGAGCAGAGATACAAAACTTTTGGTCACATGAGAAGACACAGCTAACCAGACAGTATTTGGCAGCCAAAAAGTAAATTACATGCACTTGAGTGTAATGGTCACGCTTGATTTTGTAGCGCAATAAAATATGATGAAAATAAAACAAATTCAATTTAACAACTGAAGTCCTTCAGTAGAGGACTATAATACCGGATAAAATGCTGACCTTACAGATGGAATATATCCACATATGATTCTGTTCACTGCCTCTCTATGAGAAGGGAAAAAATTCCAATAGGTTTCTTAATGGAGCTGACAGTGAGAGAAGAGAATCAAATATTCACAAGAACAGAAAAAACAGAGATAATGACCACGGGTTCGGAAGTACTTTCCATTACCTGAATGTGAAGAGGGTTCCCATGTCCAACATAGACAGCAACTCTGCTTTTGACTTGGGGAAGGAGAGGCGGTAGCGTAGGGTCTCAAAAGCAGGTACAATCAGAGCTTTCTTGGTGTTAGCTAGGTCTAGCTGGATGACAGACTTCCTGGCAAAGAGAAACAACAAATAAAAGCAGGAAAATGTTAAATTGAGCAAATCACTTGGTTTTTCAAAATAAAGTGCAGAGAATGGGCAGTTTGATACCGTAAATGTAACTATGGCCCGCCTTTTTACCTAGGGTTATTTCTTCTGCTTTTGGTCTGCTGCTCTCAAAGCAGGGAGAAGAACACAGTTCCAAATGGGCTTGTGTGTTTGACTGATCAATGCTGCCCTGCATGTCCATGGGTGCACAAATTGGAAACAGCACTCTAAGAATGGCCAACTGACCAACCCTTTAAGAGAAGTACACTTGAATGTTACTACAGGTACAGGAAAGAGCTGCCCAGCCAATAGCAGTTCTAAAAAATTGGGATTTATCCAGGGCTCAGTGGGACTTTGCAAAATGAGAAGCTGGAAAGGTTGGTTGCACTTCAGCCTAGCTATTCTCTGTGCTACACTGTGCCATCATCCTTGCTTTTTACCTCTGCACGTCCTGCAAAGCGAGTGTTACCTTAACACCACTATGGACCAGATAGTTGCTCTTGAGAACACTGGTGCCATGATGGTCCGTCATTGTTCAAGGCACGGATCTACTGCAACAGGACATGGCACCAATCAGCAAAACTGTACTCCAGCAGTACTTTGTTGAGTAATATCAAGGGTGCACATTGTAGTGCTTGGAGATCAGAGCACATTTGGGCTTGGCTCTGTGCACAGGGCAAGGAGACTGCTGCCAGTGGAGAAAAGCTGTAGACTGGATAGACTGGGATACCTTGCTTTTTCCTTTCTTTTGCTGGAAGTTGTTCAGTGCAGAGACTTTTGGGTGTATGAGGATGTGTGTGCACATATGCATTTTGCACAGCAGGGCTGTTTCCAGACAGGGGCCTTAGGATGACTGTCACAGGAGAGGAGCAGTTTAGCAACCTCTCATCCTGCCTTCCAGAGGTGTTCAGTCTATTCTTTCCTAACGAACTAAAACTCCAAGAAAAAAAAGTTGCTTTTCCATCCCCCAACTAAATCTTACTATGCTTGTCATTAGAAATAACTCTGTTTCAATTTTCCTTTCATTATCTTCATAGTTCATACAAGAAATATGCCTTTTCTCTTCCTGTCAAAGTCAGTTCCCCTTAACAGGATTCACAGTCCTGACTTTTATGTTACTGCAACAGGCAATCAAGGAAAATGTTGACAAGCAGCAAACTCTCTCTACAGCCTTATAATTTGAAGGAATTGGGATCACTGTCCTAATAACCAAAGGACCAAACAAACCATTTTTCTAGGCCCAGAATACCTAGAATTCATTTATATTGCTGTCAGAGAAAAAGAAGAAGAGCACGACTATTTAATAAAATCTGAATTTTAGAGAATTCATACCACCCTATAGGCCTGTTCTATAAAAAGCAATCTGTTCTCAGCTTCTTACTGCAAAGTTTGCATTGTTTAAAGAGCCTCTGACACATTCCAGTTAACTTTTCACTATTGAAGGATGTTACCAGCATCTTATTGTAACTGGTTTTGTACTTTATTCACTAGCTTCTCCCACTATACTAATGACCACGATATCTGCATGTAAATAGACAACTCCTTCACAATCAGCCTTTGTGACCTTCCAGAGCCAGCTTACAGCCTTTATGATGCTTTTAAATGTTTCTTCCCCTTTACACCTTCTCTGAGAGCAGGGGATCATAATACAGTTTCTCTTCCAAAATCTGAGGCTTTCTGGTCTCTGTGCCATCTATCAGCCTTGAGCAGTACAGCTTTGGGGATTCAGTTCTAGGATGGAGCAGGTAACATTTGCAGAACCCTTCGGGCTCTGCAAGGAAACAACAGCTTCCATTTATGGCTGTTACTATACCTTAGTTTTATGGAGAGCACAAAAGTCTCAGGCAAAATTCAAGGCCTTGCTGTGCTTGACACTGTGAAAGAGCAGATAACAACCCTGCCCACAAAAGTTTATAGTCTGAAGGTGACCAAAGCTGAAGCAGGCACAGGTATCAAGCACAGATAACAGCAGAAACTGTCAGACAAAGCAAGCTGAGTTGAAACTAGTACTGAATGTGACTTATTTTCGAAGGTATAGGATTCAACCACAAAAATTTTGTGGATATCAACAATCTTTTCTGCACACTCCCCTGCTCTTGTCACCTGCAAATTTCATACTCGTGTAAATGGCCAAACTGTTTGAAAGAATAGTACAGTACCTTCATGAAGAAATTCCCCTGGACAGGGGAGGGAAAAGGAGGTGGAAAACAACTCAGAAGTTGAGATAAGGCAGTTTACTAAAGCAAAAGTGAAAGGTTGGGTGCGCACAAAGAGAAAAAAATATTTTGTTCTCTACTTGCCATCAGCAAGTGATGTTCAGCCACTTCCTGGGAAGCAGGGCTCCAGCACTTCGAATAGGAAAATTTTCACTGCTGGTGTTGCCAGATACATGGAATAGAATGTAGGGAATAGATTTGGTTGTTTTGCAAACTAGACTGGGTAAACTGTGTAATTCCTGCACTATCCTTATAAGGGCTGCTTTTGGATCTAGTAACATTCAGTATACATTTTCCTTTACCTGTCCTTTTCCCCCCAAGCCCCAAAATAAAGATCTATGATTTTATGAAGAGTTCTCTCTTTGCTAGTGTTGTCCAGGAAACCATTTCCCAAGTATCTTTGTGTTCAGACCTGATGTATGTCATTCTGACACAGCGAAGGTCGGGTTAAATTTTAAATCTACGAGTCAACTGTATTTTTTGCAAAGCAGTGAAGAAATGAATCTTAAACCACAAGAGTCTTCTCATGGGTTGAATGAACTGCAGCATGTTGATATCAATCTTCTCATGTTTGTACTTATTTTCAAAAATTAATACAGAAATCTCATCCTCATGGAGACAGACAGTAATACCATTCCTATTTCTGGAGGATAGAGAAGCTCAGACACAGGAAGAGTAGCAACCTAATGCTAAAGCACTGAACTCATGAAAAAAAAGGATAAAAAAGAGTCCATTAATTCAAATTAGCTTTTACCATCAGGACTCAGTAAGTGGTTGGTTGGAGATAACAAAAACGGCAGTCACAGAGCTTGTGGTAAGAGCTGCCAATCCACTGTTAAATGCATTAGAACGCTTTTCCTCTCCACAAAAGCCTACAAAGGCTACCGGCAAATATAAACCAACAGGCACAACCTGAACTATGTCTCTTGTTGAGATGCTGAAGAACAACCAGAAATATTTCACAACTCACATAGCAGGGGACAGGTATAAAACCTGTGGATAGAGATTGGATGCCAGGTCCCAATTCATGCAAAATGTGTCACTGGAAGCAAAGGGCATATTTTACACAAAAGTGTCAGGAAAGAACTTTAATGTTAGCTGTGACAACTGTAGATAAGCAGCCTGTCTAGTTATTTTATGTTAGAAGTCACTGTAGCACAACCCTAACACCTTACTTGTAGCAACTAGAAGGAGCCTTTACCTCTGGGGCAATGACAAGATGACCTCAGTAACTAATGAGGGAAGGCAACAAAAGACGTTGACTCAGCACAGACCATGAAAGTGTCTGAGTTCCGTATACAGGAAACCTTTAAATGATACATTTCTTTCCTTTTGTACTTCACAGAAGAGTAAGGCAGGACTAAAAGGCTGTTTGATGGAGATAAAAACATTGAAATGGTCTTACTTAGCAGCTGTGAATAAGCTCAAATAGCACAAATCTAAGTGCTAGCAACAGATACACAAAGGGACAGGTAGCCATCAGCTCCATCAGCTTCTTCAAAACTGGCTGTAACCTTTCACATACGACAAATTCAAAGCACATTGAAAATGTTTTTCAAAATTCCTTTCTTTCTGAGAATATATTACCTGCAGAGATACAATACGCAGTATATGTAAATCAGCATACGCGCTGGGAGAGGGACTTTGTCTGGCTCATGCTGTACAAAGCAATGCCTGAAATACCACGCTATTTCTAGTTGTTTATGGTTGTGCTATCTGAGGAAATGAAGATGAAAATGTTTGTATGTCTCTCTAAAAAACAATTGCTGCCATTTAGATAGATAGCACTAATCAGCTGCTTGCAGAGGCAGTGGGAACAGTCGATGCAGAAAGACACAGGGTATCCATATTTAAAATCATCTCAGTGCACCTCCTTGCTACTTTGTTTAGAAAAACCATTATTGAAAAAGCAACAAAAGTCTCTAGTCCACACACAAAAAAATTCCACTTCCTTTTTAAAGAGCTGGTAGTAGCAGATTAGTAATTCCAATATTCCCAGGCAATGGAGAGTCAGTCAGAGTTAAGGTGATATGGGCCTCACAAAAGGCTGTCAGAGTAACACAGAGTCTCAGATGCAACAGCTTTCGGAGAGAATCTGGGTTTTTTTCTGAAACATCACTCATGGGTGGCATCACTGTGCATTTAGTTTTGTAACACATTTATCACCCTACGAGAATTATTTCTATGGTTGCAGTAACTCAAGTATTCTGTGGTACATCACTCTGTCTTCTCTCTTCCTTTCATTGCTGGCTCCCATCAGTACACTGTGAAGCAGCATGGAATAGCAAGTTCCTTTTTCATCACTAAATGTCAGTATCAACAGCTGCTACCCTTATTGTGTCCAGCATTGATCTGAAGAGATGTAACAGTATGCAACACTAGCATTGAAGAAGACAGAGAAACTAACAACAACTCTCCATACATGTATCTAGAGATAAATAATGTGTGCAAGGCAAATAATTATTTTGGAGTCCTCATAGCACAAGTTGAAACGAAATGTCCCTAAAGTAAGAAGGAAACAAGCTAACACACTGTGATAATACTTCAACAATACGATTGATATCCAGAGTCTTAAAAGACATAGAATGGTTTGGGTTGGAAGGCACCTTTAAAGACCATGTAGTCCAACCTGCCTGCAGTGAGCAGGAACATCTTCAACTAGATCAGGTTGCTCAGAGTCCAATCCAACCTGACCTTGAATGTTTCCAGGGATGGGGCATCTACCACCTCTCTGGTTAACCTCTTCCAGTGTTTTACCATCCTCATTGCAAAAAACTTCTTCCTTATATCTTGTCTAAATCTACCCTCTTTTAGTTTAAAACCATTCCCCTTGTCCTATCTCAGGACCTGTCCCTAGGTCCTGAATGTTCGTCCCCATCTTTCTTGTAAGCCCCCTTTATGTACTGGAAGGCTGTTATAAGGTCTCCCCATAACCTTCATTTCTCCAGGCTGAACAGCCTCAACTCTCTCATCCTTTCCTCACAGAAGCGGTGTTCCATTCCTCTGAATAGTGAATTTGGCCCCATACATGCCTTGTTAAGTTGTTAAGCCTGAAACAAAGAAATTCCTCCATAAGTTTATGATACCAGAAGGTGTATTTTCCTTTACACTCCAAAACCTTGGGCTTATGAACTGAAAGGGAACACCTACAGGCGGGCCCTCACTGGAACACTTTGATCAACTTTTACCAAATTAGAACAGAGATGAAAAGCTAAACTGGTCAGGACTAAGGAACTGACATCCTCCTGTCTGGCCACAGGGTGTCCTCCTTGCTCTATGATTTGGCCTCAGATGACCAGCCTCTGCAGGGGGAAAAGGTCTTTATTAAAAAAAAACTCAGTTAATGGATCAGAGGTCTGTAGTTTGCTTAGCCCAACCTGCTCACATGCATTATCATACAATGTACATGGATGTTACTCCTCCCAGTTCCCTTATGCCCATTACTTTGCCTTGACAGGTGCTGGCACTGCAGTCATATTTTTGAGCTGGTTAGACTCACAACCTCTTTTCAAGATAAGGAACTGGATTAAGAATGTGTCACACAGACAACAAGTTCAGTTACGCTTTGCATGTTTTTTCTGTCACTGACATTAAGAATGAGGGATGTTTAGAGAAATCGCCTGGTTCACATCTCTGCTAATACATGATGCTCTTGGACATTTAATAATACTTAATCCAGTTCAATTTTCAAATTGATTCTTCTGCAGCTCTGAGGGAATTATTCCAATGGCTAACAGGGATCACATTTAGATTTGAGTTTTTCCTTTCATAACCATATTGCTTGACTTTCAGTGACAGCCCTCTTCCTTTGCTCTAAAAATTTTTGTGCCTTGCTGGGCATTCTCACACCTCAAACCTCTACAAGCTGCCTCTTTCAGATCTGCTCAAACTGCTTTGTTTTGAGAGTACGTGAGAAGGGTGGGGTGTGGAAAGGCTGAAATTGCAGGTGACAGTGGGAATCGCTCCACTGTCCATTTACCTGAGGTACTCGTAGAGTCCATACATGGGCAAGAAGTCAATGTCGGACAGAAACATGTATGGTGTGCTGATATGTTTCATGGCCACATTCCTTAGCAGATTCACAGGATAGAACTGGCCCTCCTTGTACACGATGTGGTAGCCAACATTGTGGCGGCTCATCAGTACTTCCGAGCCCTGAGCGTAGCGCAGAAATTGCTGGGCTTCTGCATCAGAAAGATAGAGTGCCAGGCTGATTGGACCTTCCCAGTGTTTGCAGATGGCTTCAAGCATCTGGAGCCTGAAAGAGGAAGGGTGAGAATGAGAAAAGCTATCTCCCTGTCTGGGACTCTTTCCCTGGGTTCACCTGATCAAATGCAGATATCCTTCTCTAAGTGAGACAGACTGGGGACACTTTACATGCTGTGCAAAGCAATAAATATTTCTATAGCACAAGTCATCTCATCTAAGATGGCAAGTTGATGTCTCCTGAAGAGGTGGACTGCACCCCAGATATGCCTATTTCACTGAATCCAAGGGAACCTAAGATGGTCCTGGCTTAGATACACACATTCACGACTCAGATACCTAAAGCACCATTGTTTTCTGCCTAAAACTTTGATGCTGCAGGAAAACCCACATACCCAGATATCTGATGGGAGCTTTGAGCAGTTGCAGGGATCTGTTCATGTGGATCTACTTAGAGAATAGGAGCCTCATAATCTTCAACAGTGTCCAGTGCCCAATTCACATCTCGGGTCAATCTATTCTCACACAGTAACACACTGCGTTGTTCTACAACAAGCTTGTGGAGGATAGAGGCGTACAGACTCAGATAATTTTACCTCCTGCTTAGGAAAACCTTCCCCAAATTTTCGTACGGCAGTTAGTCAGATTTTAAAAGCTGTTAAAAGTCGCAAGTCAAGGGAATACTGACTTATGGGAACATTTATATTAACTACAAGACGACTCACTATCAGAGAGAGGACAAAAGGATGACACATTGATAGAAATGGGATGTACTTTTAATAGGGAACAAGAAGGGAAGGAAGGAGAGACATGGCGTTGCTGTGGCATATCAAAAGAACATTTCAGACAAAACCACCATTAAAACTACTAACCTGTATATGTTTTAACAGTATCTCAAATTTCATTAAATTATTTTTAAAACAAGTTGTATTGATGTATATTTTTTAAAAAATGCAGCACTTACAACACTATGGATGAAAATGACAACAAAAGATTTCATATGCAAACAAATCAAACCCAGCCTAGTCCAAATCCTTTAAGCACTTTGGGTAATTTCTAGAGAACTGCCTAGAGATTGAGATGTGCCACCCAAAAATACAGCAAGGACTGATTACAAAGCCTGTTGAGTTAATACAAAGGGAAATGAACCTATGCAGCCTAGTCAGATATTCTATTAAAAATTAGGAAGAATAGACTATGCAAAATGATTATCTTCTCTCCATTCCAAATCCACATTACTCTATTGTTCCTATTACTATTTATACAAAACCCAAGAAAACTTTTCTGCATCATCATAATCAGAGAAAATAATTTCCCCTTCCTACTATCTCCCTAAGCTTTACAAAAGAAAGGAATGATATACTCATACCAGTAAACACACAGTCTGACTTAACATTAATAGCTTTTCCCTGCATTTCTGAATGATCGTGATGACATCTAAGGTGATATAATAATTTTTTATTTAGATATGAGATACTGTCTCTACTAGTCTACACTTGGTACATTACTTTCTTTTCATCTATTATTGAAACAAAGGCTATTATCAACCTGAAACATACAGACAAATTCAAAACAAAAATTGACAAAAAACAAAATCTAAAAAGTGTGTGAAGGCTTTAGACTTTTAATTACACAAATATTAAATAGAGAAAAATACTTTTTCTTTTTTTTTTTTTTATTATTTTTTCCAACATAGTGAAAACCTATTAAACAGGAGACTCCAATCCATCAGCACTCAGATTTAGGGCATCCTTTTAAAAATGGAATACTTGCCTAGTAAAAAATGCAGCAAACTGCCTTTTAAGGACTCCACGCGGTGGACAAATGGCATACATAACTTATTTAAACAGCACACCTGATAATGCCTGCAAAGCTTTTCATGATAGCTAAGCGGAATCTGGGTATAAATTTCCAGCTGGACAGCCTAGTACCCCTCAGAATACTCCATTTTGCTGTGTTGTTCTCATTGACAGGCTCCACTTCCATGAGTTGGATACAGGGACTATATGCTAGGTGATGCTCCACAATGTGCTCTCTGTAGGTTGTTATAGCAGTCTCATTTGAATATAAAACTTAGAATTATGAGTTTCTAAGCACAACATGACCAACTTATTTGGGGTTTTTTTAGCAGTCTTGATGAATGCATTCCCTTAAGGACTTGAGATAAAATAAATGTACTGCTGTACTGCATAATAATGAGATCATGATTTAGTTGGTAATTTTTTTTAAAGGTCTGTTTCAGCTAATTTTTCTGGAATTCAATTGTTTTGTGACATTGTTTTTATTTTTCTTCTTAAGAATACTCAACCAATTTTCAGCTCATTCTCACCCAGATTTCAAGCAGTGTAGCGCTAATTACATCTTTTCCTGACCTCACATTTTGGTGACTCCTACTCTGATTTCTGAACCCCAGGTACATACCAAGCCTTAAAAAGGCTGCCCAGTCAAGACATGAAAATCAAAGTGATGCAACTCAGCCATTATTCAAGGGAATGCCACATCAGTATAATAGATGACAACTAACCAATAACGAACAACACTGAATGAAGTCTGTCTCAAAGCTTCCATCTAAAGACAATGTTGGCTCCTAAACTGCATCCCTCTCTTCCGCTCCCCAAGCCAAAGGACAGGCAAACGTAAGTCTTGTCATGACAGTCATGTCAGTCTCATCTCCAACAGGACTATAACTGGAGATGCTGGGAGTTCTTTTTTTTGCTTTTCCTCATCTCAGATAATCATTTCAAAGAACGGTGCAGGAATGTAGTGTACAGCACATTTTTTATGTACATGTCATCTTACATCTGAGACACTATTCTTAAATGTCTACAGTTGCGCTGGAGGAGTTTAATAAAAGTGGTTTAAAGAAGAAAAAAAAAAGTAAGGCAGTAACTGAAAGATGTGAAAGAAAACAAAGCAGCTAAACAGCTCTTTGGTATGATATTATTTATTGATTTTAGCTGAAAGAAAGTATTTCCAACTCAAATCAATAATTTATAGCAACACACCAGTGAAGTAGGGAAGATTTTTCCTGCACAGTATCAGGATGGTTGTTCTTCCTGCATAAAAATGTGTGGTTCTGTCTATCAATAAAAACATGTGCCCCAGTGAGGATCCAGAAAGGGAAACAGATGCTCAGACTTTGCATCAGTGCCAGTGAATCAGCACTAAGCCCCAGCTCATTCTTTTGAATTAAATTCTGGGGGGAAAATATACCATGTGCACACACCAGCTTTACTAATTTACTGTGGCACTCACTCAGGGTCTGGCTTAATTTATTTCACTTTTTTACTCAAAGGTTTGTGAACACTTAGGAAATGTTTCCTCCATTCAAAATCAACAGAACAGACACTGATGCGCATAGCAAATCATAACACAATGTGCAGGATGCACTGCTGAGGCACCTGTGGAACAGAATACTCCTCACTCATTTCTGTTTATTTTTGAAACAGACTGAAAATGTTTTGTTGCTCTCAATTCTTCTAATCCTCCTGGAATACTGCTGACCTTCTACCAGTGTAGCAGTGGTGTTATTCGCAGGTCATGTTGTATTCTGTATGTGCTACACTATAGGAAATAGTCAGTTTCTGGCTAATATTCAAGGAGCTCTGAGTTGTTTTGTAACACACTCTGATAGCAGTAACTATGAAGTTTGGACTAAATTCGAACTGAGAAGCTGGAAAAAAAAAAGAAACTAACAATTCCAGAATTTCACAAAGCTAGCTGCTCCAGCCCACAGTTTCAGAGCTTCTGAAAAATGACAACTAATTGCAATGGTGGGAATCAGAAAGATGCAGGTGGAACTTGACATGAACTGGAATTTCCCCCCCCCAAATGAAACACCAATTAAATTCCACTTTACATCAGAACTAAAAGTTGAAATATACTTCTGAAAATCAACATTTGTATAAAGATGCAATGACTTTGCTCAAATGGAGATTTTTCATTTCACACTAGCACACACACAAAAAAAGTGTGACTTTTTTTGACTTCCTAATTTGAAACTAAAATGTTTAGTTCTGATTCTCATATAAAAAAAATCACTAATTGAAGTTTTCTGCAAGGAAAATGCCAGTTAAAGCAAAACTAATATCCTCTAATGAGGAAATACCATGTGTAAAAATTTGAGCAGTTAAAACTGCTTGCCAAATTCTATTATAAAGATCTCCTGTTTTTAATAACTTGCTGCAAAACTCCATACATTAGTAATGCCTGACAATCCTGACAAGTAACAACCCCTGCAGTTCAAGTACTCAGATTCTCATGAAATCTACTCACACTCACGTGTGCACTGCAGAGCTGAAGTTTGGAAACGTGTCTGGATACATATCTACCTGCACTACTCCTAATTCAAGAAAGGTCTTTACAGTACAACATCCAAGTTTCTACGAAAGAGCATTTTTTTTCTCACACCAAAGCATTACAGTTAGATTTCTCTGTAAGAAAACGTTAACTGTCTCACATTTCCTGATGAACAAGAGCTTTTTCCCTACCTGTCCATTGAAAGTTGTGCCACCAGTGTTACATCAGTGTTGTCTGAAGCAGGCTCGTATTCGTAATGCAGAAAATACAGATGAGTGCGATGGACGGTGAAACGTTCTCGACGAAACTCATAGCACAAGTCATCCTCATCCAGCTCAGACAGCTGTTTCTGGAGCTGTAAGGGAAGAGTGGACATAAAGATAAGTTCTTTGTAATTATTTTAGCAAATCAGAGGGAGCGAGGGGGTTAGGAACTTGCAGCCTGATGCAATGGGGAATGGAAGCGGAACATACAAAGTAGAAGGGTTCTCCCAAGCCTTGCAAGTCAGTGGACAAAGATTAGAAGAAAGGAGTTGCAAGTAAATTCATAGTACAGACAGACCTTTGTATTCCAGTCTATATATGGTATATATTACATCTATTACATACTTTCAACATCCAGACTAGTAATGAGACAGTGAACAAGTTGAATAATTGCAAAGTTTCAGAGTTAATGCTCCAATGTGATGCATAATTTCATCCTTACTAGACGCAGTGTTTGAAACTACTCATAGACATACTCCACTAGACAACAGCCTGCAGCAGATTAGGACTGCGTGTGCTGCACTGAGCAATTCCCATTCTGCTGCCTCTGTTGGAGAACGGTAACTGCTGCTAGCAGCATGGACAGACAGCTGGAAAAGTAGCATCTTTAACTGATCATTACCCCATCTCTTGAAATTTATGTATCTGCAGTAGTTCAATTTTGCAACGAAAATATTCTTTCAACTGCAGAAGTGCCAGAATTAAGCCTATACCTTTAATGGGATTTATGCTTCTGATTGCCTCATTGGAGAAATCTGGTGGATGGTGGATTGGCAGAGAACAGGTAACTTTTTGGCTCCCTTGAAAACCAAGCCTCTTCAAAGTCAAAACGGGCATCCCAAAGCAATCTAGTCCCAAGTCTCTTAGACACATAGCTTTAAGAGAATAAAGGTTTAGCTCTGGGGCAAGGTGAAAGTGAAAAACAGACCAAAGGTCTATGCAGCTGGCCAATTCCATTCCTGAACTAATTATTTTGCGGGTTGGACTACATGATCATGAAAAGGTCCCTTCCAACTCAAAATATTCTATGACTCTGCAATTCTATGATTTTAAAGCCAAACATTTAGTTAGGCTATTTAAAATGCACTCACTTAAAAGGAAAAAACAGTCATACCTACTGTAAAACGTAATGAAGAACAAAATTTTATATGGTCTTAACACGTGAAATTGAGTTTTATTTCTGTTGCTCTAGAATGTAGGTTACTAATAAAGATACAATTTTTAGAATTACTTTCTTAAAAGCATTCTATAAGAAGAATAGGAAACGAGTAAAATATTCATCAGCAAATGTGAAAAATACTCATATAGGAATTTTACAAGTTTTGATAAAAATGACAGCGTACCTCAAAACTGTTTCATGCAAAAGATTATTGAATTATACACATTTTTTTGTCCCACTGAGAACAATTTAAAGTAATAGTTCCACCATCTTCAAGAGAAAAAATTGAAAATGCAGATATTTTTGTTCTAATACTTTGTTAGAACAAAGAGCTGTTCTTGGAACTATAAATATAATGGTTTACATATGTTTACAACTGAATGTTTTCCTGTGAAGGCTGATGGAATAATTTCCGATATTTTCCTGTACATCACTATATAATCTTCTTCTGAATAATGGAAATACCAACTTTGATTTCAATGAATTTTGGATCAGACTCCTATTATTCTGTTCTGCACAGATCTTAAAACATCCCTCAAGAGGGACTGCTTTTAGAAAGATGAGAGTCCGAATCTTGACAAATCTTTACTCATGCAAAACTTCTATTGAAATCAAGATCTCTTTAGCTGGAATAGAAATCAGGAGTTCTTTTACATATCCTTGGAGTTTCATTCTTTCTGCTTCACAAAGCATCATTCAGCTGAGCCTGCATTTTATTTTCTAAATCACATTCAAATAATATTTGAATTAAATTCAATATTTACAATAATGACTAGAAAGCATATCATGTCTTTCTGTTTCTTTCTTCAAAAGGGACATTAGTATGCCCTTAACAGAATTATCAAGGAGATGAATGAAATTTAAATGGCTAAAACAACAGCAATCCACATTTTAGGGGTACCTTATTATCCTGCTGTATGTACAAATGACCAGGCTACAAGATCTTAATTGCACAGGAGTTATTAATCAGGCAGTCACTGAGTAATTATCAGATCGCATTTGGGTTGAAATTTAAGAGGCTATAAATACTTAATTATGAGTTCAAGAATAACATTTGGAGCTAAATTATGGCTTTGTGCACTGCTGAGCCCTGGGCTGGGGAAGAAGAGGAGAGAAAACATCTTAGAGGCCCCACTTGGTGAAACTCACCAAGTCACCAACTTGGTGATGGAGGTAAAGGAGAGCAACAAACAGCAGAAGATCCCTTCTGCTACAGGGAAAAGGAACTTGCTCTTTCCACTGCATTTTGTAGGGTCAGGGTTTTGTTTCTTTCCTTCTTCATGTCCAAAGAAGAGCAACAAAGCTGGTGAAGGGTCTAGAAAACATGACTTACGAGGAGTGACTGAGGGAACTGGGGTTGTTTAGTTTGAAGAAAAGGACACTCTGGGGGGACCTCATTGCTCTCTAAAACTACCTGAAAGGAAGTTGTAGTGAGGTGGGGGTTGGTCTCTTCTGATATGTCTCAAGTGCAATGATGAGACGAAATGGCCTTAAGTTGTGCCATGGGAGATTCAGATTAGATATTAGAAAAGTTTTCATCACTGAAAGAATGGTTAGTCATTGGAATAAGTTGGCCAGGGAGGCAGTGGAGACAGCATCTCTGGAAGTGTTCAAGAAGTGTCTGGATGTGGCACCTGGGGGTATGGTTTAGGGGTGATTATGCTGGTGCTGGGTTGACAGTCAAACTAGATCTTCAAGGTTTCTTCCAGCCTTGAATATTCTGTGATTCTGTCCTGTCAGACTTCTTCTAAGCCTGAAGCTATGCTCATAGTCTGAGAGGTTTTCCCTGTCACTTCCCATGACACGTCCTCAGTAGTGCATGTACTGTATGTATCTTCACCGAGAGAAGAGGTGAGATGGTTGTGTACATACCCCTTGGAGAGAGCAGTTCCCAGAAGGACTGTGAGCACGATGTGCTCTCCTCTCCCCAGCCTCCGCCCCCAGCACCCTTCCTTTGAGTGCAGGCAGGCTGCCAGGGGGAAGCTCCAGTACCAGCTGTCTCAGAGCCCTGGATAATATGCGGGCACTACTTGGCAGGATCAGACACACAGCTCCATCACCACTTTGCAGGAATGCTTGTGCAATCCTTGCCAGCTCGTACCATGAGCCTAAACTGCTAGGTAGCCTCAGGAGCCAGGCTCTGCAGGCTGGGCAAATGCAGTAGTGTGTGCCCCTGCAGGTAGGACAACCAGCATGGGCTGTGATTTGCCCTGTAGCACTGTCACTGTCATACGCAGTGTGCCTTAAGGATGGATGGGCCTATCCTGCAATGGTGAGGCAAGAGCAGCAGAATACAATAGCATGGGATTATCCATATGAAAATTCCTTTTCTACTGGAAGCAATGCTGGAAATACTAGGCACTCTGGATATGGTCCAGCAAAACTCATAAGATCAGAAGCTATCTCACTGAAGCTGATAGTATGACCTGGAGAAATTATCAGGACCAACAGCTCAGTGCTGCACAGTTTTGTACAGTTGGAGAGCCCTTTTCCCTCTCTCACTCATTCATATATATATTCAGATAACCATGCACCAGTATCACATACATATATAAAGGCTTCTTCCTCTCTACCGTGATGGGGCACATGCCACCTATAATTATATACTGCACACAGTCATATGCCATTCTTTACAAACAGATTTGAAATGAAGAATGTTAAAGATGAAGAACATTCAAAAGACAGGGAATCTTCTAAGACAGACACTCATATAACCTTACATTTATCTCTGAGTTGCCTCATAATTTTTTTGTTAAATCATCACATAGGATTTCTCTAATGATATAATCTTTCCTACAGTGTGCATATTAAGTGGATCCATTATTTCAAGTCAAAGAACTTGTGGCTTGGTTTAAAGTCTGCTCCTAAATTATGTCTTCTTGAAAAGATGTGTTGATAATGGCAATGCTGACAGATGCTCACTTAAACACAGTGCACCACCAAAATAGGGACCTTAATATCAGCTGCTGGATTCGATAAAAAGATGGCATCCCCACTACGGACCCCTCCATCGTATTTGTAACGATACGCCTAATACACCAAAGACTTCTCAACTCCAGAGTGACAGCATGTATTCTCATGAGCAAGTACCTGCTTAGCGTAACATTCTCTGTTTCTACAAGAGTTTCAATGCTAAAGCTACTTGCCACTGAGCACGTGGGAAATGTTACCTCTAGGAAACACTCTGAGAGTTGAAAAATGTATTATTTTCAGACTGTGTATGGTAGATGTTCTCTTAGGAAATACTGAAGTGGGAAACAACACATGCTTTCATTAGCATCATGATGCTACTTGTTTCAGAAGTAAAAACAGCAGCCATGACATGCATAGTGCCAAAACAAAGAGACAAATACATAAAGAAATACAGGCTAAATTACTTCTCTGGGCAAGGAGCTGTAGCAGGGGATCAGGCTTCATCTCAGGAAAAGTAGTCTTTGAAGCTAGGCTGGCCAGAGAGGTGTGGCAGGCCAGAAGGTATTCAACTCTACCAGAGATTGCAATGATATTGAAGCTCTACTTGTCTAATACATTTCTATGAGATAAGGTGTTTTCTATCCATATGACAGATGGTAGCCCCATATGATACCTGGCAACACAACATGTACCTTTCACTGGCAAACTGGTTAATCTGCTCCTAAAAATTCCTTCTAAGGCTGTTCCTAGTGTAAGCAAATTTGTGACTGGCTTAATTTTTTTTTCTAAACTGCTGTGTCACAAAAACAATTTATTTCCCACCAAAATCTGCAGGACTTCATCTCAGATGAGACCAATTAAAAATCCAGGATCAGAAGTACTGTTGTAAGGATTAGATATTAAGAAAATACCAAAGCCCATCAATAAACAATGCTATGTGTCTAGAGGCTATTTAGATCTTAGGTAAGGAGGTAAAACCCCCAGGCATCTCTCTCTCCCCAAGTGTTTAAGGTGAGGTAAGGTGACACTAGGCTTAAGTCACTCACTCAATAGTACACTAAAAACAGGAACTGAGCAGCTTAGATGAAAACTTTGACCTTTCAGATCATCTTTCCTTTTCCCAGGTGCGTGCAGTAAAGTTTCATTGCACAAAATCAACTCAGCTTAGCCACTGAAATGAAAACTAACACCAGCCTAGGATGTAACTATACTCTGGTTATAAACTGCAGCAGTTTCATTTCTCCTGTGTAGCTGTCCCATTTCCCACCAGTAGGCAATCTGGATTGCAACATTTAGCACTTTCATAGTGTGTGAATTAACAGTTGCCTTTAGCATGGCATAAACAAAGCAGATGATGATGAAGAGAGAAAAAAGCATTCATTGAGTCTTGTTTTGGATGACCTACATAAAGTACTTCTGGCTTCTCCAATGATTAGTAATAAAAGCCAGATTAATCCCATGTCAATTAAACTTTTATTCCTCTCACACCATAAAATTTTGTACATTTGCTATGGGTCAAACTGAGCCTTCTGTGAAACAAAGCTGTTCTAAGGACAAAGAGGATAGTGCCTGAGCAAGCCTACCTGGCAAGAGGAATTTTTTGCTGCAGCATGTAAAAAAGGCTAATACTCTTGCTAAATGGAAGTGATGGCTTATCCTGATTGCAAATACTCAACACAACCAAGAACCCAATTATCAGGCATGTGTAACATCTTAGACAGTTCTGTACATACGAAGTACAACTTTCTTTGATCTTAGCTGCAGATGTCAGATCTTGGCAGTCCTCTGCATCTCCTTTCCCCAGGTCCTGACAAACCTTCTTGGCTGTTTCCAGACCTCCCTTGTAGCACAGTGTCTTGACAGGTAGGTCTCCTTGCTAGGAGATCTACAGGCACCCATCAGTCCTTTCCTCTTCCTGGTCCAACACTCTCTCCAGAACTCATCTCAACTGTTTTTCCTTTGATCTACTTTTCATCTCTTTTATATATGAATCTGGATTTTTTTTCTCCTCATTACTGTCTGGACATCACTGAGGGCAATGGATGCCCCTCAGAACAGAGACCAAATACAGGTTCCCGCTCTCAGCTGTACTATCAGAAACTCTCATGGAGCATTCAGAGGGAACAGTCACAGAAAATGCCAGTCGTGTTCCAGGTGCCCTTTGTGCAGCATGCTCAGCCCTGCTGTTTCACTGGGATATATGTAATCTGGTCTGATGTATCCATGCACACTTCTGAGAGTCTCCAGAGTCTGAGCCTCTTTAAAGAAAACACTACTGTCAATGTGCAAACCACGAAGAGGTCATCAGAACTTGTGGTGTGGCCAAACCTCCAAGCTTTTCCCTATGTTTCTCTTTAACGTTTTTTTAAAGTGTTTTTTAATGTGGGAAGAGGAAAAAAAGGCATAACAGCATTGACAGAAAAAATCCCAGTCCATGTGATCCCCCATCTAGCAACACTATAAATGGTTGAAAGCAGTATAAAAGGCAATTTTCAGCCAAGTAACAGGATGGGCTACCAGCTCAGCATTTAATAACAATAACAGTTATAATAATAGAAACAACACACCTGGGGGAAGTCAGGATTTCACCTCAAAACTGCCATATACCATCTGTTTTACTAGAGAAAGACTGTGGCATTAAAAAATAGCAACTTAAAATCCCAGTTCTACAAACAAGGCAGAATTCTGAAATTCAGGAGTAGCAAAGGGTACTCAAAGCATCAGTCTGACTGCAAGTTCAGAGCTGTGTTACTGACTTGGAAGCTCCCTTTGAACACTATTTTTAGTCATTGAAAAATCACTAAATTTGTTAGTAGAGTTTATACTGTATGGTACATTGCTAGAATCTCCTGCTGTTCTGGTGGACACTGTAAGTTGGCATGCACAGCCTTTTGCTAATATTAAGAATCTTTGGTTTCCCAGTAAAAACAGTAACTAAGTAAAAACATATTTAGTTTGTAAGTACATGTGTAAGCAAGCGTGTTCAGAAACAACCTGATTTTTTTTACACTGTTTCTTTGTATGGTTGATTTGAAAATTTGAAAAGAAAAACCTGCAGATACTTTTTTCTCGTATGTTTTGTCGAAGTCTTCCCTAATGGGAATCTACTGTCCTTTTCTTAAACGGAGTGAAATCAGTGATACACTTCCCACTTATCTTGCTCTGGGCTTTGGATCAGGACACAGGCTTCACTAATAGGGGACACCCCATTCAACCTTCAGATTTAATGCTTTGGCAGAAGTACTTGGTGAGAAGCTGTCTGCAGGAAAGAAGTTTTATGAGAATGCTGAAAGGTTCAGTGTGTGCCTTTGTGCTAAAATCAGGCTTATGATATTTATCTCAGAGTGTAACTATAGAGATAGGCTGGAAGATCCTGTTGAAATATTTTAGGCTTTACAGTAGGTTCTTTAGAATAAAATGCTGGATATAAGCACTAAAAGCCAATAGAAAATGTTCAAATTTGAGATTATTGTAAGCTTCGTCTTTGTGGATTTCCCAAAAATCTTCTGCATTTCATCAAAATAAGAAAGAAGGAGTGAGAAGGGTGCAACAACATGGAATAAGTAGGACGGAGTGACTAAGGAAACACTCCAAGGGGCACTTGAGTCAAAGACTGTGTTTACAGGAGGATTTGGTTCATATTCTGAATTTTCCACCCAGAATCTGCACAAAAGACAAAGGGATGATTGTAATACCAACCTGCACAGAAGACTCTGCTCTGTGTGACCTCATTTTAGCACATATTGAACAAGGGGGACTTACACTACTGCTCTATGGCAAGGAGCACAGGGCAGGCTCCTGCTCACAGCCTGTCCCTGCAACCCATAGGCAATTCTTTTAGCTTGAATATTTCAAGGAAAGGATGAAGCATGCATGGACACATAGACATACATATAAGCAATTTTACATAAACAGAAAAACTACCTCAGTTTGTATTTTTTTGCCTCCAGTATTTCAGTTTCAGAGCCCTATCTGTTCTATTCATTCTCCTTTGCAACACTTCAGAACCTAGTAACAGTCCTGTTTGGTGCAGCTGAAGATCAACATCTGACTAGACCAGGACTGTGCAGTACAATATCCAAAGACTGCCTTCAGACCTCTTGAAATTCACTCTGTGGTATTATACTTTTTTAGCAAATATTGGAAAAAAAAAGTACTAATCCTTCCACATGCATATAGACAAAATATATACTTAAGCAGACATGTATTCACATGCATACACACTGGAAGAGTGAGAGAGATTAAAGTGAGGTCCAATTATCTTTTAAACTACTGCCCCTTTACACCTCTCTAGCACTGTAAAGAGTCCTTAAAAAGGGAAAACAAATAATTTATATTAATTTTAAGGCCATCTCAGTACTGATGAGAAGTGTAAAGGGTCCTTAAAGAAACAGAATCAGCCCAAAAGTACCCACTGCCACACTTCCTTTTCACGTTTTACAGATATCTGCACTACAAATGAGATGCCTTAATTACAGGTTGAATTCTAAATAAAACATCACTGCAAATATTAAACTGTAGAGAAGCATTGGGTGGTATATTCGAACAAGACCTTAAAGGTAGCCTTTGGTACAGACAGACTTTAACTGACACCAAGACGCTGCTTCTTCCACAACAGGGCTCAGTGCATTTAGTGCTAAAATAATTCTCCTCCAATTATAAAACCAGCAGAGCTGTTCTAACATTTTGTCCACTGGTCAGAAGAAGCACAGGCACTGGCAGAGGAGCACAGACAGCTGAAGGAGCACCTTCTACCCATGTTCACTGCCTAACATAATAAAGCACAGCTGTGTTTTGGGGATGCCACTCTCAAGTTTAAATTCAGAGACAAAAAGAAAAATAATAGGGAAAAAAATAATGCAAACAGCATTCCTACCTCATATACACTTGACTTAATAGAAATTATAGCCTTTTATTTAACATAAATGCTTATGAATCCTAACAGAAATGTATGGCTACATCTTGTCGACTAAAGGTTCATCTACCCAAGAACCCTGTCTCCAGTTGTGAGCTGGCTGCTTAGAGAGGAGTGTAAAAGCACAGCAAGTGTACAGCAAGGCTTTCTCAAAACACTCCCCTAGACCTGAACTTGTGGTTCAAGGACTTTCTGCACCAAAGCTTAACAGCTCCTGATTGATTTTCTTTCCATGAAGAGTCATTTTTGAGCATATGTATACTTTTAGAAACACTACCTCCTGCTCAAAGCTTCATCACATCGTGAGTGAAATGTCTATCTTTGTTTTGAACCTGCTAGTTGCTATTTCCACTTCACATCCCCTATTCCTTGTACTGGGAGGAATGACAGTGGTTCCCTGCTCACCTCACAAGATGCTCTGCTTCTGAAGATTATCTTGCAATAGATCACGGGAATGTGCTGTATTTAATAGGACACCTGTGACACTGTTATATGCTACAGCAGATAGAGTGAGAGAAGGAGTGGGTTTCATGACAATCCTATTCTTAGGGTCCCATAACTTCAAAACTGAAACTTGCTGTCTGTATTCTACAATAAAAAGGACACGATAAAGTTTAGACGGGAGCTTACATCCAGCAGAACTAATAAAAACCAATGCCTTCTCGTAAGCGACTAGCCTTAATCTTTCCGAAGTTAGATTTTTTTTCTATATCTGATTGTTTTGATAGAAGGCTGTTAACTTTTTAGTGTCTCTTGGCAAGTTAGGACTCATCTATTTTTATATGTCTAGCTCATTCTTTTACTTTTTTTTTTTTTTTTTATAATTTATAAATGGAGGAATGAGTTACATTTCTTTTTCAGATGCAAGCCATACCATATACCATATTGCATTTTACTTGTCTTGAATAAGAAACAGTTAGTCATTTCCAGTGTCTGTCAACTAGCTACAAGTTCAGTAAAATGAGACATTTATAACTTTAAGGACTGCCACTTACAGCAAGAACTCGCATTTGCTGTGCACTGCTCCCCAGCAACTTGTCATCTGGAATAAATCTGTTTATTAAGGATTTACAGAACTCTGGAAAATATGGCAAGAAATCTGTGACTGCATTCATGCTCTTCGAACCCACACAACATATTGTGAAATCAACATAATTTTAACCTGCATTCTTAAGTGTGATGAAAGTGTGTTTTGTTCTGTTGTCTTTTTTTAATGTCTCACTCACCTTTTCTACTTTTTTTCTACCCTCTATTCTACCCTCTATTCTGTCTCCTGTAATCTTGATGTCTCTGATGGTCTTTTATCGCATTCAGTTCACTTGATTGTCTAAAAGCTTCTCATTCTGGCAGAGAATTTTCTTCCTCCATGTGCTTTTGCTCTTGTGGTGTACTTGCTTTCCTTCTCTCTCATTTTCCCCCCACTTCTTGTCTCTCCCACTTAAGCCCCACTTCTTTCAGAAGACAGTGGTATTGTAAAATACGTATCTGGGAAGCTGTGCCTTGGGCTAAAATATATCTATCCAATCTCTAAGTGCTTTATTTAAAAATATGGGAATGGCATCTCCTGTGGTCATTCGATTCAGAGGCTAAATGGAAACACTACCAGTCCGAATGATGATATTGATTGCCAAGTACCTCTTAACTGCTAACGTGTACATGATCCTGGCTTTGCTTAATCGATTTATATATAGACAATGTTTTATATTGTAGAAATATTTTTTTTCCTGAATAAAATGTTACATATTCCTTTTTAGTCCCTTTCAGACTATATAGTCAAAATTGGTACTTGGTCTAGAAATCTCCAGAGACCACATTATACACAAGGAGTTCATATACATCTGTGTATAAACATTTCAGTAAAGTTTTTTACTTTGGAATTATATGTACTAAGGCATACACACACAACATCTGTGTCTAAACATTCTTGATTTCAACCATTTTCAAAGGATTTGCTTCATCTGAAAGGTTCTGATTGCAAATTTTATGCAGATACACATAAATACCACTTTGTTTAGTTAAGGGAAGTACAGAAAAAAGCTGCAGTCTCAGAGCCTACATGTACCTTCAAGTATTCACTCATTCTATAATCTACAGCATGGCAAGAACTCATAGACCTAAATCCAGCAGTCTTGGTATGTTCATTTCTTCTTCATTATTTGTGCATTAGTGTCTATTACCCAAAACCAACGTCACTGTATACTGAACAAACACACAGCAAGAAACAAGACCTTCTCCTTGAAAGTTTCAGGTCTGTCATACCGAATCACTGTACCAGCTACTAAGAAAAAAAATGAACTCTACCCCACTTGAAACGAGGACCAGGTCTAAGGCTAAGATTTGCAGAACTGCCTAACAATAAGAACCCAAATACTCATTTTCAGCTTGTGATGTTACCTTTGTTGGAGATTTTTAAAAAGGCAAAGTAGACCAAAAGAAGCAGCAAAACTGAGGGTAAAGATGAGGTTAGTACAACAGTTTTACAGGTGAGAAACTGAGGCACAGAAAGATTAAATGATTTGCACAGTGTTACTTCTGGAATCTGAGCGTTGCCTTCAGTTCTCCTGAGTTCCTCCATCCTGCACTACGTGCAGCACCAACACCAAGCCTTCACACAGCCTGTGCCTTGTCTGAACCACCCTTTAAATAGTCAAGCCCTAGACACCCTACTTACATTTTCACTGTTAATGTCTGCTTCACTGGGGCAGCCAAAGAGTTCCCGTCTCAGTAAATTCCCATCATATTCCAGGAATGTCAGGTAGAGGTTGCGGAAAAACTCCACATGCTTGTTTTTCACTCGCAGCTTCTTTGGTGAGTTCCAGTGAATCACCTCACAGGGAGAAAAGAGAAAAGACATCCTGCTGTTAGAATACAGATTTGCTTTACATGCTCTTTTTATGTGTGTTCAGTTTGCTGCCCTCCTAAAAACAGAAGAAAAACAACACAAAAAATACACAGACTTCCTTCTGCCTTTTTACAATGAAGGCTTTGCCATGTCTTTCACAAGTAACTGCATACTCTAGAGGTGATGTGCTTTTGATACTCCTCCACGGTATCACCTGGACATTTGAGTGAGGGTGCTGCTCCAGTTTGTGAAGCAACACCTCATAAATGCTTCCACAACTCTAATCACGGAGCTGCTAGGTTATGGACTCTGCTGAACAAGATGGAAGGACAAGGGACATAGGGATGTAGGTATTAAATATTAATCTCAAGTTTCCACATGACTGTTTCCGCTAATGAAATTGATTCACTGTTTCAGGCCAGGCAGACTCTTCTCTGGTTAGTTATTGAGAAAAAAAAGCTTGAAATTAATGCCCATACCCATTTAAATAGTTCAAAAAGGACTGAATCTAATCTGACTTCCTTTTTGCCATTGCTTCATTTAAACAAGACTGATCTCTGTCGCGTTAACACAACACAGCGATGCAGTACAATGCTTCGGCCTCTGAATTCCAATTTCTAGCAGGTATTTATCCTCTCCTAACGGCAGATGCTCACACTGGTCTAGATTTAAACTGTAATGCTGACATAAAGGGCCTGATCCTCATGTACACTGAGGCAACTTTGCACTGGTGCCAGCATGCGCGAGAATGAGGCCCTAAGGAAAAACTAGGAGGGAGCCAGAAGGGGCTTGCAGGAATGATTTCATTTTATAAGGGCTATATTTTAGTCATAAGAAAAAAAAATCACCAAATACTTTCTGTTCACTTCTATTCCTGTGACTTTTAAAGAGATTAAAAAAAAGTCTCCCTTGGGAGTATTTCCAAGTTAGGAGTTCTGGAGGTTCTCTGAATGCATTAAGTTTATTGTGTGAAGGCGCTGTGTCACACAGAGCCACAGAGCTGCAGTGCCAGCTGCCGAGCCGGCCAGCTTTGCTCTGAACATCACATCTGTGGGAGGGAACACACAGAGCTGAAGCACAGCACGTAGAACAGAAGCAGCCCAGAGAAGATGAATGTCCCTGGTGTCAGCAACACAACTCCACAGGAAGAGGGAGCTCTCTAAAGTTGTGGCATTTGTTGCCCAGTGAGTGGACTGGAGGAGGAAAGAGCAGGATGCAGCCTGAACTTTCCTGTTCTGACTTCAGCAAACAACATGGTTGCTCCAGTGAGTATTTACACTGCCATAAAAGCTATGGCGCTCTTTTCTACATACCCAACACCAATGAAAATATCTCTTCATAAGAAAAACTTCATTCTTTCCTGGGATTTCACTGCTGAGGCTACTAAGATGTTAGAAAACATACAGGCAGTTAAAGAAAAGTAACTGTAGAGAAAAAAGATAATTTCAGAAATTGGCAATTTGCTTTTTCCATTTACAGGAACCCTTTAAATAAAGACTACGATATGTCTACATGCTGCATAAATCTGGGAAATTATTGGGACAAAAATATTTGCTGTAGGTATTTGTTCCCAGTAATGCTACATTCTTTGCTGGTTTTACATTTGTCCATATGTTCAGAAGTGTAGCACAACTGTGAGGTAACACATTGCTGCAATGTGCGGTGAAAATACAGAACACCACAGAAATGAAAGGAGCTTTAGTTAGGTGAAGGCATAAACTTAAGATGACAGATTTTCTCCTCTGAAAAATGGATCTTCAAAATCTCCTTTTTCATCCATTGTATTTAACTACAGCAAAAGGCATTAATGCTTGGGAAAAACCCCCAACAACTGAATCTTGCCTCAGGGAAATGGGCACACGTAACAGAAGTATAGGGCTGAGGGATCCTAAAGGGCTGCTTAGCAGTTTTACAGTGTACCAGTATGCATATTTACAAGCAGGCATAGAATGGAAACTGTCTGGTGGTAACTTCTACTTATTTAAGAGTAGATCAAAGAAAGCTAAGAAGCTGGCAAACGAGACAAAAAATACTTGTTAAGAAAAATCTTTTGTGTGCTCTCCATATTGCTCCTACACATCACGTGAGTTTCCTTTTGCATGTCTTCTCGCTGCTGAGCACTCTGACCACGCTCAGACCTGGGGACAGTGAGCACAGATATGGCTAATGATGATAACCCCAGTAACTCTTACAGGACAGGCTCCCCCGTGCTGCAGGAATTTTCCATCAACAAACACTGTGTCACATCACAGCCGAGCATTTGTTGATGACCCTACCCAGTTGTGTGGGAGATGATTTCAAACCCAGACAACTACAGTTATCAGTGGAGAGGCTCTTTGCTGCCGTGCTTCAAAATCTGTTGTGTGTAGAAGCTGGTAAGTGTCAAGGGCTTAGCTGGGGGTTCAGATCTGATCAGATTTGAAGCGTGTCAGGATGCTGCGTGTATACTGATGTCAGGGGAACCTGAAGTGAACTGCAGAAATCTGAATGGAGCTGATGACTATCCAAAAAAGCTGATTTTTAAATCAAGACAGACAGCACATGCCAGTGTGTGCTAAAGATGATGTGCTAAAGAACATCAAGGAACTATGCAACCACATGGATGACCTGAGCTAGGAAAGCCACAAAACAGGTCAGGCAAAGAAACAGGCTGCTTTTCAAATGTAACACAATTAGAGAAATACTACCTGAGATATGAAAGCATAAAAAACCCAGCAGCTTACAAAAAGCAACCATAAGCACTGATATATATACAACACTACATCCAAAGACCATATTCTTTTTATGCAGTCAGCCCACAAACTCACCTCCAGTTCTGAATGTCTGATATGGTCTATTGCACCACCAGCTACAGCAGAAATTGTGCAGGCCAAGACATTCTTGTATAGCCTGTCATGGGCATGAGTGAGGTACATGAAAAAGGCAGTGGGCTGCACAGGTAAAGCTACGGCCACTGCATTTGAAACTTTATTGTGCACAACAGTAAACTGACTGGAGGAAAAAAAGATCAGTTGGCAAAAGACTATAAGGAAATCATATGGGAAAAAAAAGTCACTTTATTAGCAGACTGAGAAAGTGTTATCTCCACATTAAAAAGAGAAAGTGAATCCAGAAATTAAAAATCTCATTACTACAACATCCCTTTTTCAAGGCTGAATAGCACTATAATGCTGCATTTATTTATTCTTCTGTTTTCCCTTCTAGTTTCTAAGCTATACCAGAGCTCTGTTGGCTTATAGAGAAAACTGCAGCTAGAAATATAAAATTCCAGTGCTATTAGCTGGATAGACACCTCAGGAAAAATGCTAGCCTTCAGGATGACCTACGGATCCTTCCCACTCTTGATCACAGCCTCCTGAGAACTAATAAAAACCACACTTCCTTAATCTTCATTTAGCAATTTAAGTACTGAAAGATCAGAACTTAAAATTCCACATCTATTTAACACTTGGTTAGTTGTCATTAAACAACTTGGCACTATCTACGTTTCTGTTAATACCATCCTAGTTAATCAGCAACCGTTACCACTCACTGATTACACACAGCCATCCTCCTGGAACACTTCCATACGCTTGTGGCCTAGTGAAACAAGCTAACTGCGCCAATAGTTCCCATTTATTCACCAGATTCTGACCCAAAGCACCCAAACATTGACACACTTGGAGCCTCATGGACTGGCAATGGGGTCTCAGAGGGAAGGTAAGAGAGGATGTTACACGCTGGAGGAGTCTAGGAGGGCTCTAAGGTCAGTTGTCTGGACAGAAATACACAGAAAACAAAAATCCTAAGCCTCCTTACTTTACCATCTGCATTGTCCTCTCTGGGGAGATTAAATATTTCAAAGCTGATTGTTCAAATCACTAAACTGTAAGTGAAAACAACATTACATACACTTGAATACAACATTATTTCTATAGGTACCTTTAACTTTTTTTTTTTTTCACTGAAGCATTTTCTCTCTCAAAAAGAAGCATTTGGCCAAATGTTTCCTTAATCACAGTCTCTTCCATTTTTACCCAAAAGACACATCTTGGTAATTTCTCACTTTGCTTCAGCCCTTACAAAATCAGAGAGCACAGGATATCCTGTATAACTACATACCTTCTTCCCAGACTGAAGGGTAAGGAATAAGAATAAATAAAGCCTAAATTTCAGCCTAAAGAAGATTAATTTTGCAAAGCACTGAATAGATATGTTTAATTAAGCCCATGAGCACTTCACAATTTAGGTAAATAAGTGGTATTTTGGAAACAGGGGGCTTTCCTGCTTAAAAACTTAAGACTCCTTTTTTAGGCAACCAGACACTTCCCACTGAAATCAACAGGAGTTAAACATTCAGCAAGTATGCACAGTAAAGCCACCTATATATGTCACTTTAATGCCATCTCAATAGTCTTTTTTACAGGCATACATTATTGAAAAGTTTAAATATGCCCCAAATCACACTGCAAACATGCACCACATGTGTAACTTATGCCTCGATTAGACTTGTCTGGAAACTTTATTTTTAAACTGTGTTTTATCAGAAATGAATGGTTTAATAAAAGAACCAATTTCCTCAGAAAGGTTTGTATTCTTCATAAAGAAGTATCAGGGAGGTTTCAGAGTGACATTTCTGAACTACATGAGTGGAAGAAACTCAGGTTGGAGTAGCCAGCAACCCAGAAGTCCAGACATTGCTTTTTGGATTGGGATTCAAATCCCTGCCCTGCCTGATTTGGTGCCCATGGTCCCAGGGATTACTTTACTCCCCAACTTACTGCCACTGCTGTACAGCAGTAAGCTGACAGACTGTCCCTGCCTTGCACTTTTCAAAGTTCTCACTTTGCTCTCAAAAGGATTCTTCAACTTTGCTTCTTTCAACTCCTGTACCAATGTTTAATGAGGCCTCTTGCCTGCAAAAACACCACTAACAAAACCATGATTCTCTCTGTTTGGCAGGGTGGAAGCACCTTACTGACTCCAATGCTCATTTAAAGGAAGGGTATGTTTAACTCTCTTGAGTTAAACTGACTCTTCTAGGTGTAGCTCTTCCTTCATTGGCATTAAAAGGTGCAAGGCTGCAGAATGCCAGAACTGCTGCAGATCAGCGCTGAGGTGCTTAGACAGCAAGGGGTGGCTCAGGGAGTGGAACAGAAAGCAGTGCAATAGGTCATGTTTGAGGCAGATCTGAAATGATGTATTACAATTATGGACAAGAAGCTGTTCAAACTTTTGTAAGCAATACCGCAAAGTCATCCCTGTGTGGAGGACATTCCCAGGGAGGACACAGTGAATCACAGAACACAATTTCCCAATGGGGAATTTATGAAGGTCATTATTTATCTATCTGCTGATTTAGTATTAGCTGTATCCAAAATCAGTTTGAAAAGCCATCAATAGGTTTCAAAGCATTTTTCATCGTTGGAGTGTGTGTGTGTGTAAAATTCTAGTAATTTGATACATTGCCATTAAAAAGTTCAGCATCTGATTTTCATGACTGTGAATTAACAGGTTCGCTGTGTGTAAATAGCATCTGTATCCTTGACAACCAGACTTCATGACCGACCTATTCAATGAGGTCATGATTCACTGTCAGAGGCATCACAATTCATTACCTTCTTTCGTAGGATTTTTTCTGCCAAATCATAGTAACTGAGATTTCCTCACAGACAGGAACAAACTATTAACCAAAAAGCAAGCAAACACAGGGCCTAACCCAGCAAAAGGATAACATAAATGAAGGTCAGTTCCAGGCAGATTCCTCACAGGCTCTGAAGCCCAGCAAGATATGGTCCGCAGCACACATGCTTGTCTGCTGACAATGTGTGCTACTGGGCACTGTGTGAGGAGATGAGATAAGCAAGACAGACATCGGGTGTCTACACAGAATGACTATCAGCACTTCCACATCTTTTGGCCAGTCTTCTATAGCAACTCCTGAGTGTTTTTCCAAGGTGTAACAAATGCCATGCAGAAATAAACATCTCTGGCCTTTAGAGACTGCAGTTGACTCACTTGGCAAAAAGAATTAAAGAGCATCTGCTTCCTCTTAGCCCACTGTTAGTTTTCTATTAAAACTGTTCATTTTAAGACATCCTTGACTGATCTAAGCATCCTTAATACAGGTGCCCTTGGGGTGAGGAAAGGAAAATTTCTGTAAGTGTGATTGTTAACACAAGTTTTGGTTCCATACTCCACGGATGACAGAACAAAGCCCACAGACTTCAGTTTGGTTGTGAAGTGTGGCCTCCAGCACTATGGAGTATGACACAGGAGGTAAGAAACCATTTAGAGGAATAAAAATAATAAATTAGTCTTACTATGCTGTTAGGTTAGATAGATAAAAATTAATGTTCACTAACAATGCAGAACTTGGTTATCAATATTTCTATTCTTATACCTCTTCCAAAAGAATCCCATACACAAGTCCTTTCAAATTTGTAGATGCTGCTCAGTTGCAGCAAGGAAGTAGAGTTCAGCAGCAGTCAAACATTTGATCTTCTCTAACAAAAGACAGTACCAAAAAAAAAAAAAAAATCAACAAAAAGGATAGAGATGAAACTTAATGAGGACTAAAAAGAGAAAAAAAGTGATTAGAATCCTCCTCAGGCAATATGAAATATTCAACTGCTCCCCAAGCCTGTAAAAGGTGTGCTGGTCATCTTACGTTTGCATGACTGTGAACAAAGCAGCAAAAAAGTGTTTACACGTCCAGCCCCCCCTCCCCTCCTCCTATGAACATCAGTCAGTCCTGGGCGTCCAAGTTCACCTGACGTTTTGTGTAAGAGATGACAAATCCTCAACTCCCACAGACTTTGAGGCCAGACGTAACTAAATCAATGCCCTTTCAGTCTGATAGTAGGAATGGACTCTGATTTGGCTGAGGAATACTTGACTGGGCCACCTTTACCTTGGAATGTAAATCTCTCCATGCATTTCCTTCTTTCCTATGCTATCCTTCTTGATCCCCCAGTACAAACTTCACAATCTGTCTTTCTCTCCCTCTTACCCTGGAGGTTTCTTTTACCTCATTTCCTATTCCAGTCTTACCATGAAAGATGGAATGTGCCAGATATGTTGTGTCATACCATTTATATTAAATGTCATGGAACTGACTAACTTCAGTGATTTTAAGAGTATATTTTCTAACTTGGGCTAATGACATTTGTTGAAGTTTTTTTGGGAGGCTCATATACCAAACCAGCCAGTTTCTTAACAGAAGTAGAATTTTGATAACTTTCATAATGCAAATTCACAACTTTAATTGCTCTGTGTTTTTTATTTTTTAAATTGCATGAAGAATTTTTAACAGTGCTGCCTGAGGGCAAGTTCTTTAACTGCTCAATATGGGAAGAGATTTATTGAAACCATGGGGCTTATGTGCACTAGCTATGGCTCTGGCCTCTCTTTCAAAGTAAAGAATTTCAGCCCCGATTAAGTATTTAGGGGATAATTTTAGCAATGTGAAAAAGTCCACTTCAGTTGAAGAAATAGCTTATGTGTCTGCACCCCTCATTGAGTTAAATACCTCAAACCAGAAAATCAGTGGAGAATATCACACATCTTAGACTTCACTGCTAATGCTCTAGTAGAACTGACAGTGTGACACAATATACAGTAATAAATACCTAAGTCTAAATTACAGTTGTAAACATATATTTGTTAATCGACAATGAGGAAGGGATATAATTTATTTTGAAGATACTTCTATCAAATGTTACTTGGAGGTGTTACATATGAGTTAGATGTCCCACACCTGAAGCAGATTAGGTAATACAGTCACTGGAGTTTGAACAGTGATTTGCCTGATTAGTCATCTGATGACTATTTTGAGGTGAGCTTCACCAGTCTCCGAACCCACTCATGGGGATCCCAGTTTGGCTTTCTAAATATACACGTACAGCAACATTGAAAGCACCTTATGGTTATCCTGCTTGCCCATGAGCTGCCTTGCCAAAAGGGTATCCTCTCCTGTAGATCCCTGTTTCATCTGCCAGTCCTACATGGATATCGGAGAGCACCTACGGTAACTCAGACTGTGTTTAGGCAACAGAACCAACCCCTAGATCCTCAATTATTAACTTCAGTATCTTTTCCTCATGTAAATGTATTTGTCTTAACCATGTGCTGAGCACAATCTGACTGTCTCAATGGATTATATGAATTAATCTCAGCGTCTAATTCACAGAAAAATACTGTGATATCTCACAGGTAGAAGGTATATTTTTTAGGAAATATTTTCTCTGCCACTACATCTTTCTGTTTGTTTCAGGTTCTGCAACTGCTGTCATACATGATTCTCAGCATGAACAAAGAACTAAAATCTCTACTAAGCACTTTGTTACAAGGCGTAATACCATGATGCTTTTAAGTGCCTTGCTGATCCTGTCCTAAACACAGATCATAAACCACTTAGTGATTAGTATACTGACAAGTCTACTGATTTAACTGTAATAGCTGTTGTCTGTGGATCACACCTGAACAGTCAGTTGGGAATACTTTATGTATGAAACTCAAGCAATGCTGGCCGGTTCTGACAGGTCAGTTAACCCACGTAGTAGAACTTCGGTCTCTTGGAAGCGCAGCTTTTGAAACCAGTGTGTTGAGAGTGATTGATTTTCTATATTCTTGGAGTATCTGGTGTTCATACTGAACATTCCTGCTGTTACTCTACAAACTGCTCCAAAGGAAAACTTGGTTAGATTTAGGATATATATTGTACCATGAGGGTGGTCAAACTCTGGAACATGGGGCCAGGGAGCTTGTGGAATCTCAGTGTCTGGAGAGTTGACACTCAACTACACAAGGCACTGAGCAATCTCAATTAAGTTGGTCCTGCTCTGAGTGGGGGTTTGGATGGTCTCCAGATATCCCCCATGCAACCTCTTCCATAGTATTATGTTTTTCTTTCTCTCTTTTTTTTTTCAAACCTCATTTGCTACTGCATTCTCAAAACATAAATTAAGTATGCAAACTTTAACTGAATTTTAAAATGAATTACCAAAAACTACCTACTATTTGCTAATGCTCTGATAATGTGTCTGCTCTGATGGAATCTATTGCTGCACAGTCTTATTCTACACGTGGAAAAAGCTCAATTATGCTTCAATTCTGAACTCTCTGCATGCTACATTTGAGTACAGTCTTTCAAAATTACCACAGCACAACTGATGTTCATTTACCCATATCTGTTGAAATCCATCCTGCTTTTATATTCTACTTGTTAATAGAGAAAAACGTGCTATTAAACTGACACTATAGCTTCATTTTATTAAATTAATAGGTTTCTACTCAGCCTTTTTTTCAGGGCAAATCCTGGAAAATCAGTGTCAACGTGACTGGGTTAAGGGTATGCAAAGGCTAAATACAAAGTGTGCAAGGTCTTTACATTTCTGCTAATGTATTTCTAACTAGGGTCCACCCAACCCACTCTCTGAATTTCACTCTATTAAATGATGCTGACTAAAGAATATCAAACTTCCACTACAAAAGAAAAAGGGTTGTATTCTTCATCTAGGTAGAGCTAAGAACCGGGACAGCAATAGGAACTCAGCAGTAAGGTGCAGTGGCATAGGTGACAGGTATAGAATTTAAGAAGGTGAAACACTTCTTTAACACCTTGCAAAACCCCAAAGCAGCATCTATCTTTGACTTTTCTAGTAGTCAAAATGCACAGTCAAAGTCACATTTCCTTCCCCTGCTTGGGTGTCCCTACGAACTGTATGTATTTATTTCCCCCCTACTTAAGGCACTTCGTCCTTCTCAGACGGGGAGTCTTCCATTCTCTGTCCCAAATGATACCACCCACCCAACCTCCTGTGAAACTTACCTTCAGGTCAGACACATCTCTGTAGCACTGCTCGGAACGGGTGTGATCAGAAAGCTGCACATTCCAGAAACATGGGAGCTGGTAGACAAGGAAGGGATTTTGTTTGATGACTGCATTGAAGATATCCTGGCAGAAAGAAAACCAGAGAAACAGTTGGGTATGTTGTTTCTACAGTGAGGTGATCTCAACACCTCCCTGAGCTGACTGTCCTCCCTGTCACAGGTAGAAATTCAGACGGTGATGTCAGGTGGAGTTTGCAAACCTTGCTTTGTAATTTTGTTTCCACGGAGGGTGCCATTAATCTAAGGGACGATATGTTCCTCTGGACAAGAGGAACAGGCTCTCTTGACATATAGAGCTCAGGGACTTCAGCAAAGTGTTCAAACATTTATCTGGTACTGCTGGCACGAGGTGTGGTTCCTCTTCTAGTCACCAGAGATAGTAACAGGCAGTAAATGACAAATACCTGCTGTTAGTAAGTACCGTGTCACTTTTCAATAAAGGGGATGAATGTGATCCTGGCAGATATGCTGTTTCAAGGTGAATTACTAGGTGGGATTCTAGCTAGCAGTTTATTGTTGCAACCAAGTACTTGAGGTATTTCATGGAAAAGACATGTAGGAGAGATCTGCAGAACAGCCTACAGCATGAGGGACTGAAGGTGTTTTGTCTCTAAGCAGCCATTCAGTTGGAGAAGTAAGTTACAAGAACAGTCAGTGGTTAAGGTATTATGGTAAGACGTAAGCAACCTTTCTCTACTCTGCAAAATTCTGCCCTGTGCAAGTATTAGGCGGCAACTCAGCACCTTATTGAAAACACAGGGAAGTTGCAAGAGTAATTTTAGTGAACTTCAGTAGCTTTTGGATCAACCTGCAAAGATGCTGTAAAAAGTGCACATCTCTACGGGCACAGTATGCATCATGCTTCCTTTGTGGTGACTGGTCATAAAACAGATGTAGTTCAGAAGCAGAAGAAACATCTAAATACGGTACTGTATTGTGTTAACACTTGCTCAAGCTGTTGAGCAGGAATTATTGGTTCAGGTCTAGGATTACATTAACAGGGTTTCTCGGTTCAAACTGAGAGCTATCAGGAAGCACAAATTGAGTAACTGCACATTTCTGTGTATAGACACACTATTTCTTCTCTTGGCCTCAGTTTCCCATCTGTGGCAGGGAGCCATCAGCGCTTTTGTCTTCACAGGGGTGTTGTGGCAAGAAGTACATTCCAAGACATCTGGGACTCATATGCCAGAAACAGTAATGAAATGTCTGGAGACTCTTAAAACTAAAGTCTGATTAGACAATAACCAGTGGGAAAAGACAGTATATTTGGACTTCTAATGTCTGGAGAGTGCTATGTTAAAGTAGAAGGAATGGAAACTTAAACACGAAAACGCCGTTTTGTCTCTCTTATGAATCATCTGAGCAGAGACGGTAAAAAAATCAGTGGAGTAAGAGAAACCTTGTCAGCAAATCTCCATTACCCTCTTTCATATTTTCCCCAGAACGAGTCAATAAATGGTGATTACAGGCACACCGTCTTTCCCCTGCCTTTTCCCACATCTCATCCCCTCTCCCTTTCTTTCCTTCCTCAATCCATGGACTAGTGGTTATACCACAGTGCTGCGATGTCCTACTCACCTGGTCAGCCAGTGAGGTGGACAACATGCTCATTAACTCTCGCTCTGCTGTGAGTCTCCACATCTGCTCCCATTTCATCTTCCGTAACTTATCGAGAAGCAGCAAGATAACCCCTGAAGGAAAACACAGGGCAGAGAACAAGAGAACCCATGTCACACGCCAGTCAGTGCTCATCCTGTCTATGTGCTGATTCCGCAGTTTGAACAACTGAGCTGAGATCTATCAGTGGAAACTACAGTCCTTACCCTGTGCTAACACAGGAGGTTGACTAAAAAAAAGCTTCAGGGTTCAAGATGCCACCAAGCAAAATTTTCCTGAGCCCCTGAGGCTGCAGAGAAGAAATGCAGAAATGGCATACAGACAACTGCTAGGTTTATAAAGGTTTGCAAGAAGGCTAAAGTAGCCAAAGAGGAGTGAAAACGGAAAGAAGAGAATAAAGAGAAGGATCTTGTATTTTTAGTAGTCTCCGTAACTGATAAAAGTTTGACTTCATTATGACATGATTAGCATTAGGATTATTCCTCACAAAATGTACCAACACAGGTGATTCATATGATAGAAGTTAGTTCCATCCAAAGGTCATTATAATTCAGAAGAGAATTAGACAATATCCTACAAAAAAGAAAGAAAGAAGGAACCTCTTAACACTCAGAAATGACCTTTCCCACTCCTTATTCTGGAAAGCTACAGGCTCCAAGGGATTAATCTGTCCAGTCACTGTCTGCTAGGGAAAGGGTTGAGACAATCCTGATTTATCCAGTATGACTCAATTTCTGCCACCTTCACACAGAATCGAGATCTGCTTATTCCATAATCCCACTGTTTAAATGAATTTCTATCTGACCTGAAATCAAGATTATGCTCAGACAAAGAGAATTTTTTCACCAATATAAAACATTTTATTCAATGTGTGTGAGATGAAACCCAGTCCTTAATACTTACTGCATATATATATATATATATATATATATACTGCAAAGGTGAAATTGCAGGCCTTACTCCACCTAGTGAGAAGTTAATCACCTGACACATCTGATTGCAATCCTTGAAACTTTTCTGAGGAATGATCAATGCTACAACCTAGCCTTTGAGAGAGCCTGTGATTAATGCAGCAAATGTTCACAGAGCAGGGCCCTCAGATCAGAAAGTTACATCGTAAGTGGGAAAAGAGGTACCTCAGCAGGCATTGTTATTCCTCAGTTGCTTTCTGTCTGGCCAAAATCCCTAGTATACAAGGGCAAACAGTAGAAGCAATGAAGCTGGATTGAAACATCAGCAAAACCTTTCCTACAGTGTCTCAGAAAGATCTGCTTGAAAAATTAATTCAGAAAGACTTAGATAAGAGCACTGTCACGGGGAATGAATGCAAACTGAAGGACCACAAAGGAAGAGTACCGACAAACAGCAGCCTCTAAGGCTGACAGAAACTACCTAGTAAGGGCAATGATGGGGTTTGTGTTATTTCACATCTTCATTAGTGGAAGGGGGAAGTAAACAGAACAGTAATGACATCTGCAAATGACATTTAACAAGAGGTCTTATAAAAAAATATCATGGCAACTGTAGAGAAACATAGCAGATACACAGAAGAATATGAAATGACAAAAAGCAGGCACTGGGAAAAGCTGCCTCAGGGAGTCCAAGATGATAAAACCAAAAGTAATGAGAAAAAGAAAGGAAATGTAGTCTGAAAGCTTAAGAAAAATTCTCCTAAAACCGTTGGGGTGAAATAACCTAAAAATGGCAGATTAAATGCTTTACTTCACGAGTCTTTACAAACCAGACTACACAACACCTAGAAAATATACCTGGAACAATCCTGCAATGGCTGGGAGAGAACAAAGGTGATTCCAGTTCATTCCTATCTTTAGTTTCTATGACATGGCAAACTTCTTTCTAGTAAAACCTGGCACTGCCATGAATAAAAAGAAAACCTCTTCTGGCAGTGAATTTTGTGGCCTGTTTTAGTTCTGTTTTCCATTTCAATCCATCTGGTTCCCAAGGATGCTGGAACCTGTATTGGAGGGATCCCCTTTCATCCTCAGTCAACCTTTCTGCTTCCAGCTGTTGGATTGGAAAGGGAAGTATTGTCACAACATGCCACAATTCATTTATGCCAGTGGGTTTGTCTTCTCTCCAGCACAACAGAAGCCTATTTGGAGCATGTAGTGTGTGTGCATTAGCTTCTAAGAGAGCCATTATGCATTGTCTGAAATTCTAGATCAACGTGAAGCAGGTTCCTTGTGCTGCAGCAATAAACTGGGTGGGAAATCTCCTCTCTGGCAGAGGATTTTTCCAGCTGGCAAGAACTGTAGTGAAATGCAATGGAGAAGGTTCTTTATTACGAAAAACGAAGAATAATGGTAAGATTCACTTAACCGTAATAGAATAGTTTTTATAATTTATAGACAATAAAACAATTTTTCTTAATTTCTCTAAGTCTCCAGTCTGAGGAAGAGAAGGGGAAATGTTTTAATATGTGCAGTATACACAGATTTTTGCCTTCCACTCTTATGCTAGCAGCAGATTATGGCATTGCAGCTAACAAGATTATGCAGTCCTGAGGGGCTATCATGGTAGCAGCTGAGAATAAAAGAGGAAGATGGGGTGGAAAAACTCGAATATATGTAAGAAAGGATGTAGTGAATTACGATGCCATCAGGGCTACAGAAAATATTCACAAGCTTTTAATGTTCCACCATCAAAATTAATTTCAACATGATTTCTATTTTAATTCACCTACAGGCTTGGGTTTAACACCTTTGTAAAGTCTCTGTTTAGGGTTCTAATTTACTGGTGCTATAAAAATAACTATTGGAGAATATTTATAGCAAGTTTAAATATTTACTCATTAGTATTAATGAGAATAAGAGATTTCTATTAAGAGGAGAATTTAATACTATTCACCTAATTAGTGTTATTTAGTGCAAAAGCAAAGCAAAAGCATGTGTTTCGGGAACTTTTAAACAGTTCATGCAGAGGAAAAAATTATGTTTTTTTCAGAGCAGTGAACTTCAGGTTTACTTCCATATTGTTGTGTTGCCAATGCAAACATGAGAAATGAACTAACTCCAATCTGCACAATTAATTTGCAGGCAAGTGTTTGAAATAAGGAAAGGGAAATATTTGCCTCAGGAGCCCCTTCCCTCAGAGTCGAATTGGCTGAAATCTCAGGCTAAATTCAAGATGACATATAGCTGAAAGTAAGGGGAAAAGCGACTTACACTCATCTGCTGTGTTGGGGGAGGAAGAGACTGGAGGAAAAAAAAGAAATTAAAGGAATATTTTATTAACATCTGGCCCTAGGCAGTGGGACTTTTGATCTTTTGAGAAGTGCAGCATCTTCCTGCCCCGACCTACCTGAGGAAAACAAAGGAAAAGCTTGGCAGCAAATAAACAAAAAGGGAAAAGTTGCAACCCAAACATCTCATGAGTATAAAACAAAGTATGACCAGCCACAAAACACCCTATTTTTGTTGTCCTGAGGAAACAGTTGAGGCATATCCAGAGATGCAAATATCTTGAAGACTTCTTAGAAAAAGAATGCTTTATTACTGAATCTGTGAAACACATCCTAGTATACTTTTTACTTTAATGGTATTTTTCTCCTCCAGCTTGATGAGATTTTGCTTGAACTACCAAAATCTGACAGATTATGAATTGCTCAAACAGGCAAACAAACAAGAGAGTAAACAAACAAACAGCAGTTTCTCAAAAGTGTGATTTGACGACACACACAAAAAACGCAGCTCCAAAAGCAAAAGAAAAAAACTCCCTCCAAAAAGCAAAAAAAGTAATTTGGTGAATAGATTGAATAAAATTGGGCAAAAATACGAATTAACATATCTGGATTAAAATATTCCAGTTAGGAAACACTGGAATTTATTTTGGTACATTTTAAAACCCAACTTACTGTAAAATAATTTTCACCTCAATATTGATACAAATTAAAAATCTTATTGAAAGTGGTTACAAGACCTGAAAAGGAAAATTAATGTTTTATTCTGGGTCTAACCAAATCTGGGAGTCACCTGATATTTTTGTCTTTTCCCATTCTTTGATTCAATCTAAAACAATTCTTTCATCTTTCCAGTGTTTTCACTAAGCAGTGGTTTCAGTTGATGCTTCAAGTGACCACAGGAAAATAATCTGGTGGGGTTTGTTTCTTTGGTTGGTTGGTTGGTTTTGGTATTTATTTTTTTAATCTTCTCCAAAACAAAATATTTAATTTAATTTTTCTGAATAGTAAATTGAAAGTTTGCAGAAACACCAGCAATTTCCCTTGGCATTCCATCTCTTGCTTCAGGAACGTAGACTACAGCTTTTCCTGAAATTCAGAGGAACATATAGTAGAGCTAGAAGTAATAAACAACATTTTAAGACAGAACAGAATCACTTACAGAATTTATAGCGAAACTGGACAAGCTTTCAAACTCAATCAATTTATTACAAGGGGCCTCTTAGTGTGGCTGAAAAAACACTCAGTACTGTGGGGGAAGAAAATGTAACTACTAAGAGATCATTTTCTGCCAGCACTATCTTGGCTGTTCCTTTTGGGTGGAACAGGATGCTTTTGTGAGCTGTTGAGGCAATGCCATTTTATGTGAGCAGTACTTCAAAGCCTATGCTTGTCAGGTTTCTAAAAATTCTTCCTGGAATTAAGCCTGCAACATTGAACCATCTCAACAAATAGCAAGTAGATACCACTACAATATCTAAAAAAGATAGGCAAGACACACTTCAAAATACACCATAAAGCAATAGTGAGTTTTAAAAAAATGACTGGGATTTTGCAATAGCTAAGCAGCATACCAAAGACCATGCACCAAAACACCGAGTCTTAGATGCTGTAAGAGATAATGTTAAGCACGGCTGACATGGAGATTTTCTGCCATAAATACCTGACCCAGAGATTTAAGGCAGTAAGTTACCATACTCTGTGAAACAGATTTGGCATCAAAAATCTGAGTTCAGTTTTAGGCGCTATGGAAGGAGTTTGTAGCTCTGCTGTCCCAGGATTAGCTCCATTTAGTGCTGACTGCTTAGTACTCTAGCAAATACTTACACATCTTCTTCTAATTCTGATTTATTGCATCTGAAATCAATGGAAATGGTCACAATGTGTAATGCTAGGAATGTGACTATGCCTTTGTTGGATCAGAGCCCTAGTGACCAGTGTTGTTAAGGACTGCATTTAGAATCCACTGAGCCGCATCACCACACCACTGACCGTGGCCGCTGCTCTCCACCCGTAGTATCAAAAGCAAATAGAAAAACACAAGTATATGGCTGTTGTTGTGGATTAAAAAACTAAATGAAAGCTATAATTCCACAACAAGCCACCGTGCACAATTTATAATCTTCATTTTAAGCCTTTGTGTGGACGAAACTCACTGCACTTATTTCACTTGATTTATAAACCATCTATCTGACTGTTGTTCATAATTTGACTAGCCATATCATTAGTGTAATAAAACCATAACTTATGTCTACAGCTTTTAACAAGATATGACCAAAGGACTGTCATTCTAGCATGTTTGGAGTATCCTGAAACATTATTTAACTATGAACTTACATGCCCCAGCCTTTTTCTCTAAAAAACCTTTTTACAATGTAAAAAAACCCAAACTCATAAAAACTTGCAGGGTTGCACAATGTATTAATCGAAAACAAATAATGATTCCACATTTCAACTTTTCTCTAAGAAAACCAGACAGGGCCAAGAAGCTGTTTTGAAACAGAAAGTCTGTGTCCCTCCAGGCATGGTGACAGAATGCAATAGCTCTCGCTTGCTCTGCACATGTATCAAAAGTGAAGCTGTCATAGAGTGCATTTTGAAATGTAGTGCAGTCACCCTGTTGGGAGGCTGTTTCCTCCTGAAGCATTATAAACATTTTCTTTACACTTCCTGATGACCATTTAATGACATGCAATACTTTTATTTTCTTTCTTCTCCTCTTCCAAAGTATGCTGTTCCTCCTTAGGCAAAATTGAGATGTTATACTCAAGCATGGTTCTAACTTCTTATTACAGAGTTGCTGAGTGCAGCTCAGAATTTCCTAGTTTCTAACTTTTTCTTTACTGTTTAGATGTTTTTCTTCCTGAGCAATTTGGAAAAAGATCCACAAGCTTTGTATCTTCTCTTTAATAACTTTCATTTCCGGGGGAATTTCTTATAGCTCCAAAGTTGCTACAGAAGAACTTCCTTGATTCTGGTGCCTGTAAGGTCTACAGGGGAAGGATGATGAGCCATAAGGCTTTTAGCAAGTCTATGAAGGAAAACCTCTGCTACTTAAAGGCCATCCGGCTAAGTAATGCTCTCCAATTCTATTTTCCAGAGTCTTGTGGAGTAACAATTCCACAGGCTTTTCAGAGGTCAGCAAAGAAAAATCATCTCTAGGCCTGGAGAAATTTGCCTTTCCTTACATATATCCCAAGCAGTATAAAGTCACATACTTTTCAGCCCAAATTGCTGAAAATGTTTGCCTAAATTCTATAATGGAAAATAATGTGACTGGCAAAAAGACAAATATTAAAAAAAATCAGAAAGGGAAGCTAGGGTTTTTCCCAGCTGCTGTACTTACTTTGGGTATCAAGAAAGCCAGTAAGGATAATAACCTTTCTCAAAATACTCTGCATTTCCTGAACCCTGTGCAAAGAGTTGTTGGAGATGAAAAATACCTGTGAAGAAGCTCCTCATATGGTTTTTAAAAAGCTCCTTAGTTTTCTTATGGCCTTTGCACTCCATGGCCCTTGAGAGCACATAAGGTACTGAGATTACATTTTAGAGGCAAAAAGGAAATAATCCAGGGACTTCTCAGCTGGTAAACTACAGAGATGGCTTGCAAGAAGGGAAAAAGACCCACAAGAGGCGTATCAATGAAATCTCTTGAAATTGAAAAGACTGGGAAAGTTTTTGCTGCGAACTTTCAAACCTCAGATAACACATTCTAACTTCAAACCAGCAAAGGGAGAGAGGAGGGAGGTCTCAGCTTCTACATGCGGTAGCACAATGGCAATGACCGACCTAAATAAAGCAGAGGAGAGCCATCTCAGACATCTCACATCACTGCCATGCAAAAGTATCACCCAACAGCTACCCAGTGTACATCTCTGCACGTCTGAAAGTCAAGATGGAAGTGCCAAAAACTGGCACTAGCAAAAAGACAGTCAGGTATATATCTTATAATAAAGCATTTTGAAATGCGAGATTTAGAAAGAGAAGTGATATAGGAGGGAATGTGGAAAAATTCTACAAAGTTTCAAAGAACTTTTCCTCTCTTCAATATTAAAATTGCAGTGAGTTGTTACATGCAGATTATCTGTGATTTCATTTGCCTGGGAGCTTAGGTGGCTTCAGCTGAGAGGAAAACAACATCCTAGTTAAATACTTACTAAAGTGATAAAGTCAGAAAGGATAATTTTTAGCTCTTGTCTAAGAGAGGCCATAGGATTTTGCAAAATCAAATTGTGCTCTACTAGAGCATAACTTCTAGAGAAACATTCAGTCTTGATTTAAAAATTTACAATAATGGATAATCTATCACGAACTTTGATAAGTTATTCCAATGCATAATTGGAACCCTGATGAAGGATACCACCCTTATATAATTTGAACATCTCTTTGAACTTCCAGTCATTTGATCTTGCTGAACCTTTGCTAAATTGGCAAGCCCTCTATTAAGAAATGTTATTTTCTCCTGCAGATACTAATAAGCTAAGATCAAGCTATCCTTTGACTTGCTCCCAGATAAGCTCCTGGAGCCCTTTTCCCCAACTTTATGGGAAATTTTCCAGTATTATCCCTGAACTTTGCAAATTTGTAAGTACTCAGTTTTGACCTGTGGTGATTAGATTTGGAGAAGTAGCTAAACCTACATTTTAAAATATATCCACTCCAAGAAGTGATCCCTAGCAGATCTCCATACACACAGTCGTATGTGTACAACCACAGAGTAGTTCTACTCACACTGCTCAGGGTCTAGCTCTTTACTGAGCAGGCTGGCCACATTCACAGTGTACTTGTCTCATACTACATAGTACTTGTCTCTGAGGGTCTCTTTTAAGTTCCTTCAGTTTTTAGACATAACAATTATTTTGTTTGCATTTCTCAGTATCTGTGACGTTATGAGAGATCCATGTCACAATTTCCTACATCGTCGAGTTTTTAGCAAGGAACTGAGAGTCTATGATGTGTGCACTGGAGAATGTCATCAGGGCATGTGGGAATACCAGTCTCCAATAAATTACATTTGTTTATTTATTTATTTTAAAAGGACAGTTTGGTCCCTGAGAAAGACAGGGTACCAACTCACTTCTGTGCCCTGTGGATAATCAAGAAGTCAAGAGCAAAGAACGAACTAGGGAGCTAAGCGATCTGGCAACGCAGACATCAGATATGACAGGAGTCAAAGGTCTACACCCAACACAAAACAAATGCATCTCCTATACTCATACTTAAAATGACCCTGTTTACACATCCAATGATCACACAAAGTATTTAGTCAATCATAATAAGCCTAGAGTTCATGTTCATCCGATCATCCATCCTGGATGGATTGTCATGCACCTCTTAATTCTTCCTGAATGTACAATTCTACGTGTCAGTGCCTCAAAAGACAGAATTGTGAGTGAGTTTCACAACTTTACATAAAGCCAGAGGAACTGGACTTTGGATGAGCTGTCCTGAAGAGGAATCACAGAATAATACAGACTGTACAGGGTTACTATGTAGGAGGTCCAGTCATTGAATCTCTGCGTGCAGGAATGTTTGAAAAAAAGGTTCACACAAAACTTGTTTTTGTGGATAAAAACTGAGGAGTTTTGATGGAGTTTGCCAATTATATGCCCTCCCAAGGACATCTTCCAAAAGTAATCTCTCTTGGACTCTCCACCAAAGAACCACCCACCTTGAAAAGAAAAAAAAACCCTGTTTCATGATCCTCAGCTCTTGTAAATCAGCTTAAGTCTATTTATTGCAAGCGTCAGGATTTCTATCAGATCTGGACCTTATCCATGATGCTTATCTATGTTTTTTTCTTCCTCAAAAAGCAGCAAAAAGTGAAAGGTAACAGACCATGGCTTTAAATTATGTGGGGTTTTTTGGTTTTGATCCTCTCAAAGGCATCATATTTAATAGGGGTCAAAATGTGAAAAATTTTACAAGTTTTCCACTTTGGACTATGTGAAGAGGAAAATGCACCCTGCACAAGTGCTAATTATTTTGGCTGGCTTCTAATATTAACAGTGTCTGCCATCATGGTGGAGAGCAGTTTTTTAAAAGCAGTTTCTAATATTAATAGTAGCCCACAAGACTAATTGTGGGCACAATAAGAACCCGTCATAGCTTTTCTGGGTTTGGTATTCACTCAATGCCCTGGCAACAAAAGAAATGTGACTCATGGGCTGAACAGCCTCTCAGGTATTTCTTTCTGTTTGGATGACAAAGAGGTTTGGGGGTTTGTATTCAGAAACAACCAGAAAACTTACACCCCCACCCCTGACTTCCCTCCCTTAATTTGCAGTTTATTTACTGCATGAGATTCAGGAGGAATAGAACGTTCTAAGAAATGGATTAGGGGAACGAAAGCAGCAGCACAGAATGAACAAGCCTGGAAATTAACTATAGCATTTTCAAAAAAACAGGAGACACAATCCTTCCTTCACAACCATTTCTTTTCTAATAAATCCTTTTCTAAGGATTAGGTTCAGAACAGAAACACAGGGTCTGCCTAAGGAGCTGTTCATTGTGCTCATGTAAGTGATAAGTGGACTACGAAGTGTCTGCAAAGTTGGACTGCCAAGCCCAATTTTGTTCAGCAATAAAACATTCAGATGGTGGTCAGCTACAAGGGGTGTCCCACACGAGTTGATACTGGGGCTGATAGTGTTTAGCATTCTGATTAATGAGTTGGAAATGAGATAGATGGAGTCTGTGGCCAAGTACCCTGGGGACGGGCTGCTCTTCAGAGGAACCTCAACAGGCCAGACAAGTGGGTAAGAGAAAGCTCCTTAAGTTCAACAAAAAGTCCTTAATGGGACTATTCGTGAATGGAGAGTACAGGCTGGAGGACAAGAGGATAGAAAGGAGCCTTCCCGGAGAAGCTGAAGAAAACAGTACCTGAGTGTTTTGAAATTCAACTGGTTTTGCTGGCATTCCCTTAGTGGGAATGGCTTTTACACAAGGGTGTGGGAAGACATCTTAGTTAATCTGCTACTCTCTGTGACAGGCACCAAGCTACTTCCTAAGAGTCCAAAGATGGAGTCCAACTGTGATGCCTCTTTCTTTGCTTTGGGACTATGGCTAAAACCTCTGCCTCTGTCTCTACAAAAAGGAACTGTCTTTACACAGTCACTTTTACGAGCACAATGAGAAACTGGAAAGTGAACTTGCACTTCAAAAGAAAAAGTACTGGTTTTACTATTGCTATTCTCCTGTCACATAACAGAAGGTTTTGTTCTCAGTTTAGGCACCTGGATGCCTCTACTAAGCTTTTATGTGCAAGTCTTTCATCTAATTTTAACCTGCTAATGATTGTCCCTCTACAATAAAGAGTGCTGGACAATTTGCTGCAAAACATTTGAGAGTGCTGGACAGCATAATTACTGATAAAGGCATGTATGTTCACCTAAAGAACTGCCTTGATCAAGCTAAAAATAACACACTTCAGAATGATTTTTTAAATCATTACTTTGGAATGTTACATCTACATGCCTGATTTATGTACATTAGATGGAGAACTTTACATTCTGAACTCACGTCAGACCAGTAAAACCCCTAAAACTCAGACAATTTAATCAGATATAAGAGATACATTTTATTTACTCCAATACTATGGAAACTAGAACCTGGTACAGACTGTCTGAATGCCATTGTCTTTTTTTTCACAGGTTTTTTAAGAGATGAATGTTTTCAGTGTTTCAAAGAGTCAGGGGGTGTTTTTTGAAAAAAGACAGCTATTACAGGGGCTGATAGATTCAACTGCTAAGGAGTAGAAGATGTACCTCAGAGAATGCAGTGAACAGTAGACTTAATTCAGCCACAGAGATGCCATTACTACATGGATAGGCCTCTCGGACTAGAGGCACCATTTTCACAATCTGATACATATTGACACTCATTTCAGAAATATCAAGCGCGCTGTAAACAAGTTCTCAGTACATCACATGCTTTAGAAAGTGCATGAGAAAGACTGGAAGGGAGGCTATTCTTTGAGGGTAGTCACCTTTAAGATAGCTTATTTTTAAGTGCAAGCAACAGATTATAGTCAACAAAGGCAGGGATGTAGTTATCAAAAGGAGAATTATCAGTTTACCTACCCACCTTTGATGCAAACAGACTAACATTTCCTGTTGAGCCTAAAAGCAACCATATGCTGGCACTTACTAAACTGTTACCTGTACTGTGTGCATGATGCTTTTACTTCAAATGCATCTTTGCATTTTGTAAAGCACATGTGTGTATCAGTATGCTTTGCACAAATAACAATACTTATTGAATAAGCTAAACTCTAAAACCCTAAGAAAAAGCTAATAAAAAATCTGATACAGTGTGAACCTGAGCAGATGAAGAAAGTCCTACTTTTTGACTTGACATTGGTGTTGGACATGTTTTTTTAATCCTTAAAATGCATTTTTCATCTGTTTGCAATGGCTCCTGTCCTTTCAACAAAACTTAATGATACCAGTTCTGTACCAAATAGGACTAATGTTTTATGTAATGGGAGACAGGAATATTGCAATGGCTTTTAGCAAGGGCATGGCTAAGCTTGGTCAGGCCCCTGTGGTGGGTATTGAAAAGTTCTCTAAACCCTGAGTTTTCTGACTTCTTCATTCACTGAGACAATGTGAAAAAAATCTCCACTCTCAAGCAACCAATATACATGAGAACATTTATCATAATGTCATGAGCAGAATACTTTAGAGCTCAGCTGAAAGCTGTTATCCGGCTTCTGGAGCTGGACCATAGGCAGTTCCATGTCTATCATCACCCCATTTTTTGCACTGCTTCACTAGTCATTTATTTTCTGCACTGAAGATGCACAGTACCATCATGAAGCAGCACAAGATTTGATCCAGACTTACTTCATATGAAGTCTGCTCTATGCTTGTCTTTTATAATTGAAAAATGTTAAATATTATGCAAAAATGACATAACATATGCTTCCAACCTCCAATTCGACTTCCATGTGTCCTTTTTTTCAGGGAAACAACAAAGGAAAGAGGTTCCTTCTAGCGTTGTTCCAGTCATTACAAACATGGGAGTAATAAGGCATGGTATACATGTAGCCTAGTAATTGTTAGGTGCTAGCCATTCCCTTCTGTTCTCAATCCACAAGTCTGGTAATGTCACATTTCTCAGTGTGGGAGTATGAATCCTCAGCTCAAGCTGTTGAAACACCTCCTTACGGTATCTGGTAGTTGCACTGAGCCAGTGCATTTCAGATGAGCCTCAAATCCTTAGGATGGGCTTCTACAGTCTAGGATTCTGAAATCCCTGGGGTCAAAGCTTTTGGAAATGTTCCCCTGGCACCAAAATTGCAGTCACATATTCATCCTAAAGCTCTGTCTGACAGGCATGGAGTCCCTTCTCAGCTGGTGGAAGTTGGCTCTGCTGCACAAAAGCCAGAGAAACCAGGGGTGATTCACACCAGCTGAAGAAGTGGCCTGAAGTCCTAACAGTCACCAGAAACTGCTTTTAAAAGGTGTTCTTCACCATGATGGAAAGTATAAGGCAGCCAAAGTAGTAAAAGCTTTTATGCTCAGAATTTCTTTGACAATGTACTTTTCTGAGGACTAAAATGACTGTTACTCCAGAAATGAACATCAAACCATACAGTGCAATTCTGGACCTGTCAGTTTAACACCTTCAAAGAGAAAAATCATAGTGTGGCTCAGGCAATACTTCCAAAAGCACAGTTTAGTCAGTGAAAGATAATATAGGTTGTATAGTAAGAAAAGTGTGCTTTAACTAAAGTATAAGGAATCTGTAAGAGTTAAACTCAGTACAGACAAGCAGTGGATGATATACAAAAAAGAGTATTTGATTAAGCAGCTTACTGAGCGTTGGCCAGTGAAGTACAGAAAAAACTTGGTAACTTTTGTGGTACGGAAGGAACTGTGATTAAAATGTCTTGAGGAAGAGAGTGTTATCGCAAATAAAGAATGGTTCTAACCAAGAACATTGTAAACACTAATTAAATTGCTACTTGGGAGTTTGGTCTGGTTTTCCTACAATTACATCATCATGGACTAAAGTATGACTTGGATTATCTGCCTGTGCAAATGAGGAAGAAGAATAAAAAACAAACAAAATCTTTCCTTGAAAATCTGTATTGGCTGTCAGGAGATTTGGCTTGGGCACACAGGAATAGGAGAATACACATGGTTACTGGGCTTAAAGAACTAGCAGAGAAAGAATAAACACACCTTTGCCTTTAATATACCTGCCTTCTGAGACTCCCCCAACATATATGTTGTCCAGAATGGCTCAGACATAGAACAAGAAGAGTGAAACAGAAATTATTTCCTTAAGAAACTGGGAGGAAGCACTGAAAGAATTCTGACTTTGAGGGATGCTTCTACACCAGATCTGCCAGGGTTAGGTCTGGCTGAAGAGGCTCACATAAAAATCTCTTTTCTTAGGGTTGTATCCGAGGTCTGTAGTAAACAGTCTCCCAAGAGCAAAAGAAAAGTCTGTCTGAGAGCTTCTCCCTCATCCAGCTCTGTTTAGCTCATTAAAGTTTCAGGGGTTTGGGGGCCCTTTTACTCTTCTTAAGTACAGCTCCACACACCTAAATTTCTATGTCTTCCTGTTCCTGGCCCACTGTCTTTCATGAGTGTTTTGCTTAGAGGTATTGCCTCTCTTTTCTGTGCCCCCTGCCACCCCTGCCTTTTAGTTTTCTGAATCCTCCTTGGCCACAGTGTTGCATTCAGTGTCAATTATTTCAATTTAGTGAACGCATCAAACGAGCTCCAGTTTCATCTTCCTTGAGAAGTTTATACCTCCAGTCTCTCCTAGATTACTGAGGCAAAAAATGAATTCAATCAAGAAGTTATAGTAAAGGGTGCTGATTCTGTCAATAACATCATTTCCTACTTCTCAGAGGTTGCACTGTTTCACTCAGTGACCTCTTGTTCCATGTACTTGAAAAAACAACATTCCACTTCTTATGATCACTTGTCAATCTTCCACACTTTATCTACCTTCTGGTTTTCTTTCTAAAAAAAGTTTTTGTAACTACAGGTGAGTTGTGTGAAGAAAGCAATTGTGAGGAGACTAAAATCATGGGCAGGATTATGGGATTATGCATGGCCTGGTAGGTATGTATTAATACAAGAATTAACACGTGCAATCTATGTGAAGGACTGCAGATATTCAGTTATTTTTGTTTTCAGTGGAAGATTTATGTGATATATTTGCATGTGGTATCCCTATAAACCATTTGGAACAGTAAGTTAAGACGATATAAATTAAATCCTTATGGCACCTTTTTAACATAATTGCATTTTAGATATTACCCACTATACATTTCTGGGTTATTCTAACGTTATGTGGTTGTGCCATGTTTCTCTCTATCAGCATTAAAATGGCAGAAAGGAAAAAGCAAAAATGTAGCAGAAAGAAGGTAACTATATGAGGTGGTCATCTCTCAGTAGAACAAAAGATACTATTTTGCGGCGTAACAGCGAATAGAATTGACATCAACAAGTTCAGCTGTGTGTAATGTAAGCTTTCAGGTTCCAGGAGAAATCCACGAAACTTATTTCTGTCTCACGTTTTTGCGGGGCTGGGAACAGCAGCGAGCAGATCTAGCCTTTCTGTTTACAATTCTGGCAAGTGGAGAACCATGAAACCAACCTATTCTGCCAAAATCTTGTATCCATATCCATGTTCTGTTAGGCTGTTCTTTTGAACCTTTTCACAGAACAGAGATGCTTTGTATGGACTGAAATGCAAATTTCACAAAAATTAGTGGGATTCCTGTAAATATAAAAAGGAATATAGAAATACAGATGACCCAACCACAACTTGAGCAATTCTTTTTCTAGTTAGTCTGTTTAATTCAATCCAATATATTTCTCTGAAGCAAAACCCACTATTATGGTGAATAATTTTCCGATAGTGCAGGGATATTTAAATGGACTCATCTGTTCCAAATGGAGGCTTCACCATCTGTTCTGTCCTTTTATTACAAATAGAGAGGGAACTTAACTCACTGCATCAGCATGTGAAGCCTACCACTGAAATGATTTAGGTGTATGTGTGTGTTCTTTATGCACTTGGTATGTTTTCTCACATACCAAACACAAATCAGTGGGAAGACCTGTCTTTTGTAACCTAATAAATTCTCTGATCTAGTGCCTTTATTCCTTTCTCATGGCAGCAGAAATTGATCGCCAGTAGCTTGCATTTTATTAGGACAATTATGACCCTGTTGCTGTCCTGGAGGAGTTATATCTTTATTGGGCTGACATTTTGTGATACCATTTACCTCTCTAGAGAAAATGAGCCTCAATTCCTATTCATTCCCACTTGCTGGGCCTACATACGTGTCATCACGGACAGAAATCTCGAAGGAGATGTGCTGAGGATCTGTCAGGTTGCTGAAAAGCTCTGTTCTTCCCCAAAGGACACTACACAATCTTTTCTAGCACCATTTAAAGAAGACAGGAAACTCCAAAAGGCATGACACTGCATAATTTTTGCTGTTTTAAAAGACAAATTTAGCCATAGCTTAGGGAGGGAGGTGTAAATTACCACATCTCATACTCTCTATACCAGGAAACGGACTGCATGCTCAATACAAATGTTAATTTGAAGAAAAACCTCAGGTCCTACCTGTGTTGTAGCCCCTCCCAAGCGCTGGCCAGGGCCGATGATTCTTCCAAAGGTTGCCCAAATACCAATCACTCTGGTTCTCTACTAAGCCAAGAACTTGCTGCCCTGGAAATGAGCAAATTGGAAGCAGATCATGACACAGAAGACAGTCGATCAATGAAAACAAAAGGGAAATCTGGAGAGGGACAACCAGTGGAAAGAGAAGACAGAAGGTCAGTGCTGCCTCCTTCCGTGCACTGGGAAGAAGCCTGCTTATGTAACACACAGCAAGCCTAGCACAGCTCATTTTTTCCTTCTCCCCTGGCTAATCTGGGTAATTAAACACTGTGGGAACCCTTGTCATGCTGACAGAAATCTATCACCCAGACAAATTTGAATGCTGCTAGATTTTGGAATACAATGATGGAGAATCCTCCTAGTGAGAAGTAAGTGTTGGTAAAACGATCATCTAATATGAAGATGTGTTCATACTCTGATGAAGATAAAATAAATGAAGAACAAGGCTTAGTATAGCAAATCATTTTCTTCCCATGCTTCCTGCTACTAGTTTCAGGGATTTTTTTTCTCAGTCACAAAGGAAATCCCTTTTGCTCAGAAAAATATGTGACTCTATGAATTTACCTACATAAGAATGTTGCACTGTTTTAATTTAAGACAGCAATTTAAAAGTCATTTAGGTAAGCCTGCATAGAATGCTGCATGGAAATTATGATTTCAGTTTTATTTCAGTTTATCTTACATTGATTAGCAGCTGGCTTAAGCTAGAATAAAATGTGTTTTAAATCAAATGTGTCTGGAAGGTTTGCACTGCTTAAAAATCAACTGGAAAGTGAATGTTTGTATAGATAAGGACTTAATTATCTATCCTGAAATGTGCTGTATAAAATGTAAATAAGAGAAGTGATTGAAATGATGCTCTGGTGACAGAGGATAGAGGGAAAACTGCATTTGGATCTAATCAGAGAAAGGAAAGGGAATGGTGTTTTGACAGAGGGACATGCTCAGTGAGGGCCCTGAGACTGGTATTGGAAATTATTTAGCAACCTCTTGAGAAAGCATGCTTTGAAGGCCATTTTAAAATCCCAGCTATGCTCATAAAATTAGGTGTATGGTCACAGCAGGGCACCGAAAGCATTAAATGATCATATAAGACCACAGCTGTATTACTAAAATTTCAATATGGCCCACGACAGGACTGGGCTGAGAAGCAAGACATAAAGACAGAAGTGATTAATTCAACTTTATAATTGGCTTGAAAAGTGATTGTGATACTCCCCTGTGGTATTTGCAATTCAGGGGAATGTGAGTAACCCCCACATGTGTCTCAAATGCTGTTTCAAAGAGGGTGAGCAGCAGTGATTGGCCAATGCACATAACAAATAAATCAGAACACTATGAGAGCATTCAAGAAGTGAATGGAAATCAATCTAAAAATAACCCTGAGAGATTACCAAGTCCACTCCACGCTACTTCAGGATCATCCTACTCTGTCCTAATGACAACATGGCACTCCTCAGCAGATCTAATTTTCTAATGTTGTCTCTCCTTTGCTATTATATATTTTATATATATATATATATTTAATTTTTCACATTATACTCCATAGGTATTTTTGCAAGAAGGTGGAAAATCTGGAGGAGAGCAGAAAGATCACATAAAAGACCACCACAGATTTATCTTATTACTGGTAGTAATAACAGGGTGCAATGCACAAGCAAATGAAGGAAATTACAAGTTAGAGGCAAATGTATCCTAAGCAACTGATGCTTTGTTCATACAAATAAACTATAGCATCTCTCAACCTGTGAGACAAATGGAACACACTAGAGGACAAGAGACACCACAAGCTATATTGTGAGGAAATATGAAAGGGATCTCAACTGGCTGAAAGAAGTCTTAGGCAAAAAGATGCTGAAGGACAGAATTTAAACCAACACTTGTTGACTCCATCCTGGAAGTCTGCCTGTTCTTTATAACCACTCCCTTACAGCTGAGGTAGATTAAATAAAAATAAGAAACTACCATGGCCAGTAAAAGATGAGGAAAAAAATCCCAAACCAATAAAAAATGCAGGTGCAGCTGGGCTGGAATGGATTGGCACAGCTGGTAGGAAGTGAGTGTCCCTGCCCATAATCTAACAGCACATTTCACAACTCAGCAGTCCACAGACCCTTCTCAGGATAGTACTGCTAACATCAAAAGAAATGTTAGAATTCTATTTGCAAGAAGCAGATATTGAACTTCCTTACCAAGGAACATCAATCTGCTTTCATTATTTTAGCCCCATGAATTGCCACATCATGCCACAGAGTTCAGCCTTTAAACTGATGAATAATAAAAAAAGAACAAACCTTGCTACTTGTTAATGGTTTTCCTTTCCCACCTATCAGTGCAAAATCTCAGCTCTAATAATGTACCTCCAAAACACTTATTTCTCAGTTATTATTTCTCATGCCAAGATAAACTGAAAAGGCTCAGGAAATTACGTTTGCATGTATTTTCTGTAGCTGTGTAATTTACTTCCCCTTTTTTCCATTTATTTTTGAAGACACCAGAACAAATCATGCTTTCACCAGTATTCCTTGAGGTTTGATACAGGACATGGATGAAGGCAGAAATTAACATCATGTAAGCTTTAGGGCTTAGATACAGGGATCAGATAATGTGCCTTACTCGGTATCAACTGAGCCGGAACAACTGCCTGTACATGTGCTTTTAGCTTGTCACAAATACAAAGTACAATGTGTTAGCTAACATGCTTCAGTTTGCCTTCGCAATGGCCTGGGAATGCGCACATGTTCACGTACTGTCCTAGGGTACAGCATCACGCAACTTGTCAGGCTGTTGTAACTCTTACTGGTGCATAAAAGCATACTAGGCAGATGTGATGACTTGTCTCCCAAGCCACCTTGGAGAAAATTATGGAGATATGCTTTGCATCTTCTCTAGTTATAGTTCTGCTTTCTCTAGGCTGGAATAGTGTGGCTGTCTCTGCCAAAGAAGAATATATTTTTGTTCTTCTTTACATTGTCTCTATGATCTTGACTTAAATCAGAAGTAACTGGGAAAACCAAAACTTCAGCTGCATAGCAAATATTAATGTTTCCAAAAAAACGTTTTCATTCTGAATCAGTATAGAAAAAAAGAATATCAAAAATATTCTCTGGATGAAATTCCCCAAATATTTTGATCTGAAGATACAAAAAAACCCCCCAAAAAGGCACAACCCTCATCACTTTAAATCATATAAAACAATGTGACGCACAATACAGATGCATAATATATACTACATAGAACACATTATTATATGTATCTAAAAGTTCAAACAAAATAAAATCATAAGATTTGTCCTTCCATTTGTGACCAACTAAAAATGCTTCATTCAAAGCTTTAATTTATTTTTTTTCAATATGAATGAAGCATTGTGAGAATATTTATCCAGTCTATCTGACCACTACCACTTAATTCATTCAGTTATTTATTTTTTCAAATGCATTATGAAGTTACAGAAACAAGGCTAAAGCAATACATGGTGTCGAGCAGGCACAGGGAATGCTCACCTTGCCCACAGCTCTCTGACCATCCACCAGCCCCAACCTGTCCCTCTGCCACCTTTCATGCCTTCCCCACAAGGTGCCTGCAGTTCCGTGGAAACTATCACCAGGTTCATTTCACCTCTGATCATACCACAATTTGAATTCAGATTTTCTGGGGAAAAGACTAGAGTTCCTTCCCACCACGGACTTTTGGAAAAGGCAGGCATAAAAGAGTATTCTTCCAGCAGACGAGAACAGGGTGGCTACCATAATGAATTTGAACTGTTCAGCATTTTGAGCCGCCGGTTTCTTCTTCCTAAGAGTTATTATAATAAAATACCATAACTAACAGCAAAAGCTCTATCATTTTCTGTTCTGGCCCTGCAGTTATGATTAAGTGCACTCCTCTCACTCTCTGTTACTCCAGGCACAAGCTAGCTTATGAAAATTAAGCTGTCTTTCTTACTTCTTCATACATCACCACTAACAGCCAGACAACAGAAAACAAGGCTATGATTCCGGCATGAGTGTGGTGAAAAATTATTGAACGGGCAGAGTTACAACTGGATTGCCAGGAACAGGGCTATACGCTGCCTGGCTGTGGGACCAGACTTCTTCAGAAGGCAGCTGCAGCTACAGCATTTTGCACAGAACAGCTCCCTGACAGCTCTTTCACGATGAGAGGTGCTTCTCTCCTTGCAAAAGCTTTGCTGTTGCTGGGAGGAGGTTTCCATGGAAAAACAAATACTTCTGAACCTGATAGCTCAATGCCTTCAATTCTGTTTTTACTTCACAGACTTTTGGTGGCTAATGGGGGGGAAAGCATTATCCTGTAATTCAGGCACTGAAGGGGACTCCAGCTCCCAGCTGCGATTCTGATTTCTTGGGTGACATTGAACAGGTCACAGAACAGCCTCTTGCTCAATTCTCCCTTAATAAAATTCTACCCCTCTTCCATTTTGCCTGTCTCACATATTGCACATGTAAGTCCTCTGAGTTAGTAAGTGTGGGCTAGTTTCTACTGAAAGCATAAGAGCAGCAGCATGTGGCCAGGCTGAAGCTCCACTGAGCACAGGGAGTAGCAGCCGCACAACATGGAGCACAACAGCGCTGCTGTATGGTGGCACTTCTTAATAGTGGTCCTCTGGCTTCCAGTGACACATGACACATCTAAAGAAGTATCAGGTTTTATTTATGCTGAGTTTGGTATCTGCTAGTTTCATCTGGCGCCAATCTTGGTGCCTATAAGCAATGTTTTCCTATTCTGCTCTGATTTTTTTCCCAGTTTTAGAGTATTTTATTTTCTCTAGTGTATAGTACAAAGGTCCTTAACCTCAGCTCTTGCCTTGACATACTTTGCTACTACAAACAATAAAAATAGGAGTAAAAAATTATAGTTATTACAACTTTCAACTTCTTAGGTGAAATTCTTTTTTTTGGTTTTGTTTTGGTTTGGTTTGGTTTTTTTTTGGCTCGTTTGTTTGTTTGTTTTTTAAACCTATAGTGGCTTTTACATGACCCCAGTGCAACCACAGTAATAGCAATGGACCCACTACAAGCACTTTGTGCATTTTCTCAGAACATCAGGCTGTTTCCAGAAAGGGGAAAATAAAAAGGCATATTAAAGGGGCAGAAAGGGCTGGGGTGCAGCCTTCTGATCATCCATGGCCAAAGGGTGAGGTGGTATCACTGGAAAGATCCATTTCAGCAGAGTTCTCGTGCATGTTGGATTTGTAAGGTTTAGCTGCATTTGGTAGAGGCCTTCAAAGGGAAAAGCAAGTGCAAAGTAGTTTTCAACCTTTAAAAACATAGTAAGTAAGCAAAGGTTATTAAAGGAGAACCGAACAGAACTCTGTGTTGCTACTTCTAACTACTTTAACAGCCATGGTTTAGACCATTAGGAATTTAATATAGACACACTCGCTGGAGCTGCAGCCAAGTACTGCCAAAACAATGCATGCCTTCAGTGTAAGCTGAAAGAGTGAAGAAGGACTCAACAAGAATTTAAGACTCAAACTTGGCAGGATTCAGAACTGTAGTGTTTTGCTCCCAAAATGGGACACAGAAATAGAAAATAAAAAGGTGACAGGAGGGAAGAGGGGAAAAGGTAAATATTCTGAACGCTGTAAAAATTCTAAATTGGCCAGTACCAAGTTTGATTAATACAGTCAATATGACTTGAATCTATACTGGTGCAATGAAATAGGGTTATTTTCACAGAATCACAGAATATGCTGAGTTGGAATGGACCGACAAGGATCACTGAGTCCAACTCTTAGTCCAGCACAGGACCATCCCTAAGATTCATACCATGTGCCTTACAGTATCATCCAAAAACTTCTTGCACCCTGGTTGGAATTAAAATCTTTGATTTATGCCCTTCCCCTCTTTTCTGCTTCTCCTGATTTCTTTTTCTTTAGCCTTTAAACACCTGCATAAGATGCCCTTCCTTTCTGAAATATGTGAGGCCACATCCTTAATTGGTATAAATCCGCATATCTTCAGTGAAATTAGTGTACTTAAGCTGACTGATACCAGCTGAATGTGTTGGACTTCATGTTAAGTCTTGCCTGAGTGACTGACCCTTTCTCAATGGCCTTCCTGTCCCTTACTGTATATCAGTTCATATGAAACGTGGCTTCTAAAATCTTTCACTTCTTCTGCCACATCTCTCTCTCTCATCCACCTCTTCAGATCACTGTCAAGTTCAAGCTTTTCATCCTCATTATTGTTGCCCATTGCAATTCTTGCACTGTCTATGTAAATTCATGCTTCTTCTTGCTCCAAAGCTTACTCCTCTCTTCTACTGCCACGTCCTCTCTCATTCCTAAAAGAGACTGTCTTCCCATGCAACAAATACCCCTGAAAATATGTTTCAAGCACAAAGCTCCTCAGCAGTTTATTTCCTCTATAAATTTTCTAGAAATTTCACCATGAATCCAAAGTAAAATACATACATGAAATCTTGTGTGCGCACTGTAACACAAGTGTGCCAGGACCCAGAAACAGATGATGACATCTTCTCACATGCCTGTACAGTATAGGATATGCTGTGTTCAACAGAATTGAATAGTTTAACCTCTACTGTGCATTTATTTCACAGGTTTGCATGTATGTACCACATATATGCATTATATTTGTAGGCACACATTCACATGCACGTAGACATATAGGTGCATAAATACATACAGATATGTGTGTGTAAATATATATAGGCAAGTATAGGAAACGGCAGTCTCTGCTGTGAAAGACTTCTCTTTCACACATGGAAATGTAAAGTTTCGGGGAAAAATGCCTCCCACACAAATTAAACTTTTTTATTTGATATCTCATTTGTATTAAGAACATTGCTGTTTCCCAGTAACGACGATTCCTTCTAAGTGGACCGAATACTCACGGAGAGAAGCTACATGGACACTTGTTATGAAGCAGCTTAGATGAGGAGGCCAAAGCGTAGCTCACTGAAAGTACAGCAGGATTGTCTTGGAAAAGGAGAGGATGGCTCCAAGGGAACATTAGATTGGATAGCACACTGGTGCCAGGAGAAACAGAAAAGATACCAGCAGTGAATACCTGATAAGAAAGGATGGTAGATAAATAAAGCAGAGGTAAATATCAATATCTAATATCAAGCAGAGATAGTTAAGATGAGCCAGGTTGACTTAGTGGAAGAGAAAGGAGCTCGTGAGAGGAATAAAGGAAGACTGGTAATGCTGAAACAAGGATGTAAAGCAATATCAGCTGACTTCTGGATATTCTCGGAGATGGGAGTGTGACAAGGGCAAAAGAAGTTACAGCAACAGACCAGACAAGAAGAGTAACTCATCAAGAGTCTGTACAGAGAGAAACGTGACAAGTGTTTTGTATGTGGTAGGAGGGAGGATTCAAAAGGAACACATAAAAGGTGATCACGAGGATGAAGTATACAGAACTGGATTGAGAAAGGTTGGGGTAAAGACCTACATCTGATTCATCTTCATAAGGAAAGATGAAAGAATTAAATCAATCAAGAGAAGAAAATATATTGGGTTTCCACGCATCTTCCGGTGTCCTCCAAGGAGCTTGTTAGAAAAATTAAGAGGACAGTGAGGAGTCCAGCAAACCACAGCAAAGCTAGTAAATCTATCATTAATATTTGCAGCACTTTCATCTGCAGAATTTCAGGGAGATGGACTCTCAGCAGCTGAGAACAAGAGTAAGTGTAGAAAAAACCTTTTACTTTGGAAGAAAACTTTTTGAGGTTTTCTGTGACAATGGCAAGGCTTTGTGCACCCATGATGACAGGATTCCTGTGCTGCCAGCAACTTAAGAAGAATTCAGAGATCTTACAGTTTGGACACACAGAGAAGTTTCTGTTTGTTTTCTACCTGGCAGTCTATGAGGCCAGGCTGAGAGAGTTGGGCCTTTTCAGCCTCAAGAAGAGACGGAATGAGAGAGGATCTCATCACTTTATGTAAGATGAGGAAGAACTTCAGTGTGTGGGTGACTGCACACTGGAACAGGTTGCCCAGAGAGGTTGTGGACTCTTCCTCACTGGAGATACTTCAAGGATGCAATTCCATGCAATGTGCTTTAGGATGACTTTGCATCAGCAGAGAGGTTGGACCAGATGACCCTCTGTGGCCCCTCCCAACCAGACTCATACTGTGGTTCTGTGATATGCCCAACAAATTGCCATGAAATGTGCTCTGGCATAGAGTCTGGGGAAGAATAAGCCTGACCATTGAAATGGTTGTGGAACTGTAAGCTAGACCAGATGAGAGGCTTCACCAGCTTCATGTATTGCTAAGCCAGTCCATCCTCACCTCAGTTTATAGTACAAATTGTCCCAGCAGAAGAACTGATATCTAATTAACAGCAATAGCAGACCTCACATAAACCCTTCTTAGCTGTTAAGTGTTCTTTCTAAAGAGGCTGCAGGAGGTCAGCGAGGTGTACTCACTGCTCTGACTACATGCCTCACTTTTTTGTTCACACCAATGGCAGTGTAAAGATCATGTGCAACAACAGTCCTTTTCCCTTATTGTGGTGTCCTTTTTAATTTTTAATCTATTCAATATAAACCCCCACACTCTTACAAAATTGAAAAGTTCTTTCTTTGAAGGCAGCAAAACATCCTTGTCAACAAAGTCAATTCAAATCCACTACTTCTAATATTCAGGCACTAGTCTGAGAGAAAGGGCCCAGAGTTTCAGGAACATACAAGCTATTAAAAGCACTGCTTGAATTTGGGCTATGAAGAAATAAGTAATTACTGAACAAAAAATGCTTTTTTTTTTGCTGCCAAAGATAAGGCAATAAAACTGTCTTGGAAGAGCGTGTGAAGACCATGGAAGCAACTATCCATGCACCATGATTCTGCCTTTCCTAAGTGCATCAATTTTATAAAGAGGTTAAGGTCGTGATATGCACATTTTTGTTGGCACAAACCCATCTGTGAAACGTGTCTCAGTAACGGGGAGCCGAGCAGCAGGCTGCAATGTGTAATCAGTAAATCTCTTATGCCTTTCAGCAGTAGCACTTTGTTAAGGAGAGACATCCTTACAGCAGGAGAAACTGAGGCACATGGTGATGGAGTGACATTTCCAAGGTCACCGGGAAGGTGAGTGGTGATCCAAGAACAGGTGCCAGGACTTGTGAGACCCAAAGCACTCATTTTAGATACTGAGAGACACTGCTCTTTATGACAGCCTAGTGCCTAAACTGTCACTGCCAGTCATCATTTGGAAATTCCCACTCAGCTAGCCTTCCGAGCAGCTGTCAGCTTACTGGGTCCACTGATGGCTGAGTTTTTCCTTGCCACATCTCTGAATGCTATGTTCTGCCCTGACATAGATTTAATTTGGGTACACCCCTTGGGATTCGAGGCATGTCTCATCACTTTCCTCTTGATATTCAGGCAGCTGCACATTTCAGCCGTAGCGATGTAAACCTGAAGCTGCCTCCGATAACTGAACAATCTCAGCTCAGATTCAGACCAGGTAACAGAGGTTAGAAGCTGCATGTTCATCCCTCATTTTTGTTCTGTAAAGGGAGGACAACACCACTGTGTCACCACACTTCATCAGGTTTCAGTGATTGTTGTCTGAGGTTGTTGGAATTGTAAACTTGTTTACTAGCAATGAATTCGATACAGAGAATAAAAGATTTCTAATATTTTGCAGACTGTTCATCCTTCTGGGCAGTTATCATATGTAAACAGCAAGATATTAAACCCCTTTTCTTTTTATTTAAAAGGAACAAATCTTTTAAATCGATGGACACACCAGAAATGTTTGTAAGCAAGAAATCAGTAGGTATGTATGATAAGTACTTCCCTGAGAAAGTATTAAGAAAAATCCCAGAATGTAGAAACAATGGCAGATAAAAACCCCAAGAAGAACAAAACGAAAAGGATTGGTTTTCTAGTGACAACTTTAAAGAAATCCAAACTAAATCAGAAAAAATCACGGCCATATTTGGTAGAAAAGGGCTGTAGTCACCCACTTAATGTGAAAAAGGTTGCCAAGTTATTGTATGTTGTGTTGAAACCCAACTATGTTGACATTATTTTTCCACTTTGTTGGGTTCAGTTCTGTTAAAAAAATAAACAAGCTCTGCAATTCCCTTTGGCTATGTGGCTTTACCAGCCTCTGCAAATTTTTCCAGATGAAAATTCAGCTGCTGTCTCTTCAGTAAACACAGATTGCAGTAAGATGCTGCTACCTACCTAACACTTCTTGCCAATGCTATTAATGGCACTTACTATACTGACAATTGGCTTGTGCGAACAGCTCACTTTATCCTTTTAATTACCGGCTGCAAGACAGGTTAGAGCTCACAAACACTACCACTAAGAATTATTTATGCATCAGCAGTATCAGATGGTAAGATGGCACAGCAAACATTTGTTCACACCTAATGATTAAGCACAATTAAACCTGTTTCAGGAAATATGATAGGGCTCTGATACCAAACAACAACCTACTGTTTTGCATTTTGAGCCTACAACATAAGAGATACTTCTGCCTGATACTACAAAACAGTCGCTGTACCAGAAGCCTCATGACTCAGTGACAAGCTCAAGAGTCTTGGGATCTGTTCCTCATTCCTTGAAATGACAGATGGGTCACCTCTTTGTTGAGCAGGAAACTCTCTAAGTAGGGCACAATTCTGCAGTCAGGCTGAACAGTGGATGTGCATATAAGAAGGAAAGAATAACCTGGAGAACAAAATGGAAAACTTTATCCTGACAGTGTTGCAAGTTGTTTAGTCGAAGCACTGCAAATACCTAATAAAGGTGCAGAGAATTGCTCTTAAATTTGAACACAACCATTCTTTCTCTATGTCCTTCTCTGTCTTTTAACCTGTACCCTGGAGACATCTAGATTTACAGGGTAAAGTGGATGAGATGTTCTCTTGCTGAATATATGTCTACTTGTTAACTCGAAATCACTGACTTAGTTTTGTCATCATGTAATAACCCTGTCCAATACTACGGAGTCAAGATTGGCACAAAGACAAAATTATGAAGCCACCTTGAGGTCAAGTTGAGCTCAGTACCTTCAGCTCCACAATTAAATAGTACAGTATGTCTTACAGATTGCTAGCAAGTATTAGTTCATTAACTTTCTTAGTTTGTGGCTGTTGACTACATGTATGACACATTTTGCTAGCATAACAATGAAGCAGTTTATATTGCTGATGGAGAATCCAGGAAGGTTTGGAAAAAGCAATAACCCCCCCATTTTTTAGTCTTTTGCAGATCAGTCTTTGTGGATAGTTGCAGAGGTTTTAGAATGTTTAACACAAGTCCACCTCAGCACTGACATCTCCCTTTTTTCCACTGCTTATTGGCTTAGTACTGAGTGATTCCTGCTGTTCTGAAGAGTCTCTAAGCAAAGAGGAAGAACACTGTCTCATCTCAGTAAAGGGATAAAAACAAGTGTTATGAAAATTAGCTTAAGCTCCCTCTCCCTCTCTGCTGTTTAATTATTTAGTTAGTGCAGGGCTGGCTTTAATTGAGACAAACAGCTGAAAAATATAAGCCCAATAGTACACAGAAAGTACAGAATTTTATCTCACAGCTCTGAGTCAGAGAGTCTTTAAAGTGTAACAAAAGAGTTAAAAGTCCAAAAGCGAAAAGGTGAGAGATTTGCAGAAGGTGCCAGTTTCATTAAGTAGATCTGTTGATGATAACAAGTAGAAAGGGCAAGACTTGCTGTCCACTGAAACACAACAACTCCCATAATGTATTCTGCACATCATATCCTTCAAGCCTCTAATATTTCATTCATTGATTTTATTGTCAAATGAAAAGGTGCTTGTTCCAAGTGGCATTTAGTGAGACAGATGGGGAGAGACCCAGAGTTCATTACTGGGAGTTCGCTTGCTGGATAAAGTTGACATTATATAGATAAAAAGCAAAGAGAGTGCAGAACTCTACCAGTCCTAATGTTTAGAAAAGTCTTTTTGGTTCTCTTCCTGGAAGCTGAAGGGCTTTGTATCTGGTCAGACTGCAGACTACATCACATGTCATCTGCATCTGTGAAAAAGCATCACTCAAAACTTCTCACACAAGCCCTGTGCTCCTTCCCCTACATTAGTATGTAAAATGTTGCACTAGCACCCCACGAACTCTTCCCCTGTAATGAGGTCAACTTGTTTGGACCTGCTTAAAGGTTATGTGCAGGAGAGGCAAGATGTGAAATGGCTTTAGGCTGAAAATAGCTACTGTTTGTCTGGCTTCACCAAAACAATAGCATCTCTAGGCAGGCACAGCAGCAGAACTTAAAATGCCCGTGTGCTGTGGTTAAAAACAAGGTGTCTATCAGCAGCCTGGAAAAACTTCTGTGAACGGCTTTACTGATTGTATGTATGAACTCCACCGATATTTAAATTTGAACAACAGTGTCCCTTTGTTAATCTGAGCCTAATTTAACTGTTTTTTAAAAGTGATTTTTATAGAAAGGTTAAGCATACAAGCTTTCATTTAAAAATGCTAAAGAAACAGAATAATCAGCTCAAATACTGAAAATGTCTAGATACGATAAATCGTATTTCCACAATAAAATGAGAGAGAGGCATGAAAGTATTAAGAATTCTGAGGACGTAAAGAAGCAGGAAACCAGCTGCGCAACCACTGCAGGAAAGCATGCAAAGGGCAGGAAGTTATGGTAGCTGTTAATCCCCCCTTAATCTCTACTAATGCATGGAGTGTAAGCAACATTGCTTTTATGAAATAGTAAAATGCTGTTATGAATTTTGAATCTTTGTTGCATCTCAGTGAATTCTGTAATCGAAAGGGTAAGAACAGGAAGTCAAATACGAGTAAATTTCTCTTTCGCTGTTTTCCTCTTCATCTGTTTAAGGACAAGATGGAAAACAATATAAAACTTGAAATCTGTAAAATGGACTTGGCTAACTCACTCCCTCATAACCACAAATGTTAGATGACACACTCTACTTTCTCTTAAAATGGGAAAAATGTACTAGCAAGATAATTATCCACAACCTATATATACCACAAGCCTCTTCTGCATTAAAAAAACCCCAAAACCACAACCACAAAACAAAGGGCTTCCCTCTTTATGTTCCTTGGGGAAGAAAAAAAATCCCTCATTCACCAGATAATCACATGACAGACCAGACCCTTCACTGGCTGGTAGTTCCATGTTGTGGAAACTGATGTTGCCTTTTTGTCAGTCATGCTGCAGATCCATTAAGCACTGTAATAAATATAAATTATAACAGAAACACATTTAATACTTTAGCAAATTAAAAATGGATTGCCTTTCAAGTACTGAAAAATAGCAACAAATTAGTATGTATGTGCATATCAGAAAGGCAGTAAGTCAAAAAAAGGGTGATGTAGATGACAATTTTGGCTGTGTATTGGGAAGATCAGTTAGATCCAGTTAAATGTAGTGATGAAATCTTTGAGTCCATTTGATTTAACACTGTGAGAATTAATTCAGACCTCAGTCACAGAAGTGCTGCAGAAGCAAGCACACTAATTTGAGAAATTACCACCCCATGGCAGGAGTTACTGCCTACCTAGTTCATCTCCGTGTACAGCCAGCAGGGTTAGCTGCAGCCCTCTTCACTGGCCCTCTATAAAGGCTGTATGGAGAGTGAGAGGGACAGTGAGTTCCCATAAAATCTATTAATACAGCTCATGGAAAAGTACTGAAGAGATGATAGCAATAATTTCTTAAATCACTCCAAGCAAAATTGTCAGGACAGCAGTTTATGGCTCCAAAAGCATCCAGTAAATGGGACATTTACAGTTAATCTGTTCTAATCTCTAGAAAAAGTAAATCCTTTGTTAGCACTGAGGACAGATTCAATAACCTGACAGATTCGTGAAAGTCTCCCTTCAGTATCTCACTTTAGCTTCCACCTCTGCCCTTTCAAAAGGCAAAACTGATCTTCTTTCTCCATGATTCTTTCCTGGAGGTGCACAAACATTGTACTCATAAAATCCAGCCGTGTAGTCCCAGGCAGACCTGCCTAGGATTTACTCTTCATTAAGCAAAGGTAATGTAGGTGGCTCGGAATAACTCTTGCAAAATCATCTGTGCAGACATCTTTTTTCAAATGTATCCTAATTAACTCTTATTTTAATCCATCCAGTTTCAGCCTCCTTCTATTACAGTGACATAAGCGTCCCCCTTGGGGAATTTCTTAACTCCCCACTTCATTAGCATTGCTTTTAGCTTGGTCCTACACTTGTTCCCTATCATGCCGTAAGGGTTTTCAGAAACGAACTTCTTCTTCACAAGACTATTTCCTTTTTAGTTTTTATGATTTTCTCTCTGTGTTCAATGCTATAAGATATGGATTGTCAATTGTGGACTGTAAACTGGCATAAGAAATATAGGGAACATTTTCAATGGTACTTACATACTCGAAACAACAAAAAAGAGTAAAAGAACACAAGACCCCCTCTACAACATGTGAGATGCCAGTTTTATTCCTTCTAGAATAAGATGTGATCTTCTGACTAATTTAAAGCTCTTATTCTGTCACTTGGGCCCAGCACACTAATTGCATGAGGAAACAAACTCCAAGGCATAGATCAAATTCTGGGACAGCCTTCCATTTGTTATCACCACATAAAGAGGAACTCAGCTCCTGTCTTTCCATGAAAGGAAAATAAACAATTTCCCATTTAAGCTTATAAGATCAATTCTGCGATGAGAGAAATGTGTGAGTATGCCTGCACTGAAGGAAAGGAAGATTTATGTGAGATTGTGACTTAAGACACAGAGGCATTAAAAAGAGATCATTATCTGTTTTGGAGGTGGAGAAAAGACCCTCCATATATCATTATCAGATTCTGAGCAGCTCTAGAAACTGAAAAGTACTAATATTATTTCATTTCACAACAGACGGGAAGGTTCACCCCTCAGAAAGACTGAATGAGGGCTGACTCAAGAGCAATCATAAATTATTAACTAATTTGAAGGACTTTTCCCCTCTTCCTCCAAGTCCTCTAAGCTAATTTTGCAGCTAATGCAAGGACAGATCTGAGGGAGTAATTATCAAGCAGGTACGACAGGATTAAGTAAATGCTCTATGACAAGACAATGCTGGGCTTCTCTCACTGAACCTCTACATAAATTATTTGTGATCAGGATTAAAGTATTTAATTAAATCATCTTTGTGTTGATGAAACATGAAAATCATTTTCTAAATTGCTGCAAGAGAGAAGAACACTTCTCCTCATTTGCTTCTTACAATCTATTGAGCCTGTAGTTCAAAAAACAAAATGATCAAAACAGCAGTGACTCACTGGCAAGAGCATTAGGAAAAATCGAAGTACCTTGGAAGTTATCTCCTTGCATGCTTTTCTCCTCCAACCAAGATGACTGTAATATTATGCAAATGCATTACCAGAAAAAGGACAGCTTCCAGGACTGAAAGGTAATGTCCTTCCGTGGTCTGAGTGGTTTACATACAGGGATTCTTCTTTATGTAAAGCTGACAGTCACTTCAGTGAACTCTTACGAAGTATTAGCAGTCTGCTAGAGGACTCAGAGGGAGAAAAGGGATTGCCACATTTTTGTTTTACAAAAACAAAAGTGGAAGTAAGGAAAACCTTGCTACTTAAGAAAATAATAGTGTGTGCAGAACAAAGGATTTTTTGACCCCTGAGAACATCAAGGGCAAAACCCACATTTAAGACAAAGCTCTTCCACCTGAGATTTATTTTCTACAGTACCAGAAGGGAGAACCAACATTGCAAAGATTTGCTGAGTTAAGGTCAGTAGGTCCAGAACATTCTCTGTCTCTCACTGTCCACATCAGCAACTATGAGACAGAGCTAACCTAGGAAAGGTGAGCTGAGAGACATGTACCCAGAGTTTTTAAGGACTGCACTGAAGAACATCTGAAGCTGTGGCTGAGCTGCAGCAGAGTGAAATTTTGTTGCTTCCATGAAAATGTTTTTTTAAAGTCACATTTAGCAAACTGTTCCGAGAAAAGAACATCTGAGCTTGGTTTGACTCCATTTGGCTGCAGAATTGAATGAAAAAATCTACTGGTGGATAAAATACCAGGATTTGGACTTAATTCTCTAGCCACTGTCAGCTAGGATGGAATGACTTCAAGCTATTTCTCTTTATTTGGACTAGTATCTTGGCTGGAAGAAAGCCCAGTGGGGAAGGACTGTGTTGCTTATTAAAGTAAATCCTTACTATCTCCCTTCAGAAGATAAGGGTGTTGCCATGTTTCATAGTGGATGTCTACTTCTTATTGCAGAATGCAAATCATTCCTTTTGGGGTTTTTTGTTTCTTCTATTAATTGCAAGCCATAACAAAATAAAAGAAAAAAATAATCATTTGTACAAAACCATTACAGATGCATCAAAGAACAAAGTACTGTGAATTGATTTTTAGGTCTAACAAACCTTGTCAGAATCCCTTTAAACGACAACTAAGATGAAAAATCTACCTCCAGTTAAAATTTATTATTCCCTCTGCTGTATGGAAGGTAAAGTAAACAATTTTCTGAAGGTGAAAAGAAGGAAAGTTAAATAAAACAAACATAAATTTTTATTATAATTTCTTTCCAACTGTACTGTTTGAGAAACAGCATATGCATTCTTTCTCCTCAAAAATAGCAAAACAAGGTAACAAATGTGCTGTGCAAACAGTTATTAAATGAAGAATCTATGTGAATACATGTGCAATAAAAACCAAGACATGACATTCAGTAATTTCAGCGCGTTTTTGTTCACCCAACTATCCACTTTCACCGATGCATATGTAGTTAACACTGCTGAACAATATAATAAAGAGTTTCTTTCAATAATTCTAATAATTTCTGGATATACTCTTTCAGTAAGTTATTGTGAATAAGAGAGAAACTAACACTGTAAATATGCCTGTAACTGTAAAATGTACCAGTGAGGGAAAAAATCCTGAAACAAGCATATGGAACTGCTAATGGAAATGAATTCTATGTAAGAATTATAGAGTGGAGGTCCGTAGTAAGCTATAAGGTGTATGATACTGTACATACCAAAATGTTTCCACAGTACAATCCAAAAGTCATTTGAACACTTATAGCAGCTTTCATAAGAAGTTCAATGTATTTCTTCTGGACCACTTAACAATCATGAGCTGCTGCTTAATTTCCTTTCCCATCATTACTTACTGTCAATAAATGCGTGTGTGTCAAATTTAATTTTTCTCCTTTGTAATTAGTCTTGGTCTACCTTCCTGACATATTAACTGATTCAACAATCTCATATTTGGACATCAAATGATTTCCATGGTGACAGATTGAGACACATTCCTGAATAAGAGTGGTAAGTGGGTCATATTTGACTGGAAAGGGGAGAAAAAATCCAACCCTCCTTTATATTGGCCTGCTTTGATTAGGCTAATCGGTAACTACGGGAAGACAGAGTGTGGTACAGTGAATTTGCTGGGGAGCTGATAGCCAAAGAAGCTTGTGAAAAAGTTTTTAAGGTTATGGGGATTTTCAGAATATGTCAATCACTTTTCTGAAGACTAACAAATTTGATGCATAACTTAGGACTTAGTTCAATGCATCACTTAGTTCAAGGTGGGTTTGTTTTTTTTTTTTTTTTTTAGTGGACTGTTTTGTAGAATATGCCACTTTATAGCCTTGTTGCAGCAGCTTTGAACATTAAGTTCAGTCTAGAATTGACACTGAAAAATCCCTGGTACCTGTCCCTTTGCACAAGGAATTTGATCTCTTCTCAGATATATTTCCATTTATCAAATTCAATTTCTACTGTGGACCATACTTGAGCTATGAAACTTGTCTCTGGGTCTGGATCAAAATTTCCTGTGTTCTGCTGCATGGGCATATGTGTCCTTGGATGATACCTGTCAAGGGTGCTCCACTGAACACCACCACCTTCAAGTCCTTGAAACTTGCCAGCACTTCTGGCCTTGAAGGGCAGCTGAATAAAATAACTTAACATGATGGTCTTAGATGTCAGCAATAGCAGCTGCTGTGATTCCTCACAAAGTGGATTCAGCAATGTGACACAATCTAACAGGGAATGAAGACCCTCCATTTACACATATTGAATTGAAGGAGTCAGTATTGAGATCCAGCAAGCAAGTATGACTTCTTTTATGTCAAATGGAGCCATTCCCACTTGGAGCAGGTTAGAATCTGGCTCAGTAAATTTATACTACAGAAGAATGAAGTGCTTTTCATGTATTTTCTGTTTTTCATATATTTACTCATAAAAACTGTTGGCTTTGCTGCTGATTACCAACCTTCCACTTTCCCATTCTGGGCAAGTTGGTGAGGAAAGTTGTCAGACCAAGAACAGGATTGCTGGCAAGCCATCCTCTGGCCAAGGTACGCTCCATGGAGCACAGGGCTGTGTAGGAGAGGATTTGGCATTTGGCAGACTGGGCTTCATGAATTCTAATCCGTAACAGCCCAAGTTTTGTTCCTTAGAAGAGCAAGCTAAATTAAAACTAACAACTTTCCCAATTGAAATAGAATCCAACCACTATTTTTGAAATTATACCAGAATGGCATAGCAGGATGTGTAAATTGCTGCTTCATCACTGTGAGAGTACATCTAATCTGATGTTTTCATGGGGAGAAACTCTGAAAGTAGAAAGTACCAGAATCATGTGTGGCCCTAGATGTTAAAATTCACAGAAAATGGTACTTGCCCTCTAAAAGTGTCCAACAGCTATGATTCAGGTGTACAGACAACAGCATCTGAGATGCCACAACAAAACCAGACAGCTACAACTTCACGTATTCACAGTAAATCTCACACAATTATTCCACAGAGACTAAATGTGAGATAAATCAGAGGGAACTGTGAATTCCCAGTGCAAAAAGGGCTCAGGGAAGAAAATATTTATTTATGTGGATAATTTATTTGTACAGGGGGAGCTTACCCAGTGTTAGGGGCTGTACAAACACACGACTTGTAATGACTAGGCAAGACAAAACGGGAAGGAGAAAGGAAACCACAAACAGGACCTAGGACTGCAGAGGCAGTAAAGTGCTCGCGTGTGTCTGCGGCAGAGCTCGGAAACAGAGCTCAGATTCCTGCTGTTCCACTCGGTGGAACTGCTCTTCTCCTTCTCAATCCTGCTATGGATTTTTTAACAACTTATTTCATGAGCAACAAAGTTTGCCAATACACTGTGACAACATTAATTTGTATAAATCACTAACCTTTTTTTCCCATTTCAACAGAAGAGTCTAAATGGTTGTTAGGATTTCAAATTAGTTCAACTCTCCTAAAGGATTAATTTTTTAGATCTTTTGCAAATCAGTGAAAGAAAAAACAAAAGATACATAACGTCTTCCCAGAGGGTCCAAAATCACTCCCCCAGCAAAGCTGCTTTCAACTCCAAGTTCTGCTAAAAAAAAGACAAAGGAAAAGCTCTCTATACCAACTTATTCATGTCAGACACGACCTTGGGAAATGTTTAGTAACACGTCAGAACACAAAGAATACAGAATTCAGTAATTAGCAAGCATGCAGAGAGATTATATTCGTGTTTTACATGTATTGGTGGGTAGAAAAACAAAGGAGTGACAGCAAACAGGAGTGCTGAAACTATAGCAGACTGGACAGTCAGGTTGATGAGAGTAGTTAAGAAGATTAATTATACTCTAAACTGAACTCCCCCAGTCAGCCAGTGCTCAATAATTTAAAAGACAATGCCAGAGCCTTCATTTCAAGGTGACAGAAAATTCTGATGATGAAAGATGCAGCTGAAAACTTACTTTTAATTAAAAAGCAAGCAGGTTGAAGCTCCCATGTGCCTAACAGGAAGTAATAGCATTTAGGAAATAGTGGGGAGGGAATTTTACTTAGATAGTTCATTTTATTAAATAAAAGAATTCAAAGAGAACCAGCAACAACTTTTCCACCCTAGTATCCTCAATAACACGAGATGATTACTCACCAACTTAATGAGAAAAAGTTCGAGGCTAAAGAGAAAGCAATTAAATTGACAGATTTGCTGTACCAAGAAAAGATACCCACAAAATGCAGAATGCATTAAATGACCAGAATAATTCATGAACATTCCCAGGAAGATGAAGAAATGGATGACAAAACTCACATCTTCTATGCAATACAACAGCAAGGCCAGTGAAAAGCAAACTCATAGGTGCATGTTCAGATGGACACAGAGGTGACATTCACAGAACCACATATTCCTGACATTCATAAAAAATTGATCAAAATGATTATACTAACAGTGTATGACATGTGAGAGCTCAGAAACTGGAGCAAAAGAGGCCGGATTAAAACTCATTTTCTACAGAAGCTGGAGATTTCCAGTTAGCTTCCCTCACTTGCTATGAACACTTTTAACCTGCTGAAGTTTAGTTACAAAACTACTTTAGTATTAGGAATTTATGAGTTGTGGGCAAGAGCTTTTATTTCTAGGGATCATTGAGCTCTGTAGCCTCAGGCAGGCATCGTCTGCCATAGTACGTGCCAGTGGGGAGCAGCAGCAGTTCATCATGGTCAACTGTGACATTTTGCTGACTGCTCCATCTTTTTCCCAATGCTAAACTCAATGATCTTAAACTTCAGCTTAAATTTCAGCATCAAAGGCCTAACAGGAAGTTAGTACATTACATATCCTCTGCACTTGGAAAGCCAGCATTTGGCAGATAACTGTTCAATGAGGGAGATAATAAAGGATGCTGGTGGAGAGCAACACTTGGCCCTGAATCTATTAGCCAGGACAGGCTCTGATGCTATCCGCCCTAACTCAATGCTGTATCTCAGTGCATCATCATTTTCAATCTTGCTGAAGTCAATGAGACTACTCATGGGCTTTTACACTTCAGCCTATGATTAAGTACTTCACTAAATAAGGTCATTAAATTTAAATTGTAGATGCTTGCTAGGTACTCCTGAAGGTTGTTCTCTCACCTGCAACGTAATCCCTTCAGGATCATGGCTGGCAAAACAAGTGGCTAAATAACATCCAAATCTGCATGTCAGCAATCCTCCCACTAAACTTAAGACATGGGAAATTGATTAATTCAGGAGGGAGCTGTGTTTCCCCTACTGCTGATGTAGGGAAGAACAATAGCATGTTACCGCTTTCAGAAAAGGATGAGACACACAGAAAAGGAAAGGTGAATGAACCTGGTATACTGCAGTGTCTGGCAAAGATATCTTAATTTGTTTAAGTAGCAGATCCCTTATGACTGTGTTATTGCACCGTTTTGCCACTATGTATTTTTGCCATTTCTCAGCAGGAATAATCAGCACAACAAAGTACTTTGCCAGCGCAGTCAGCTAGCTCAGGTACATGTGCATATGTTGGCCCTCATAGAGACATATCCTAAAGGATTCCTAAAGCACTTCCAGACTAGTACTATCAAGCTATTTTCACTTCTCTCTGTTCAGTGTGCACACTTCAAAGCAGCCCTACTTCTACCCTGCTTCCTACTCCGAAACAGGCTATCAATCATGATGAAGTGTATGCTAAAGCCATAATGCAGATAACAGACCATTAAAAGCTCAAATGAGACTACTAAACATGTTTCATTAATCATAGCACAGTCTAGTCTTGAACCAGGAGCTACAGATTTGGCAGGTCACTAATGGAAGGTTTCTTTCTACCCGTTCCTAGAAACTGGGAAAGGGACAATGGCTCCTGAGCTGGTTGCCTTAAACCTTCTGCCCTTCCTCTTCTTCCTCTGGTGCACATGGCCTGTGAGGGTTAGGTTGCTGGGAAAAGAGTGAGAGGATAAAGAATAAAAATAAGAGACCTGCTAAGAAGAAGGAGTTTGAATGCTGTTCAGAGAGCTTGGATTCTCAAAGGAGCCAAAACACCCACAACTCACACAAATTTTAGTAACAGTGCTTCAGAAAAACTGGCCACACTGGCTCCCTCTCCCTGGCACAGGGTCTTTATTTAGGGATTTCACAAGATATCAGAAAGAGGATTTTTCTTCTTAGGGGACCATACCAGTGCCGATTCTACCAGTACAAAATCATAGCAGGTAAATTTTAAAGGAAATACTTTAAAAAAGTATTTTCCCCCTTTTGCACCACTTCATATTGGTACATCTCTGGCTGTTCTCAATAGCTTCCCAAAGCTTTTCCAGGGAAAGTCAGCAGGTTATTCATTTCCTGCTAGGCAACTGCCAGGTCAACAAGACTGCCAAGCACATCTGGCTGTTTAACCCCAGTGATGCCACATGCCTCTGCATACTAGCTTCAAGGTGGGACACTATCAATAAAAGACTTTAGTTCTGACATGTTTTCTCTTGCAACTAATTATTAAAGGGACCTAATGTAGTTCAAGTTTAATCCCAGTGGAGGATTTGAATCAACCAACTTCATTAATCAACTTGCTTAGTGAGGAGGCAAGGTTTTTTACCTTAGCTTTACCTCATTATGGTCATGCTAAACTCCATGGTTTACTCTTAAAAGGCTCTTTCAAATGAGTAGAGATCAGTTGCTGACATTGTTGGATGGGTTTTACTATACAATGTTGAAAAATGGGGAAGAAGTGTTGAATGCAGAACAAGAGCTTTCAAAAACACAGTAGCAGGGACTTGACTACACTAGAAATCCATTACTCTACTTAGGAGCTCATTCTGTTTCAGAGCTATGTATTTGATATGGTATCACATAATTCCCATATATCAAAATGACAGAGCTCCTATTCCGATGATATGTATTTAGGGTAGGCTTGTGGATCACTATCAACTAAAAGGCCAACATACTTTCATATGTTACTAATCCCCTGATTCCTGTTATTTGTTGGAGAAAGACTGGTATTATAATATTACTGCTGCTTTTGTCATTTAATCTTGCCTAATATTTTAAGGTCTGCAGTATCTACTGTGCCTACTTGAGCCCTGCTAAATGGAGATGGGTTTAGAGGATTCAAAACATCCCTGTAATATACGCCAAAGAATTTTGACCCTACTGTGAAATTTCTTGAACACACTGTGCTTTATGGTAGGTGTTAGAAACACTCTTAACCATTTAAAGAATTAAATTCCTGACAATTAATTACGTTTCTATAATCCAGTACCTTCCTTCCTCTACGGGGCTAGGCAGCAGGAGCCCCACAAATATCCTGGGGGTTTTTATTAGTATTGCATATTCTAGAAGTATCTAATAACAGGAAAAAAGTTGCTTTTTTTCCTGCTCTTTTTAAAGAGTAAGCTTTTTGCTTTTATGATTGCTATGAAAAGCAAGGAAATGTAACATTAATGAGCCAGACAACAAACAAGAATGATACACTTTCTTTTTTCTTGACATCATCATCTTTAAGTAGGTCTCCTGATCTTTGAGGATTTTACTTGTGGTTGGCTATCCCCTTTAATGCAGGTCTCAGGAACTAACTTCTCAAAGTCACTAATTCAGGTCCATATACTCCTTCTTATGCAGGATTTTTTTCTCCCGTGTGCAGAAGGCTATGATGATACCTTTAGTTTCTTTGACACAGCTATACGTATGTTTTTCAATGCCAGGGTTTTGCGACAGAAGTGGTATTACCTTGGTAGCCATCAAACACTCATGCAGCCAACTAGGATACAATAGAGATGAAACCAAGAAACTGTTTAATAAGTGAAGCAGAAGAAGAGGGAAGGGAAGACAACAAAACCAAACAAGTGATGTCAAGGCCCCTCCTGTGGGTGAAGTGATGCACAGCCAGTTCCCAGTCAAAAGATGGATAGTCCTCTAAAGCTCCCTCTTTTGCCTTTTACTGCTGAGCATGATTCTATATGGCATGGAATAACTCTTCTGTTAGTGCAGGCCATCTGCCTGCTTGTGTCCCTTCCCAGCCTATTGCGCACCCTCTGATCTATTCCCTGGGGGGCAGAGTGAGAAACAAGGAAGGCCTTGATGCTGTGCAACCACTGCTCAGCAAAAGCCAGGACATGAGTGCGCTATCAGTACTGTTTTGGTCACAAAATACGAACCCCAGCACCACATGAGCTGCTATGAAGAAAATTATTCCAGCCAGGCCCAGTACAACCTGACACCTAAAAAAACCCAGCACCACACAACTCAAATCAATTCCTGCTACCTTCTGTCTAATAAAAAGTGGAAGTATCAAGTGCTGCAAGAGTGTAAGATAACTACCTGTAAATACAATTTCTGTTTTCTCTATTAAAGGTACTTGCATACTGTATGGATTCCCCCAAATTCCAGCCACCAGTGTAGCTGTACCAATGCAAAATGCTCTGCTACACAAAGGTAGCCTGGCATTGTTTGAAACAGCTCTCTGGCTTCACACAAATGCAAGTTGCAGTTCATCTTATTTAGATTACAGACAGGTATCAAGTATTGATGACCAGAGTTTTATGTAACTTCCGTGCTACTCACATACACAGATCAGAATAAGTGAGGCTGGTATACAAAGAGGTCCCAAACCGTGCTAAACATTTTAGATGAGAGAGTATCCAAAGGGAAAACAGGTGAGAGGAGCAGAACTACCGTCTCCTGGACATCGTGTCTCTATCTGGGTTTTGCTGCAGCATGACCTCTTCAGGAGACCTGCCAGTGTTACATGGACACACCATCTCCTCATAAGCAGCTGCCCTTCTTTGAAGCTCCGTCACTTTTCTCTGTCTGTAGAATCTACTAGAGAAAATGAGAGATTACTGCCCTGTTCAGCAATCACAACCTACTGCACATGGGTTTCTTTCACTATGGTTTTTTACCAGACATTTCACAGAACCTCAAGTAAATGTCTTCCAGGTTTTGGGTGAGGGAGTGAAAATGTTAAAGGGGGTGGGAAAATGCAGGAAAATGCAGGAAAATATCTTACCAGTCTAAGACTGCATGAGTCATGTAAGGTGTTTCAATAATTAAACACTAAACAGAATGAAGCCGAACAAATGTGGATTAGAGGTGCATCCCAAATATGGGCTGGAACTAATGAGGCTTTTCTTTTTACCATCAGAGAAAGTTTATTACATGTACTTCAAAGGCAGCTGACTTCGTGAGCAGTGGAGGTGGGTCAGATACATCCTTTCCACTGACACTCAGCATAAAAGGAGAAGCATTCATAATGGAATGGATGAACTAGCTACAAAAATAATAAACCATGACTTAGGAAATTTTAAAGAGAGGATTAAACCCAAAAATAATAAGAGGGAAGGGGGGGAATGGCATATTAAATAAAAAGAGAATCCTGTAGTTATTTCACAACTACAAAAAGGGTGTGCTGATGCCATAAACACTCCTCATTTTGACCTCTGGCCAGGTCCATAAAACCTGACCTGTGATACACTAGGCTGTTAAAATGCCTGTACTCTCTTCAGCTGAGGTTACCCAATTAAATGTTAGCAGTACTGAAAGGAGGGTAAAAATCACTGCTAAAAACTACCAGCGTGTCATTAAATTGGGAGCTATGGCAGACACCACCAGACCAGAAATGTTACAGAGAGATCTAGAGGGATAACAGTGAGGATGAGGAAATAAAAGAAAAAAATCATCATCAAAAAGACACAAGTTGCTAAGCTTGAGAAATAGAAACCCAAAGAGAGAGAAACAGTGAATGGGGTGAAAATTGGTGAAAAGCAGTATATTAGACAATAAAGAGAGAGAGCTCTGATCTGTTGTGCTTTTCATAGGAACTGAAAGACGGAAACTGTTTGTTTCTTGTCTTACTTGTGAGGCTCCCTGGCACTCAGCCCCTGCTTGAGTTAGATGCTCCTGCCTCTAATGCTGAGTCTTGCCTGAACTTTAAGCAATGTGGAAATAAAAAGTGCTGATCCTTGCTGACAGTAGACAGGCACAGCACAGCATCTGTGTAGCACCAGATTTCTAAAATGCCCTTGTAAGAGCACTGTACAGTCAGAAAAATTTCGCTGTTTCTCTTGCACCCCAGTGCTAAATCTTCTTGTAATTCTTCATAAGAAATCACATCAGTTTGGCAAGTGAGTAATTATCAACCTGCCACTGATACTACAATGGCATTTTAAGAACAGGACTGTGCTATCATAACATGGGCTATAGTGTATGGAATAAATAAAGGAGACCCTTAAACTACAGCTCAAACATAAGCAGACAAATCCCAAGCTATTCCAAGCTAAGTCAAAGCTATTGCAATTTCTCTTTCATGATGACCAAATTTATCCACATTTCACAGTTTCCAAAATTTTGGTTCCTTAATTTTTTTCTTGAATGTTAACAGTTTCACACATTTTTATTTTTTCAGAAAAAATAATCTGGATCAAAATCTCACACATGCACTGTTTTCTAATTAAAAGCTGGATTCTCATCTAATTTTCACCAATATAAAGGACAGCTTAAATGAAAGTAATGAAATTGCTCTGGATTCAGTCTGTGGTAAATGAGATAAGGATCTTGGTCTAATGTCATGAATGTCCCTCTTCAGATCTCCATTAGTAACACTGTTTTTTTCAGAGAAAAATGAACCCCATTCTTGCAAAATTCCCTGGTGGGGAAAAATGGTATTTTTGAGTACATTAATTGTACACAGCTACTGTAAAATTTTGGTGAGATCTGAGGGGAAAGGGTTACAGCACCCTGCTATCTCAATATACTTCCTCACCAACAGCACTAGAAATACATAGAGAAACTCTGCAACAACCATAACATATAATTAAATAACTAGTTTCAGTTTGTATAAATTCTAAGCCTATAAGGGAAAACAGTGATTCAACCACACCTGTTTTCCTTCTTTAGTATCATTAGTACTAATTACTCACAATTTCACTCATGGTATTCACTGGATGTATTTGATTGCTTTCAATATATTGCTAAGAGATACTAATCCCACTTGGAAGACAGGAAATGGATACTGGAATTGGTAAAGGTATCAGGCTAATAAAACAGTTGTGATAACACTTCATCTTGATTCATCCGGAATAGTTTGCCTCCTTTTTGCCCTTTGACAATGGACCCACTATGAACAAGACATCAGAGCCACAAAGTTCCTAGGAACAAGCTTATGTTTTGCCTGACAGCTAGGCCAGACAGAGGCAGTCTTTGGAGAGAACAAAAAGTACTAGCTATTTTTGATTTCTTAAGAAGCATATCCTCAGTGCATTTTTGCAGAGATGGGCATGCAAGCATGACTTTTCCCCCCCTCCAAAGCCCTCAGCATTAAATTACAGCTCTCCTGTGTCTGCTTTCAACTCTAGTTGCAACTTCCTTCAGAGTTTATCATTGCTTTTTCAAGCACTGGTCACAAGGGGACAAACACAATGAAAGGTGCTCTCTAAGTCTCAACACATTTACAGAGATTACTAACCTAAATCTTTAGTTCTTAATTTTGACAACCTGGAGAACTTACACATTGTTAGAGAAATGATTAAATGTCTTCCTCTTCTACCAAGGGATAAATTAAGACTAATCACAGTTTGGGATCATGGAAATCAAATTCCTTCTACTTTAGATTCTGCCTTCCAAACTTCATCCTAAGAAATTTGCATTCCCATCTGCCTTCAATGTGAAAGTCAGAGTTACATAGCAAGGTACCCTAGAGCAATATATTTCAACCAAGTTAGTCCAAGCCTCACTCCAGTAATGGCTCTATGTTCATTAGCACACAGGAGCTGTTCACGACTGAATCACCCAGCAAAGCAAACCTGATACATAGTCAAATGTGGGCACAGAATGGCATTTCTATCGCATTAACCAGAACACATGATCTGGAGTTTGTGCCGACTTTAGGCTTACTATGGAAAGACAGATGGTATCTGATCCAGGGTGAGGTTTCTCAGAATAGTTAATCTGTTAATATTTTAGAACGGAAATAAATCAGTGAATTTATACCAGATTACCACTTAGTGCTAGGTGGCTATGACATTTCTATCTGTCATTTTTTATTTATTGGATCACTACACAGTGGTCTTCATCAATAAATCTTCACCTCATAGTTTTCTGCCTTTTAGGGGAAGTTTAAGTACAGGACTGGCTATCTGGTGACACACGCCTTGCCATTTCAGAGCGAGTGTGCTCCAGCAAGAAACTGCACATGGACCTCAGATGTAGGCTGGTAATGTTTTCAGTGCTCCACTGAAAACACATGGTGATGGGAAGATCACCAAAGGGTTGCTGTAAACCATGAGAGAGGTGAAAAATGGGGCAGCTCAAGTATTGGTGTCACATCTTCAATGACAAAATAGCTCTGAGGCACATTAAGAACTATTGTCACTGAAACACACTGATATTCCAGTGTCATTTCTGCTGCCCACGCTAACATGGTATTGTCTGCACTGTCTAGGTCATGGTCATGCTGATTATATGTTCTGTATTGCCAACCTCCTGACACTCCCAGAGGAATATAGCAGGTCAGGGTAACTTCTGTTTTGTTACAGGGTTCTCAAAGAGTGTATTGTGACCTGCAGCTCTTCCTTACCTCTGCTTCACTTAAAAGGAAATCTTCACAAATTCTCACTCTGCACAGGTACATATTCCAGATCTAGATTCTCCCCTGACATGGTCCCTGGCACTAAAATCTTGCTTCTTTACCTAAGCTTATCTCATATAGCAATCTCAGTCAAGTGAGACAGGAAAAAAATCAGCCATGAAACTTAAGGAATGATTATTTGCTGATATAGAGAGCTCCATTAAAAATGAAGTTCATACAAGGGGTTACAGCTGCCTTAGCATTAGCAGTGGGTAAGGTGGAAGCAGTTTTAAAAAGTTTAGTCTATGGCTATTATTTGGTTCTAATCCAGCCATAAACCCAAACTATGAACCACAGATCTTACACTATGACTGGCAAAAAGAAGAGGCTATGGCAGCCTGTTATGCATTTGAGACAGAAGACTGTTCAGAGAAGGGTTTGTACTGAATGTAGCTAATTAGTAAGATTAATGACTAGAAATCATATTGCATGGTGGTCAGTCTTCAGTAATTTAACTGAAACAGGTATAATTTCAAAATTATATAAAAGTCAACATCAATGTTATCAGGAGGTAAAGGAGAAGCAAGTATTTACAACATTTAACTTTAATCTTTGACTTATTAATTTGAAACTTCTTGACTGGATAAAGGAGTTGAAGAGGAGCAAGGAGGAAATCCTGTCCAGCAAATGCTGATTAGATTAGATGAAACAGGTCTCACCTGGAAACTTCAAGATCATGTAGAGGATTTCCAATACCATGATAATGAAGGATAAGGAACACCCTAGGATGTAATTTCTCTGAACAGGTTAGAGGGGGACATTCAGAAAGCAGGAAGGACCATCATCTTTCCCACTAATTATGACTCCCAAGTAAGGCTGAGAAATCCAGAATGGAACCTGGAGAATTGAGGGTCAAATGAGAGGAAGTAATACTAGACTTGGCTAGTCTTGCAAAGGGGTCAGTAACCATAAAGCGTAACAATAAGGCATTTCCTGCTGCCTGTTTGACCTTGGCAAGGGAAACTCTTGCAAGATCCTAGCTGGAAGCTTTTATGTTTTTTAAAACATGTATATCAGGAATGCAAAGTTTTTTCATCATGGATGCCACTGATTACAGGAAACTGATAGACCTGTGCCTCTCCACAAAAATACTGATCAATAACAATCTCCACAGCTGCCTGGCTATTCTTGTCTATCCTCTTTCCAAATAAGTTGTGCAACTTGTCATATAATTATGAACCTGTAGCAGTGTACTCTGTACGACAATGGTTTGCTGGGACAGAGTAAATGGTCTGTGACAGGTCATAACTTCAATTTGAAGTCTGATAGTGAAGATGCACAGTAATCTATCAGGCGTTAGGAGAGCTGATATGCTCCAGTGGTCCACTGCTCCAGGACAGTTATGTAATGAGTAGATGAAGATGCAGATTTGTGGAAGGAAAAGCTCTATTACTATTCTTCACAAAGCCAAAAGGCTTTGCAGAGCACAGCTTTTAAAGACATCACACAGGAGGAGGGAAAGTCCTCAGTATAGACACATCACAAACAATTTAGGGTTTGCCAGGTCGTGACCAACACCCTGAAGCTTGCAGGCTATCAGTATGCAGCTGGAACCAGCTCTCAGCATGAAGCCCTCTCAGCTTTGTGAGAGGGCTGCCTCATTCCACAGTTCTCACTTCAGCCTGGGAACAGTCTCAAGGAGCAGCCCCATGCAGAGACCTTTAAAGTAGTCCTGTCTTTTGATAACTAAAACTATAATGACAAGTTGTTTTTATACTAACTCCCTGGTATATAATCTAAGCCCTAACTCCTGTTTTGCTGTGGCTGTGTTTGAGTATTTGCTCACATGGACTGATTAGCCAGGCCTGCTTTAAGCTCACTACTTCTGACCTCCACGTTAAGCAACAGGAATTTATTTTTACTCTTTTCTGTTCTCAGTCAACCACGACACCAGATTTTCTTCCTGGATTTAAGTATATGCTTCATTTTTTGTTGCTTATTATGTCATTCTGACACTTTATGGAACCCTGTAGTGTATTGTGATATACCTGCAAAAAGGCCAGTGTTAAAGGCACTATGTGAAAAAATAAAAAAGGATTCTCATAAAAACTGTTACCCACAACAGCACGTTTCTATGGTAATACAGGACTGCTTTGGGTTGTTATGGCAACTAAACCTTTAAAAGCAATAGAATAAAACCAAAGCAAAGAAAAAAAAAAGAGCCACAAAAATGGAGCTTCATCACTGCTCTTCTCAATTTTATAAATAATTCTCAGTCCTCCTAGCCCACACAAAGACTAGATTGGGTGTTACAGTGATCAAAACTCTTTAGGAAGAGAAAGAAAACCACCTGGCTTCATGGCAATGGTTGTGTAGAGCCTCTCACCATTCTCTTAGAAACAATGACTAGGAGTGCTTGGCCATAGGCAGAGCTCTTGCACCATAGAGCAAAACAAAGAAGAAGGTCATAACAGTGACATTAGGACTGATTGCTGACTGCAGCTAAGTGGGGATGGTATCTGCACTACCAACCTCATAGGAGGCAGGCCAAAATTCCATCAAATTAAATGTTGGGTTAACTCCTTAATTCTACTTGTACTTCATTACTTCCTTGATAAGTTTTTTTCTTGTAGTCAGATACCACTGCCGAGAAAATGCAGAAAATTTCTAGATACATGCACTTGCCTCTATATAGCTTCACAGAAATTTACTGTGATATATGGTGTTTTAAGTTAATCTCAGGTTCCAAGACAAACCATCTCGACTGACTGGGGATGTGTTGTCACTTCTCCCTTTTCTTTCTTTCCTGCTCAGTATCTTGTCTATTCCCTGACACGTTTCATCTCCACATTGTTTTTTCATTTATCTAACAGTTATGTCCACTTCCTACTACTATGTTTGAAAGAATTACATGATCATGAGAGTGCAACTGGCAGTGTGCGAACATTCTCTTCTAATTCTGCTGAGGAGCCTCAAAACTCATACTCCAGAAGTGCATCCCTTTGCTGCCCTGCTTATGCGCTTCAGCCTTTGTGCGCACGTCAGACCTGGCTGAGGTCACCCAACTCTTTTTACTCATGACCCATAACAGGGGTCTAGGGTTGAAAGGAGAGCATATTTAAAGATTGCTCCTCCAACTATTCACATCTTTTTTTAGTTAGACTAAAAGAGAAGATGTAAGTTCAAAGCAGGGATGTTTATGTAAATAAAGGAGTACAGAAGTTAGACTTCTTTACTGATGTAAGTCAGCACCATCCTGCTCACTCCAATGCTTTATAAAGATAGTTTATATCAGCGGAGATGTACTCTTTCAGGATTTTAGGAAACCAGCGTAACAACATTCGAATCATCATTTCTTAGTATTGGAATGTGCATGAATCTCCAAATACTGTTAAAAATTGGTGCCAGTGTGACTCTGAAACAGGTTGGCAAAGCCCTACAGAATGTCACTTCGCACCTGCAGTAATGATATCCTGAAGCACACAGAAATGAAATATTATTACTGTCTATTAAGCATAACACGTGCTGGAAGACATGGCAATGCAATGAATTAATGAAGTTCAGGAGATCCTGTGCCAATTTCAGAGGTGATGTGCATTTCAGTAAGTTGCTGTGAGCGTAAACTGGCAGACATTTAGTGTTGATGACAGAAGCGTGGTAGCATTGAGTCAGCCAAGGACAATTTTAAATAAGAAAAAGTATGATGGCTCACTTCGCTGTAGGGCTTTGGTCCTGCCCAAAGTCACATACCGCAGAAGGACAGAACCAATAAGCATGTGCTAAGTCCTCAGATGGCTCATGGTCTGGCCTATTTGTCAAAAGCACCACTGAATGCTATAACACCTTCTTCGCTATACACCTCCACTTCTGTTCCCACCAGGCAAATTCTCTTGTGTCAAAATAGCACTTACTTGAGAGCTTCCCCAGACCCTAAGCAGAAAGGAAAAAAACCAACACATTCCCAAATGCAGACATAAGTATCTTCAGGATTTCACTTAGTTGTGCTACTAGTTAATGGCTTTCAAGAATCTGTTCTGCTGACACGTTTGGTCCCAGCTCCAAAACTGTGTTGGCTTCACGTCAACTGCCCGAGCCCACAGGGAAAGCTCCCCCACTCCCTTTTGTTCCCCGGGGCGAGAAAAAAAACTATAGAAACTCAAGAGCCTGAAACCAACCGAATTATATCAAAATATGTATACATTATTTAACATATATTACAGTCATATACAGTTAGAATACTTTGAACATATAAACCAAACCCCAAACAGTTCCTGAAAAGGGAAAGGGAAGGGGAAAAGGGAAAAAGGGAAAAAATCCCCACAGATATACCCAATTAAAACTAAGAACTAGCAAAACAGAGAACTAGCAAAACTTAATCTCACCACGTCCCTTAGAAAAAACAGGATCGACGGACGCAACGGCACTCTCCAACCTCCCGCGCAGTAGGCCAGCGGTCACTGCAAGGCCTCAGCTCCAGATAAAGCGAGACCAACACAGAGACTCACTGTTCCCAAACCTCGCCAGAAGAGGAGACAGCGAGAAGCTTCCCTCCCCTCTTATTTATAGGTCTTGTTACGTAAAACCAGGATGGAATACCTGAAAACGGCCACTTCCCTAGATATGAACCTGGTTACCAAGGAAGGCCTGTATTAACCTACTAAAAAAATGAATCCCAGAACCACACAGACCAGAAGCAGCTGACACAGAGTTTGTGTTACACCAAAGCAAGACCACCACCAGCTTAGATCTTGAGACCCTTTTAAGTATTTAGGCAGTACACAGGAAACATAAATTGACCTGGCTCTAATGTTCATCTTTCTACTGACGTGAACTCACACACAATTTACTGCAGCTATGGATTTTGCACTATAGGTCCAAATTCTTTTCAGGACTATGATTTTCACTGTGACTAAACGCAGGAAATAAAATAAGAATACAGAAAAGTTGTGGACATATTTCGTCCCTGAGTTTTACTATATGTTTATCAATCAGCTTTTGATATGTATCTAGAAGGACTAGGATAATATTCTTTTTGTTGTTAGCAGTGTCTCAAAGGGCAAAAAATATTTACCTTGAGGAATCAGAGGGAGAACTTCTTTGTTTAATTGAACTGCTTGGCCCATGCTGAATGCAGCTAGGTATTACTGCAAGGAACAAGGAGTGGAGTCAGCTTGAAATGTAAGTCAAATAAAGTAAAATAAAATCACTCGGGAGATGCAGATAGAAGTGGCCCATTACAGACATAGCTAATTCTTTCTTTTAGCTTGTTAGGGTTAATGTAAGGGGTTCAAACATCCCTGATTCTCTAGGTTAAGTGGAAAAGGCAACCTGTGAGGGTTCTACTATTTCCACAAAATTGGACTGATTACTGATTTTTCACTTAAGTGTCTAACTTTTAGTTCACATAACTGTCCCCGGGTTTTGCTCATGGTGCATTTGAACACAGTCTTAGTGCTGTTATGAAATAAATTGGTTTAATTCTGTAAACACATTTCCCTCTTACATGGTTGTAGAGAGAGCAACACCATGCACTCACCCTGCTGATGGGATAATCATACCATTGACCTCTGGACAGTATGTTCTACTATACAGCTTGAACCTGTGAGACAGATATTCCCTACGCCACTTTACCCTATGCAAATCCATGTGCTGCCAAGGACAACATTACAGACATAATTTGCAGCATAAAACCAAAAAGGTGAAACCTCGAATGAGAGCTTTGTAATTGGAAATTGGGCCTTAGGTCCTTAAAAATATGGATTGTTAATGCAGAACGAGGTAGGCTCAGAGAATAAACCTGGTTCAGAGAAGGAGAAAACAGAATATCAAGTTATTGCAATGCATGTCACAGAGAACTGTGAGAAGTGTATGTGCTTGATAGATTGCATGTGATTAGAATGAGGGCCTAAGGCACGGAAACCTAGCTATTAAATATCATTATTTCTTTAGTCCTATTAATATAACCCTCAAACCTTAGAGTAAACTTCATTTGTTAGATGAATGACCCATGTGTCTCTTTTGCTTGGCTTTTTCACACACGCAGAGGTTACTTATCATTACACATTATTAATTGGTGAACAGGTTGCCACTCCCTCCACATTCACTGCCTGTTCATGCAGTTGCTCTACTTTACTGTCATCTAGGACATGCAGAGTGACTGGCCAGAGGGTAAGTACATGGGCTTAATTTGTGTGCTCCACCCAAGAAGACTGGCAGACATTTGGGTTTGGGGTTTTTCCTATAGCCCTTAAACAAAACATAATTAAACAAGTTGTGAGTTGACAGGGCAACGGTACTGAATGTATCTGAGAGGAAGCATGTCTACAATGGCACAAGAAGGTGAACACAACAGAGGAGAAAATGATCAACCTGAAACATTCATTGGTGGACAGCAACTCCTGACTGATTTCCCCCATTTGGTTTGGATGTGGGGAGTGTTCTTACGATTTCTCTCCTTGGTTTCTTCCCACCCAGTTCTCATATGCTTTCATTTTAGCACAGCCTACTGGCATCTCATTCCCAGAAATACATTTTTCCTCTGCCAATAACAAATATGCAAAGCAGAAATGCTTCTTCTCCTAGCGTGCACCCCTTGGGAGCTGGATTTTCTAGCTTCTGAAAAGGCACAGCTTTTGCTAGTCAAGGGAGATAGGGATATGCACTTTGGTCCTTTGATGCCATGCTCTGCCCAGATTTCTCTCCCTAAATATTTTCAAGGCAATTCAAAAAGCTCTAGGTCAATTCTCCACGTCTGGAGTACTGGAGATTAATAGAATTAAAGTATCTTTAAATTCTGAAGAAAGAGCTCAGAGGAGAGACAAACTGGTTTTTTGCTTTAACACTGCGTGAGTCATACAATGTTTAGTTTGGGTATTGGATACATCATAGCATCTAAGCTAAAAAGACAGCTGCAGAATGAGTGGCAGTTTAACAAAGACTGGAGAACAATAATGTAGAAAAAGCACTAGATTGACGTTGAGAAGGTAGAAAAAAGTCCTCAAAATTTCAGTGTTGCCAACAAGATTTTATTACAAATCTTGTAGTGTGTGGTGGGTTTTTATTCTAAAAACTCTGGTTGTGGTATCAAAAGATAACAAAAGAATATCAGCTTTCATTTATAATTAAAACATCTCTAGCCCCCAACAGCAAAAAGCTTGAAAACATGACCAAAGGACATCCCTTGGAAATCAAAACAGAAAAATAAAGAACCCAAATCTTTTATTTTATTTTAGAATTTACCCCACCATGAGTTATACCCAATTTCTATGCAGTCTTGGCCTTTCACCTCTAAATATTTCTGCCTGATGGCAGAAACAGACAAAGGGCCATTCAGCTAAAATAGAACTACAGATGTTTCAGAAACTGCAGCCATTCTATTTTGGCAGCAATTCATAATCAGAATTTTCTGATTATGTCCCTTGTCACATTAAAATCCATAAACTAGAATGTGCACATGCTGATCCATATAATAAACTCTCTCCCTTGGAGCTCATTTACTGAGGTCAACCTTCTCACATACTGCCTTCTCAATAAAGGAATACCACAGCAAAGCAAACTGCAATTAGGAAAAAAAAAAAAAAAAAAACCAGGAAAAAAAAAAAGAAAAAAAAAAGAACTTTTAGCCAGTCAGCTTATCCAGCAAGCATGGAGAAATAGAAATGTTTTCCCTAGACCCAGAGAATCAGCAGGTCCCATCTCTTTGTCTGATCCCTCCTAATGAAAGTCAGCAAAATTAACCCCCAATCACAGTTAAAAACTTGTCTGTTTTTACCCTGAATATCCTAAACCCTTACTTTCTTTGGCTCTACACCAGTGTTCTACTGTAGTTTCACACACAACAACAGCATCATGAGACAAGAGAGCATGACACCCCCACAACATTCCCATCAGTTAAAGCTAGCAAACAGGATTCTTTATCAATGAAGCTTCAAAGATTCTGTAGCAGAAAAGAAGAAAACAATCAGGAATAGAAAATCTTAAGCAGATAGAGTCTCCACAGGGACCTTTTCAAAGGAAAAATGTATTTCATTTGTGTAATAACCCTAGGATGAGCTACGTACTGTAGTCTAACCATTAAACACTTACACAAATCTTTCAGAAACTAACAGATGTTTCTTTTATGAGGAAAGACAAGTGCCATTCGGCCTTTTTAGACAGTTATAAAAATTCAGATAATTTTAAGCTATTTTAATAGCTGCCTGACAATTTTATTAATGCACTCTGCTATAACGTGATCCTGTTTCCTTCACAAAAAAGACTCATACTATGGATTTTCATACACACTAAGGCGCATGTTGCTAATGCCTTCCTCTTGGTTAGTAAGAAAAGAAAGCCTATAGTACTGACCAGAAGAAACAGAAATATCTCTGTAGGATTTAACACAAGCAGTGTGTCAGCCGGCAGAGATCGGGTCTCAAAATCATCTGGCAGCTTTAATGATTTACTCAGTGTAAACTGACAGACTGAACTACAGAACCTGCCCAGAATCAATTCTGTGGATCACATCCTGGCTTGAGCCATAGGTGACAATGAATTTTAAATTTTAATCTTGGCAACAACTGAATATTTTACATCATCATAAGAAGGGACACCTATAAAAAGCACAGTCTTTGCAGAAGGAGAGTCAAGGGCTATGACAGGTATAGTTTATTAAAACAGGGCTTCACTGATAGAGCCAAATTCAGGGAAATTTATACAGCACCTGCTGACTCTGCCTTACTCTCACCAGTGCCATCAGCATCTCACTTTCTGGCACACTAAATTCACACGCAAATGAAAAGTCATGCATGCATTTGACATTACAACTTTATGCATAATAGTTCTTGTAGCAGTATAATTACTAAATCCCCTAAACAAGATGCTTCATTTTGTGATGGTTGTGATTCCCCCCATCCTAATTTTTTTTTCCCCCCTCTTTTTCCTGAAGAAGCTGAAAAAATAGCACGAACCTAGATTGTTATCTCAGGCATTCTGCAGAGCAATATGCCAAAGCACCCACATACTGAGTGTTTGCAAATTTTAAGTTTGGGATTGACTATGTGCCAGTCCCTCTTCAGCTGTGGGCACTTGATCCTGCACCAAAATCTCTGTTGACCTTTTCTGGTATTTATGATGTCAGTATGGATTTTTATTATTGTTTGAGCTCCTGACACAAAGCAAACACCTTCTATAGCATGTTTTTATTCATGCAAAGTATGAAGCTGTGAATATCATTCTTCCTCTCAAGCTTGCCATTTCTCCTTCTTGCATGCTCTGCTAATGGAGGTAGGTGACTCTTCCTTATTCCCTTCATCAGCTTTCCAGACAAGACTTAGTTGAACACTAATTGTAGTTTATATTCTCTGGGTGACTTCGTATGCAAGTAGAGTTATTTGAAATGCACTAGTTATGTACTATCCAGTCTCCATTGTTTAAAAGTAGTTAAAATATTCATCATATCATCCAGCTGGATTGTGAGACTAACATGTAGTAGTAGTAAGACATCACTGTTCAGTACAGCCTCTGAGTTTTGACATGCACTTAGAAATACCATAATGCCCTTTGATGTAACATTCAATTTAACACAGAGCTCCTCAACAGTGATCTCTACAGGGATTATTCAGGTCTCATTTGTGAGTGTCAGCTGTGACTCATACATAGCAATGGCCTAAAGGGACCAGGCAGACACAAGAATTGTCACCTGACAGGAGATAAAGCACAAAGACAGTCCCTTTCTATTTATATGTATGGCACCAAACACAAAGAGGTTGTGATCCTGACTGAAACTGCGACCTGTAACACAAATAATTATGATGACTGTTATAGTCAGGTTCCAGATAAATTCACAATACCATCTACAATGAATACTCTTGAGTATCCATATCTGACACAGAGTTAGATTAAAAATCAGATGTTTAGAAAAAAGAACACACATTTCAGTACCATGAGTTTGGGCGAGCAAGAATAATAAAACATTTAGCAGATGTGGCATTTAAAAGAATTTTAAGATTGATAGCACAGAAAATAGCTTTGGACCCATTGTTTTCTCAGAAGAATTTGCCCAATTTCTGCAATAAAAGCATATTGGTTACACTAATCCTTGCTGCCTGAAACCTTTTGCGGCACTTTATCCAAGAATGTACTATGATCTACAGTCCCCCTCTTTTGCCCTTAGGCTAGGTGGTTTCTCAAGTTTAGAACTGTCAAAATGCAGTGAAAGATGAATAAAAAACATAATCAGTGTCAACTAAGTCAGAGAAAACATGCACAACAGGTTGTCTTCACCAGACTGCCTGCACGCTCAACCTTTGAAGTCAATATTTTGGAGATATATATCAGTCCTAGAGAAATAGACTACCTATCTATAGTGCAAGAGAGAATGAGGCTAAAGCAGAAATGTCCAAATCTCAGCTGAAAAGCTGGATATTACTCTTGGAAATTAAGTTACTGGTTCCCAAAGACATTATTTATGCATAGAGATTGAAGCTTGCATATGAAAGTAATAATAAGTATACAATCCCTGTTGACTGCTAAGAAAAATTCTTCAATGTTATATTGTTTGAGACACTGTTTCAGGCTACCAAAGAGAGGTGTGAATTTCTCATTCCCCCCATCCTAATTACTTCAAAGAAAAGATTTTCAAATTTCTGCACTCAGCTACAGAATAGTTGGACCATACATTGTAAGGATGTATGCAAAGAGCTTATCAGAAAAGGGCAGAAGAGCAATAATTTACAAAGAAATCCTACTTCCTTTTTTACATCTACAGAGCAAAGGTACTAGTACCTTTATCACCAAAAATATCAAGTTACTATATGTAAAGGTCTGATCTCTTCAGCAACTCTTAAGATAACTGGAAGAAGAACCTTTGCAAAACAAGGATTCTGGGCATCGCAGGTGCTATTTAAAACAAACTGTAGGGCTTTATACACAGCAAATTGGACCTGGTTAAATTGCAAGACAGTCCTGAATCTGAGTTTCTACCAAGCGTGGTGTCCTAGAAAAAAGGAATCTGAGCTCCTGGTCTCCCTTTGTCACTATTTTTGTTGGGAAGAAAAGTCTTCCTGGGGACAGAAAGAATCACAGACTGTAAGACCTTCTCTATATGTGTGGCTGCAATCTGGAAATGGCTGTGCTGGACTGCCTCATCAGTTATCCTGCAGCAACCCGCAGACAGGAGCTCTTGCCTTTTCTGCACTGATGTGAAAAATTCTTCCGTTTGCTCAAAAAGCATTCTGGTGTAAGTAGGTTTATAATGGCAGCTTCTCGCCATCAGCTGGGTCTTTGAACATTTCCAGAAGGAGACCCAGTGTGTCTAAAGCTGCCCTCCAAGTTGGGCACAGTGTCAGGTTCCTTTGGAGAGTAGCCTTTCCCTTCATAGGAGTCTCATTACTCTTCTTTTTATGCAATGTTTCAACAAACATACTAGGTTGTCCCAAAGAAATTTTCATAAACTTACCTAGGGCTTCTGAGAGAGAAATAAGGAAGAGATTAAAACAGTAGTTTAGAAAACTTCCTGGCCTGTTTCCTATCCCCCCGTGTTGTATTTACAGCAGACACCCCCATGAGAACAAGGGCTAGTGATTGTGAGACTTCTCTCAGCTGCTTATACAATATTTCTTCTGCCTCTTCATCCTGTTTGGGTGGTCTATAACAGACTCCCACCATGATATCTGCCTTGTTGGCTTTCCCTCTGATTCTTACCAATAAACACTCAACTCTACTCTCACTGTCATCAAGGTCATCTTTGGTAATAGAACTGGAGCCTATGACACAGGCTGGAGAGCAAGCCTGTGTTGGACACTTTTATTTCTCTCTCCTCCCCAACATTTAGGATCCAAAGTCCTCTGGCTCCCTGCTCAGCACCTAGTGCTATGGGATTGTCCCATCAATTCTTTCTTTGTGCTTGAGTGCCCGGGAGATGAGCAGATGCAGACACTGACCAATTTATTGCCAGGATTAGAAAATTGTGGAAAAGCAGGTAGTCAGCTGGAATTAAAAAGACACACTGGACAACTTACAAAATCATACATTTGGGAGTTGTGCTATGTATGTTATGAGGGCTGGCAGTAGCCCAGGAATTCTGTCTCTGTGTGTAAGTTAGAGCTTTTCACAGCTCTAATCAGATGACCATTCTTGCCCAGCTCTGTGGATACTGACTTACACCTACTTTTTTACTTCCAGTAACTATTCTTCTCCACATTTCCATATCTACCTGTATTTTCTTTCAATCTTTTGTCTGCTTCTGCTCCATGTTTCTCTCCTTACAAGCGGACTTTATGCTTGGTTTCATTCCCCCAGTAAAAAAGCAAAGGATCTTAATTGAAAATATGGCAGAAAACATAAACAAGATGACCCCCCTCATTGTCTTAATTCACATTTCTCTCTCTTTGACCATTCAGTCCTCTATGCCCAAATTTAGTTTACACACATTTCTTTACATGGTGCGTCATGCTCATACACTATATTCAGTAAAATATTGCTATTAAAGGGACAGCTTTTGTCTCTTGTCTCACACAGTGAGACACTACAATAACACACAATAGGTTATTCCTTAAGCATAAATTTATGTTACTTATGGTTGTTAAGGTATATGTTTACATGAGACTCAAGGTTCAGTGGAGGGAAAGGTTTGGTAAAGAGGTCTGAACAGCATCGGAAAAGGAGGACAAACCTGATATTCCTTAATGAAGAAAGCTTGTGAAAAATTCAGTTAAGTAAAAAGGTGATTGTTTCCAGCCTGCTGAAAGGACATCAGTGTATCCAGAGAAGGGAAAGGAAACAAATGCATGGAGGATTAAGCACTAGAACCCTGTTCTTGACTGTAGAGATGAAAATAAAAGGTCCTGCCCCTTAGTTTGGTACTGGGAGAGGCAAAGAGGCCTTGTGGATTTTAGCAGGGGATAAGTACAGTAAATGTGCTCTCTTTTCTGTTGCCCTCCTAATGTAGTGGTGTATTTTGGCTTCTGTGAACAAATACTCCCATTTGCTTAGGCTGACTTTGCTTGAGATGATTTTGAGAGAGCTGATGAAATGCATCAAGGTTAAAATTTTACAGGGTTGTAAACCTTCAAACCAGCATGCCGGAACGCCTCTGTGCTTACCATGCAGTACATATACTGAGGGCAAGAAGAAAACAACAGGGTAGCTCTCTGAAAAGATCGCAACACTGGAACCTGGGAGAATTACATGGTTTTAGCAGTGTGCTACCCAGGAAAGTGCTTTGGTTTGTGACAGGGTAGTGGGGAACTTCTTTGTGATCATCTCCTTAAGGGTTACTCTGAAAGTCTCCTTTCTTGGTAAAACTATGAAGTGCATTTCCAAGGAGCTGTGGGAAATGGAGATAGGTGAAGAAAACTATTTTAGGTGGATACTTAAAATCCAGAACCCTTTATCAACTCATTAAGAGGAGCAGGCAGGAATGGAACTCATTTCTATTCACATATGTAACTCCGCTTCCTTCATCCTCCTCCCAAGTTCAAGAATGAACCAAACTTCGTTCACTTTCAGAGGTAATATGGAAAAGTTCTACTGAAAGTAATACATTTTTTGTAGTAGTAGAAAAAAATAATAAAACCCAAGTTCTTCCCAGTATAGAGTACCAAGAGGTATATGAATGGTACATCACAAGAGCACGCTCATAATTCTTTATCATCTACTGTATTGTCAGCCTCTCACCTGTCTCAAATAATCAGACCAATAAAACCAACTACATAGATAATCAGTGTTGTCAATCATTCTATACGGAACATCATTGAGAAAAGAGCTCACATAGAGAACAATTATATTGAAACACCAAAAACTAAAAGAGTGAAAACATTTAACAAATCTCAGGTAACCCTTTCACCCCCACTATATTGTTTGCTTTAACATTCTCCCTCCCCCCTCAAACAAGGACAGTAAAAAAAAAAATCATTAAAATACCTTTGAACTTGTGAAAGACGGCCCATAGCTCAGCAATGTCAGTGGCAAATGTAATGTCTGTGTCGAGGACAATGACCCGCTCAAGATTAGAAGGTAGAGTCTTAGTCAGAACCAACTTCATCAGCCCGTAAATCCCAGAGTAGTGTTTGTTGGGGATCCAAGACACTTCCGACTTGACAGGAAATGGGAAGTGGGAAAGAAGAAGAAAAAATAATCTTCATTAGAGAGAGAAACTTTTCCTGACACTAGTTTCTTGTAGTAGTGGAAGGTCTCTGAGGTAGAAAGTCACCTAAAATCCTGCTTTCAAATTTACTTCAGAAGCTCTGAAACACGCAAAAGTTTCTGAAATCTTGGGAAAAGAAAAGTTCTCTGAGGCAACCACTTTACACAATAAAATTAAAATTAGTTGAGCCTTTCCGGTCCGGTACAACTCGTTCTGAGACATTCCTGACAAAATATGTCCTGATAAAATTGAAATATATTTTTAGTCTAAAACTGAAGGTATATAGTACCTTACTTTCATTTTCAACCAAACCAAAAATTCTGTGTTTGCCATTCCCAGAATTTTCTGACTCTTGAATGAGAAGTAACAAACATCATATTTTTCCTTATATTTTTTATAGGTTTGGAGGTCAAAATTTCACAAGGCCAGTCATTTGGCATAATGGGCCAGAAAATTGCAACAAAAATGTTTCTTGCACACTCAAATGTTCCCTAAGACTTACATTGTTAACTTAAAACTACTGAGATCACACAGACATGCTCAAAAGTAGACAAAGTGACAGAACATTTTTAGCCACATGTTTGTTTGTTTGTTTGTTACATATTGAAGTGGCAAACTGAAACATTTTCATTTCTTCCGTACAGGCTAAAACCAAAACATTTCTACAGCTTCTAAAATAAGTTGGGATACCAAACTCCATAGTTGGCACTAGGATGTTCCGTGAGCTATGTTTAATTTTCTTTCTGTGGGACTCAAGTTCTCAAGTATCAAAAGTCACTTCTGAAAGTGTGATATAGAAGCTTTTGAAAAGTTCCTATTTCCCTGTCTGAAACTCCTATTGTTTAATGTTTTAAAGGGCATGCATTACAATTCCCAGATTTTAAGTTTTCCCTTGAGTCATCCTGTCATTTATTTCAATTACTACTTTGTCTAGAGAGGACCTGAGAGAGAGAGATTTCAGGATTTGTCCTAGTATGTAATACTTTGGAAAAAGTAGGCAGAAACTAAGTGCATCCATAAAATTGAGGAGATTTATTCTGTTATTTAACTATCTCATATCTATTCACTGGCATTGTAAAGTTTATTATATGAAACAGCATTTGCACAGAAGAACTCATTGCCTCCAAAATCCTTAAAGAAAACCTTCCTATAATAAAATAAGTTCGTAAAATTTATTTGAAGTTGGAAGCGTGGTTGAAAAAAGACTAATAATAGGTGCTTAGAGCACACTTCTTTTTGAATATAAAGCAACAAGGCCTCTGATGATGTAAGCTGACCTGCTCTACTCCCTTTATAATGACACACAACTTTCCTTTGTATTCTCAGGATTCCTGTACCAGGGCAGAGCTTTTCCCCACTCCTAAGTTCATCAAAAAGACTGAGGGAAGTAGAGCAAACCTTCAAGGAAGAAGACAAAATTTTAAGGGGAAAGGCAGAAAAAGCAGGTTATCATAAAACAAAGCAAAACCAGAAAGTGCAAAATGAAGTGTGAAATTTTCTTTGGTTTTTTGAAACCTCAATGCTTCCCAGAAATGTCTTCTATGTGTGTAAACAGAGCTAATTTCAAATCCACACCCTTGAAACTCTAGTTATTTGTGGTCCTAGCTCTCCCACAGGGAGGCTTCAGGAATGGACCATCACATCAAAGTGTCATAAAGCAGTATCTGCCTTGCTTTCACAAACTGTATTGCTTTGAATCTGCCACTTGACATCCTTGTGCTAGACCAGTCATACCGCACATGTTAAAAGAGCTAGTCATTTTACAGACTTACGTTTGCTCTTACCCATCCCCATCTTACTAATTTTGGGTGGCATGTCCTTCATTTTATTACTCCAAATGCAATATTTCTCCAAAACAACACTTAATACGCTTATGCAAAAATGCCTAATAAGGCAGGGGTTCAGACATTGCATAAATAGCCTGAGACAAGCAGGGAAGGTAAAAGGCGGCAGGAAAAGTAAGTCACCTTCAAGGTGCAGTTACCTTCTTTGCTCTCAGGATTTCCAACACCACTGCCAAGTATCACTGAATGGAAGAGATCCTTGCCAGGCAGTTCCTTTCGATCTGGCACACAGAAGCCAAAAGCCTGCCATCCTGAAGCCTGAAAGGATCACTTTTAAAAAGCAGTCCCTATTCCACATGGTCTACCACAGCTGGATAGCACGTGCTTGATTTGAGCATATATTGAAGCTTGGATTGTCAATTAGTTCAGTTTATCTAAAGTTTTCTCTCCTGTGATGCAGAGTTGACTAAGACACAAACAGAGATCCTAATTAGTCCCCAGTATAGTTTCTTCATGGGTTTGCTATTCATGAATAAGGTAACAGTTCCAAACTCATGCTGAGGAAAACTCCTTACACTACACAACAGCACTGTGAAGGCTCACTCTCTCTGGGTACTACATACAGTCGTCTGTACATACATTACAGAAGAAATACAAGGGCACAGTGTTTGAACAGGTCATTGTCCTAGTTTAGGACCTGGAGTTTATTTAATACCACCTCATGTCATTGCCAGGGGTGGGGGAAAGGGACTTTCCCACTTCTGAGAAGAAGAGCATGGCTTCCAGTCGCAAAACGTGGAGGCTTTGTCAGCCACTGTTTATTGTCTCAGGGTCTGGGGTTTTTTGCACACGAATCACTCTCTCTTTTGCATACTTTTGCTATTAGTATTGTTACTGTTACCATTAATTTTCTTATCTCATTGCTGTTTCCAGTAAACTGTTCTTACCTCAACCCAGAATCTTTAACTTTTGTGCCTCCAATTCTCAACTCAATCCTGCCAGGGCAGGAGGAGAGAGGGGAAGACAGGAGTGAGCAAGCGACCGGTGGTTTGGTAGAGTCTCGGTGGGGACATTAAAGTGGGGAGCACTGTTCCTAAACCTCGACGGTTGTTAAGAAGTTCCAGTTTAAGATAATTATGGTGGCCTAATTCTTAAAAAAATAATCGCAAAATCTTGGAGAATTCTGCAACCTTTAAGCTCTACACTTTGATATAACTGGTAACATTTAGCCACTCTTCTAAACACTGTCTAAATACTTTCTGTAAGTCTTAATGCATAATTTTTTCTCTAGCATAGTTAAAATGGCCCATATATGCCATGTTTGTGAATCATCTGCTTTACAAGCTAGATCAGAGTTTCCTTCAGAGAACAAATATTCCTAGAAGATACATCAGGAACAGAAGAAAATGGAGTATAGTAAAAGAAGAAAGAGAAACAAAATAGTGTGACATACTTTGCCATTTATATAATTCTCAGTTTAGCAGAAATAGAACACCTTGGATCTCTAGCTCTCAAGATCTGGATTTTTGTTCATGAGAGGGGAGTAAAGAATGGCATTTAGCTGGTGCTGACAGTGATTCTTTTAAGTGAGTTAAGTGAAATAGCATCTACTCACTAAACGCCTTTCATCAGAATCATCTTTATTCTTTCTCTAATTGAAGCCTGAAAATACACTAAATTATCTACATTATTTTAATATAAAAATTACATGCCCATGAGTCTGCATGCAGTACACAACTGATCACTCTGGTAAAAGAAGTGGGAGGAACAGCCTCCATGTCCAGGGATACTTTACCAGGAAGTTGTCTTCCCTAACTGGGCTCTATCATTGGGAAAAGCTGACTAAAACACACTTGTACACAATCTAACTCAGCTTTCTCACAGTTGCTACCACTGTATACGTTTTCACTACAGTTAGCAGAAGTGCCATTTTTAAGAGAGAAGTCTGATACAGACATACAGTTTCAAATCAAGTTTCCGTTTCTGTGACTGAGAGAGGGGAAAACGGTGGATCTTTCCCTGTTTCTGAACAAATTGTATAGTGACTACACTTCCAAGTATTTAGGTATTTGTATTTTTAAAAACACTTGAGTCTGGCTGCCTCCACATTGTGATCACAAAGCACAACTCAGTAGTCATCACAAATATATTCAGCCAGCCTTTGACTCTTATACTGGACTTCTTTAGGGAATTGTGTGATTATTTTATTTTTTTTTTTAAATTTTAATATGCTACTTTTCCCCCACAAAAAAATGATGAGGAAACTTGTCCAGGCTTCCCAGGTGAGTAATGACTGCTCCATAGCTCTAAGTTAGATAACTGTACAAGGGCAGGTCACTTAAGCCTCTTTGAATGGGAGACTTGGTCTTGTAGACTTGGCAGAAAGCAAATTTGGTACCAATAAAAATAAAATGACCAAAAGGGAAGGACAAACAACTTAGGGTGCCTGTAGCCTGTCAGATCAAGAGCCCATTGAGCTCAGTAGCTGGCATCTGAAAGTGGCTGGTGGCAGGTGCCTACTAAAGAATATAAACCCAGGGAAATTCTACAGCAATACTGCCCCCAAAATACTCCCACTCTGCACCAATTTGCACCAGATTTTGGAGTGATAGGTGGTATGTTTTTGATTAATAACTTTTGGTGGATTTTTTATTTGTGAATTAGGTTGGTTTTTGAAGTCCTGTAAGTTTTTAGCAACATCCTGCTACAGAGTGTCACAACTTCTTTATGACTCCTGTTTCTTCGGACCTAGCTATCCACCAGTTTAATTTGGGTCACATTTGCTCAGTGTGGTAAGATGGAATTTTGGCTGATGACATGTTTTGCCTGGTAGCAGGTCCTTAAACAGTTTACTCTGGAAATATGCAACCTTCAATAATATATTGATTTTGTCACTACATTCACTGCATCTTCCTAGATATGCCTGGGGGGAAAAAAAAAAATCAATCAAAATAATCCACAGCTATGACATAGTAGCCCCACCTCCACTCCAAATAAAAGCCAACTTTGTTGCTCATCTGACTTTACAAAAGCATGCTAAGGCCAGTATCTTCCAAGAGCCTGTAGGTCAGATGGCATTTATCAGCCATCTCAGAGACGGGCTAATAAATGGGATCAAATAGAACCAAACCCAACACCACTCAGACTGCAGATTCCCTGTACCAGGGAAGGAAACAGCCAGCAGTAAACAGAAGTCAGAAAACAGAAAAGCCTGGAGGAAGTTGAAAAGGCAGTCTGTACATTTTGCCTCCCCAGAGCTGACATGCCACGTTTTGCCATTATCTGGCATCTAGAATATACTGAATAAAATAGACAAAAATGTGAATTAGGCTTTATACTGAAAGACTCGATGGAAATGTGAGTATACAAAAGTATTTATCATCTACTTACTTCAACACAGGCACTACCTTCCTGAAGATTATATTAGTCAGGTGATAAAATAACTTCAAGATCTTAAAAAAAGGCAAACAAAGCAAAACTTCCAGGACACAGCAAAATCATGAAGAGTGTTGTAAATCTGCACAAATCATAACGGAATTGTTCTGAATTGTATCTGACCCTGATCTGAAAACCAGTGCAATCTACACAATGAAAGAACTTAGAGCAGGAGGGATCTCAGTAAAGAAAAAACAGCCGAATTCATGTCCCAGGCATGGGAAATGACCCTGGAAATTCTGATGTGTGAATCAGATAATAATAAAGATTGTTATTTCCTCAGATTGGATAAATAACTTTCTATACACAGTTGATAACTTGTTTTCGTTACTTGCTTAGTGCTTTGCTGCTACTACAAACACCAGAAGTAGCAAGATACTGGGTTTTTTAAATCATATGACCTTTATTTAAGTCTTTCATTTCTAAACTGGAGGAAAATACTGCCACCATTTTAATGACAATCATATAACTGCAACACAAAGCCCAAAAAGAGGGGAAAACAAAACAGTATTGATTTGCTGGCACAGGGCAGTTTTCTTGATGGACAGTTTTTCTCATCACTGTTTTTCACAGATTCATCTGTGTCAATCTTCATCTGCTGTAAATATTTGCCACACCTTTTCCCACATTCCTGAAACTTGAGTCACAATTCCAGCACCACTAGCACAGATCAGGATTAATTCTAGGATAATCCTCTCCGTTTCACATTGACTATACCTCCTAATGTCTAAACTCTTTGCAGGGACATGTGTCTGATCCCCTTTCTCACTGTCTTGCTTCCAGGAGAGCAATATCAATGTCCTGTTGCTGAGACAGGGTTAACTGAATCACTGAGAAAGGAGGGAATAGCAGGTTAACATTTAAATATGGGTATAACATTCATGCTTGTCTCTAGCACACTGTACTTCTATTTTACAGATAATAATAATAATAATAAAAGAAAAATCTGAAGCAAGAGAGAAAGAGAAATTCCAAGTCACCAAAGAGCTTGAGAAAAAGCCTGTCACCTGTAATAGTTTCCTCAGAAGGAAAGCCAAAAGGAATCTTCTGGCACCTCACCTTTGGAAAATCACTGCCTTTGCTCCATCCTATCAGGTATACAACAAACATTAACAGAAGAGCCTTATTTAAATGAAAACAGTCTCTTCTGTTAATGTTTGCTGGATAACTTGTAACTTCAACATTGAATTTAGCTTTTTCCTGGGTGATTCACAGGTTTCAATTATACTGATATCCCCCCCCCATAACAAGTCTTTACTATTTATATGAATGGTTGTCTAGGAAACCAGAAATCCAGCAAAGCTGGGTAAGTTTTCTAGATTCAGAATTTCTGGTGCATGAGTATTTTAAGAAATAATAATAACTCACACTAAGAAACAACTGTAAGGAGACGGGAATTTATACATTTTTGCTAAAATTATTTTTGTATTGCTGCTGGCCTTTGCTGCTGTTGTTTTTACTTATCACAGAAGCACTGGTGACTTTAATACAATTCTGCCTCATCTTTCACTTCAAGAAATAGATGGTATCTTCCACACATACATGCAACAAGTTTGGATACAAATACCATTGAGCAAAAAGGTTGAGATAGAAATGGATGATTATCTGAACCTCTGGTTCCTTGATAATGTAGAGCAAATGCACAAACCATGGAGCAAGCCACAACTGGAAGGGAAGATTAGATATTAAAAAGGCAGAACAAACAAAACGTCCCAAATCAGCATCAGCATACAGCGAAGGAGAATAACTGCAAATTAATTCTCATCTCCGTAGCAAAGTCCATAACACAGTCGGACTGTGTTTTTGTTCTTTCTTTCCAAATCTCTCACCAATACACACATGCACAGAAAAGGCAGACAAGTGGGAAAAACCTGATTTAAGGACGCTTCTTAAAAACAGCTTCTTTAATAACAAAATTAACTGAGGGTGCCAAGAGCTAATCCATGTTCCATGTTTGGAACCAACGTGTTTTATATGGATGAAACTGCAGACTGTTATATAAAGTAAAACTGATGGGGTTTTTTTTTGTCTCTGCCATTTAGGTAACAAGACATTTAGCCAAACCTCTTTTTCAGAAAAGAAATGGCCATAAGATAATTCACTTATTGGGATCTTTGAGGATTAGCTCCCTCCCCTTAGGTATTTGGCTGGCTTTCCTCCCACCTTTCTTAGCCCCATCAAACTCAAATGGCCAGTTTCCATGTGAGTCCTTTTCTTTACTGTCATTTGAGTCATTCTAAATTTTCTCCAGTGTTTCTTGCTATCTCCAAAATGCGGCATGCCCTCTTTGTTTTCCTCTCTTCATTTCTGCAAGATGAGACTGCAGAACAGAAGAGTGGTGGCCAGTCTCAGTTCTGTTTATCGTTCCTTTGGGGCCTTTGGCCTCAACTACAGCTGTTTTCAGTGCGGCAGTCAAGGGTGGAGGACCTGCAAGAGTCCGACCATCCTGAGAGAGGTCAGTGAGAACCAGCCAGACACCAGCCTTCCAGTCCTACTTCTCCAGAAGAGGCAAAAGCTCTTCCCTAGAAGATAAGATAAAGCCTTTTTTTAAAAAAATTTTATTTCCTTTCAGTGAATGAGTGAAAAGAGGCACACAGGCTGGACTAGATAAAATGGCAGGAAGCCAGAGCTTTCTGCTAAAAGATGACTGACAGGCAGATCCAGCTAGAATTTGCCCACTGGTGAAAAGTAACTCATGGCTGCCCTTCTTACTTCATCTGTTTGGAATGATAAGAAAGATCAATTGCCCACTTTAATTGCTAGTGAACTCAATCAACAAGCTCTTTGTACTAATCCATCAGGGAAGATACAAATCCATGAAAATACTATCATTGTCAGCTTTTTAACTCTATTAACTATGCAAATACATGGACGTTAGCTGCAGCCATTATATGTTCTAGCAAATTTCCATGCAGCTCTTGGGATCAAAGTCCAGAGACATCCAATCTGTATTTTGCATGATGTCAGGATATTAAACAGGTGTTATTAAGACCCACTGTTTAGAATAAAAAGCAACACCGTATCCTGCATAAACACATTATGTTGGACAGAAAACAGCTTCAGCTCGGTGACAACAACTTATCTGAAGAAGGATTTTTTTCCCTACTGGAAAATTTGTGCAAGAGTCCTTTTTTTTTTAAGGATGATGAAAGAAGGCTGTAGAACAGTTATGGTGACTATTGCAAACTAAATCATGCCTGGCAGGAGACTGAAGGTCTAAAATATCAGTTATCATGTGCCAAAAAATCCCCAACCAAATGCCAAAAATATTGAGGGAATGACTTCTCACCTGTTTAAGACTGAAAGATCTTGTCCTGTTTGTATCCATACAAAACCATATGTATTTCAATGCAACAGCCAGAGTTACACAGGAAAGAACCTTAGAATATCTCAAGTTGGAAGGACTCATAAGGATCATAGAGTCCAACTCCATGCTCTGTAGAGGATGACCTAAAACTAAATCATATGACTAAGAGGGTCATCCATATGTTTCCTAAATTCTGTCAGGCTTGGTCTCATGACCTGAGTTCAAGAGCTTGGTGCCATGACCCTGGGGAGCCTGTTCCAGTGACCAACCTCCCTCTCAGTGAAGAACCTTTTCCTGACGTCCTAGGATGAATTGTGGAAACTATGGGGGGAATGTAGCTTCCATCAGATCTCTGACATCCTAACAGGAAGTCAAAACATAGCAAATATGTACAAGAAAAAGGATTAATTCTTCTATTCCGAAGAAAATCTCCACCCACAGTCCCACATCTCACCAGTAAAATCAACTCTCTCCAGACCTAAGCTTTTACTTTTTCTGTCTTAAAAGTAAGAAAGAATGGTAAAACTTCAACAGCTGAAAATGCTGCACCAAAAAAGAGGCCATTAGTGGGTGGAACACACATCCAGCCAGTGGAATAAATGCTATATCACATAAAGAACTATTAGTTCTCTCATTTTCAGATTAGGCAAAGAATTTTCAGGAAAACAAATCATCCTCCATCCAGCAGGGTTGGAGGCCAGGTGAATGGAAATTCTTATACCACAATTATTTCTTCAAGAGAACAAAAATTATATGAAGCAGTGTTTTTTTCTCCAGTGGTAAGTATTACAGTAGATCAAAACTCCTGGGGACTAAAAAGCTCCAGGAATACATCTGGATTAAAAAGGAAAATAAAAGATAAAATGTATTACGATTACAAACAAGCAAAACTGACAATAACCTAGTATAAGAAACAGTGAATGTGACTGGGGGGGAAGTGTTCTTTGTTATTAGAAAGAGCTAAGAGGTCTCTCAAACAATGCAGCACTAACTAGAGAAACAACTGGAAGAAAACAAAGACATTATTTGGAAAGCTGGGCTCCTTCAAAGCAAGAAATACCGAACTTTGAGATCATGACATCTGTCAGCTTATTGCCTATGTTCTGGTTAAATATTGTCAAATACTTCAGAAAACAGTGAATTTGCATGAGCAGCGTTTAAAGGAAGTGTCCATGTAGCAGGCACGTATCTCTTACACTGATTTAAGGGCTAAGACCATCAGTGTCACCCTAATTCCAGGTGAACACAGATCCTAAATGCCTGATTAAAACAACAGAGACGGAGCTATTTTATAGGCTTTCATCTCTGTCAGCTAAAAACTGGGGAATACACTCAGCTGTGAAAGCAGTCAAACCTGAAGTAATGGAGGAGTATTTGGAAAAATTATCACTTATCAAAACACTACTCAGTTTTCATCTTTGTTTCTGAAAGGGTAAGACCCAGACACCATCAACTTAAGCTCAAAGAATGAAACTTTTGCAAGAGTAAGTCAGTTTGATCTGAAAAGTGGTATCTCCACTAAGAGAAATGAAACGTCACAATTTAGAAATGTAAATGTTCTCACATAAAGTTGACTCAAGAAGAGGTACCACCAGTGGCATCTCATTAATAATGTTATCATATATCTCCCCTTTGAAGCAAGTACTCAAAGTCCAAATCAGCCTGAACACCCTTACCCAGACTGAGATGGTTTCAGAAGACCTCTGAGAAGAGTGACTTTAATGTGTTCTTCTGCTATGTCAGGCACACAGCGTGGCTTGTCATTTCCATCCTGTGCTATGAAAAAGTGTCATACAAGAAGGTGTCCCCAGATAAGATGAAAATCATTTTTCACCACAAGAATGACTATTTCAGCCCTAGTTCTTCAAAATACTTTGCGCCTACACTGCCTGCTGAACCGCTCCATGGGAAGCAGCTCACATCTGAACTGCTGTGCAGCACTTCCCTGAATCTCAGTTGTTTCTCAGAAACAAGCCAATACCAAGTACTTTACAAATTATGAATTCTAATAATTTCAGCTCCCTGGTGGTGAATCAAGAATATTCCTGAAGTCCTTTTAGCCTGCTATATTTTTTCAGCTTAACAGACATAGAAATACATATAGGTCAGTTCTTTGTAAATCTAAAAGCGAGACTCACTAAATGTTCTGGTAAGATTCTCACCATCAATACTGAACCTGACTAGGGATGCCGTGAACAGTCACTGCTGTTCTTCTATCAGCAATCGAATGCCCTTTGACAGGGAGGTTTCCTTGGTACTAGCAGATAACAAGCTGGGAAGACATATAATGACTAGATCTTAGATGGTCTTAGATCTTAATGGCTTTTCACTTGCTCACAAGAACAAATTGTGCTGGAGCACAGATGACCATAAACTATCCAGCAAGTACAGGGGATATACAACCCATACCCCTCATGCAGATCAAAATGTTAAAACAATTTCTGTATGGTCAAGGTTAGGACACCAAAATGTTTTCATTTCTCACGGATGGATGATACAGTTCTAAGAAAATCGGGACATTCATGTAATGGGGATGCATGGCAAAAATAACAGTTGCAGCAGTTGGTTCGAGACACTGTGTCTTTTTTGATTTTTACCAGAGCACCTTTTTTAATTTTTGTCAAACTGAATAATTTTTGCAAAATCTCATGTGCAGTTATTCATCTTTTTCTCATTCTCTGCTAAAATTGCCTTCCCTGGAGGTGCAGCACATGTTGCTGCAATGAGCAATGTTTAAGAAGCTGAATGCCAAACAGAAATCCTTGCTCTTGAAATGTCACAGTCAGCTACTATGATACAAATGTGGGTGATGTAAGTAGAAGGGAGTTGGCTCCTTATTCGTCACTTCACATATGTTACAAAGAGCAGCTCTGCTGCCTTCCTGGTGGAGGTAGCACAGAGCAACTGTACTGCTTTTCCCTAGAAGCAAGAAAAAGGTGGAGCTATAGAGAAGCCTACAACAATTGGAAATAAAACTAACCAAGAACTTCAACGTTTTTTCAAAGCACCAGCAACAGCAGGAAAGTATAAGGGGTTTACAAAGGCAGGCATGAGGCTTTCTTTTGGAATAGCAGAAGCACTGCACAACACAGTAGGCAGACTGGGACTCCTGAAAGAGGCCCAGGAAGTATTGTGCCTTCTCGCAACAAAATAGGTTTCATCCCTGTATACCAAACTCTTACAGTTCCAAATTTCAAACTAACTGACAACATCTGTAAATCCAAAGAGAAATTACAGAAAAATCTGCAAAAAGCTACGCCGCTTCTGGTATCTTGCCTTCCTCCACACTAAGCAGATAACAACTCCTGGAAGTCAGAAATGGCACTAGGAGCAGTTTCTGACCAGCCCCACTGGTTTCCACAGCATTCTTTCATGACTACCTGTTTAGAACAGGAAGCATTCTAAGACTCAGTTTGATTTTATGAAAAATTACTTTCTTCATATTCTAGGTCTGAATAATAACATAAAACACATTTAAATAAGTCTGTTAACGTTGCATGGCCTTTTTTTTCTTTTTTGTGCAGAAGAGGGACTGGGAGGGCAGAGGAAGTACGGCTTAGGCTACTTAGTCTGCATAGATAGATTCTGACCAGTTCACAAAGGTTCCACTGTGCTGAGGAGTTTGAATTGCTATCTGTTTCTTGGTAGATACTCATTTCCTCCCAAACAGTCTGAAGGAAAATATCTTGGCTTACAAAACCTGGTCTGTTAATGTCCAGTCATCTGTATTAAAAACCATGGATAAAAAACACTGTTCTTAACATGGTATGATTGTGTCACAACCACAAGCATATTTTATCACCTGAAACTTCATGTCTCTGGTATTCATATGTTCATTGGCAAATACACAAAGTCTCAATTATAATGTGGAAATTGAAATTTAAACTAAGCCACACAAGTTATAAAAATCTGTACAACGTTTTGATTATAGACTTTGGTTTTCAAAATCTTAAATTTGCATATTAAAAAAAATAAACAGAAGGGAAAAGGGCAGGAAGAATAGGCCAGTTTACAGAAAGACCAATGAAATACAGGAGAGGTGCAAGCCCACCATAACTTGTAACAGTATTTGATCAAAACCTCAGTGCTATAGAAACACTTTAATACTTACCACTGTGTAAATGAATGTAAACATAAACAGATGCTGTGTTCCTCATTCTGTATTGCACTAATAGCAATTAGATCTTGCATATGAAGTGGAAAAGAAAGGAAGGAAAGTAATGTACTTCTGCTTTATAACTTTGTGGTTTTGCCTCTGAGGCATACAGTGAACTACTTAACAGATAAATAAACATGCACTGCCCTTAAGCAATATATAATCTGCATGCAGTGCAACAAAAATACAGTCTAACCATTACAATCCGTGATAGTCAGGGGTTAGTCACCATTACCCTGACATAAATTGTTATGGATGGCTACTTCTGCAATATCCAGTGCAACTGCTTGACCAGGAAGATGGTGGAATGCAGGAGAATGCTGGTCAGTTTTGCTGTTCAAGGCTTTATCAACACTGCTATCGTTGTCACCCTCTGCAGTTGGTGTGAAAAACACCAAGCTAATAATCTGTTCATCAAATACTCTCTCACATCTTCCCAATTGCCAGTGAGGTTCCTCTCTCCAATGTTCAGCAGGTGGTACCTGCCGTTCTGTTGGAAGTATTTGCTTGACCATGGTTCCAAAACTGGTATAAGGCAATGCACAATACATCCAGCCCTATCTATGCTATCATTTATTGGAAAAGCTTCTACTGGTAGCCAAAGATTTCATGGCATTTGAGATGCTTTTAATGTAATTTGCTGCAAAGACATTTACACATAGAGAATATTTTAAAACAGCTAACAGGATATTGACTTAGAATAATTCTTGTATGGACAAACAACATGCCAGAAAGGACACTTGGTTGCTGTCTGGGTGGTAAAGAGAGTCTCTGTAGTAAGGGTCCTTGCATGGTCACCTTAGTTAGATTGGGTGAGAGTCCCTAAAACATGTTTCTGTCCAGTTTTTGTAATCCAGCTGGCCTGTGGTCCTACATGACCACTGCAAGACATGCACAATGCATTGGTATAGATTACCTTAACCTATATACAAAACATTTCCTCACTATCTTAAGCATGTACAAAAGATTGTCCTACATGACCATTTCTCTACATGTAGGAACTGTTTCTATTGATTGTCTTACCCTTATACAATTGATTAACTTTGCTGCAGGAACTGTCTGTGAATATCTGGGACAACCAGATTCTTCACCCAGGATGTTAATCAACATGCTTAAGCATACAAATTGGTCTAGGCACAGCAGGATCTGACTGGGAAATCTCAAGAACTGTCTGAAATTCCCACTGGGATAGCTCCTGTAACAAGCTGTCAAATACTTCTTGTGCAGATGGCCAGCAGTTCAATCAATCACCTAGTTTCAACCTGGTCTGCTGTCTCAAACCAGCCCTTTATCTCACCTATGCAGACAACAAGCCTGGGAGTTCCTGGACTGCTCTGGGAATTTAAGCACACTGGGAGTGCACAAAAGCACAGCTCTGAGACCCAGATACACCATGATTATAAATAAAGAATTAAACTTTATTTTTCTGCTTAGATCTCACACCCTTTGCCCATCTATCTGTCCAAATGATGTCAACAACTGACCTAGTGAACTGCCTTCACAGTTCAGAAGGAAGTGGCTAAGAAATGACTCATCTCATAATTAAATAAAGGCCTAAAGTTAGGTGATCTTTATGCCATGCATTGTCCCAGCTTGGTTTTGCCCTCTGGATCAGACCACTGTTTTTGACTGACTGTGCAGACTACAATATTTCTGATATGAAATCACCTAATGAAGTCAGATTTGTGGACTTCTGTTTCCAGGAACAGTAAAAGCTGCAATATTGTCCATATATGCAAAAAAGTATGGAGCTTTTCATATATCAGGTCAAATGCTCATCTAATCCAAAAACCCATTCACCATCCCTTTAAGTTCATAAATCAACAAATGCAGCACGTTTGTGGGCTAAACTATTAAAAGGAGATGGCTTTTCTGCTTTATCAATGATGAAGAGACTATGTTTATTTGGGCCATCAAGATTTACTCACAGCAGAGCAGGCAACTGCTCATTCTCCCTTCTGCTTTCTTCAGCCCATGTCATGTTGTCAGCAGTCTGTCAGGCAACATCTGGGAGAGCAAACTCACCTCATCTGCATTCCACCCATCACACACACAGTACTGCTTTAGCAGCAGTTCCTTCTGCTCTGGGACAATGTGGATCACAATGGGTTTAATGCTTATACTTCCTTGTGAGTGAACTGACACGAGATTCCAAGTGAAGTGTTGAAGAGAGCGCTCATGCTGCACATCTTCAGTACTTTGTTCTAGAGTTCCTTCCTGTAAGACTGAACTGAAAAAATCACAATATCCTGCAGCCTTATATGTGCAAGTCCCAGCTGTAATGGGTCTTTTAGATAAGTGTTTCACAGGTATGTTTTCTGATTTTAATGGTCAAAAAAGACAATTTTCAGTTTCCAGTTATTTTTTTGGGATGCATTGCTGTAATAGATACATCTACTGCATTAGGATCCAAGCTGAATAACATGAGTAAAGTGATCATATAAAGTGAATCTACATTGTCAAGTAACCTTCTAGTTTGTAGTCACAGCCATATGTGACCACATAAATTTGGAAGAGTTATGTGTGGGCCATTCTGAGTAGAACAGAAATGAAGTCTGTAGATATGGAATAGCTCCATTACTGGCACCATTATCAGCTGCCCACACTTCAAGGGTGCTTATGTTGGGGGAGGTTAATGATCATCTTAGTAAAACTGTTAAAATCCTCAAACTAACTGGTTTAAAGCGATATATCCAGCAAGCTCCCATCTCAATTGTGTCTGCCCCTTTTCTTGGAAATGTTATCTTGGCTCAGGTCCACAGTCAAGTCTCTCCCCCTTCTGCCCCACCCCTTATCATGTTCCTCAAACAAAGATACACCTTTCCCCAGCCATTCTTTCCTGTGCTCCATCCCTCTTCCAAGCAGGCTGCTGTTAGTTCAGCACCACCTGCTTTTAGGGAGAGAATGAACACAGGCTCTTCCTGGTGCAACATGAACATGAACAGCTGTGTCACTTTGCAAAAGGAAAAATAAGTCTTCTCTAAATTTTAAAAGGAACATCTGACATGCTTAATTCACAGCAGCAAAGTAAATACCTCAGTTTGCTGGCCCTTGAAATTCTGTTATAATCAGTGGTACCTTGTCTTCCCTTTCTTGCAATGAAGGGCCCAGTTTTCCTCTAAAACCTGATGGAAAACAACAGCCACAGCCGAGCCTAATTTTCAACGACTTCCTTCAGGACACTGATTGCTCTAACTCCAAGCTAAACAGCATGCAGGATATTTTAAGAAACATTGCCAAATATTTTAGTCTCCAAATTCTGCCTTTTAAAAAAACTAATACACTAGTGGAAACTGTTGACTGAATTCTAAATAGCTACTTGAAAACAAAAAAAAAACATCCATACTATTTATGGAGGATCTAATATTAGGTGCTCCCTTCCACTGTTCGAGTGGGAATAGGAGTAGAAACAGGATTTTTCCCAGGACTTAAGGGCTTAAGCTAACATGCCAGCTCTTGGTGGCATTAGAAGGAAGAGGCTGGAAGCTCATACATATCCAATGAGAAAAAAACCCCCATGAAATAAAATGTTTTCTGTAGCAACTAAAATGTGTTCCGAAACAATTGAACATTGGTGAACAAAAGCTAAGCAGAAAATTCTTGTGCTATTGTTCAGTCTAAATCCTTTTAAATGTCAGGAAATGGTATTGATTACATGTTTAAAAAAGAACTATGGAGGGTCATTTAAACTGAAACATACACTGTAACAGTGGATTCATAGATGACTTTAGAGAAAGACACACTTTCTAGTAAACATTCGAGCATCAACTCTATGTTTTCTTAACACCAGGCAGCATAATATAGCTCCCAAGAGTACAGGTGAAATACATGAACCCAAACCAATCATTAAATCCTCTCTAGAGGCTATGTAGGAAACAAATGAGACGAGCTCCAACAGCTGTCTGTAGACAGCTTCTCTGTCTTTGCTAAAACTTGCAGAATGATCTGGATATGAGCCAGCATCATACCTGACTTTTTAAAATTCCATTTATATTTACAACTCTTTGCTCTCCTTTTGCAGTGTCTGTCGCATTCACCTATGCTGAGCACTCTATACTGTGTTTTTTGGCTTCTGAAATAAGGGAAATTGCTTGGTATGCAGTATGAGCTCTGAACAAGAGTGGCAAACCTGGAAAGATGTGTATATGCATCAATACCCCTGTCCAGTGTGAAAGTGGTCCTCAACCTAAAGCCTATGGGTTACATGCAAGACAACCAAGTGTTGATTTAGGTCACCAATCATATAAAAATTAAGGTTGACTGAAGACAGAGGGATAAAACAAGAGTTTGCTCTATAGCCTCCTATCTGCACAGTGCATTGCCTGTAAATCAGCAAGTTGGGGATAACTGAAGTAAGCTCTCTTGGTTATTATTTACTGAACTAGATTGGACCGTACCCAAATGACCAGAAGGAAAACACTAAGAGGTCTGTCTTCCCCAGCTGAGAGGCTAATTAAAAGTCCTCCAATTTGCAGAAAAGCACATGTGACATAGACATGTACAAGATTTATAAGAACAAACCTCCTCCTTGCTATGAAGCTATAAAGAACAGAAGGGAGATCTCTGGCTAATTAGGCTAATATCAGCTTATGGCTTCATGCAGAAGAACCAATAAAAAAATAAAACCAGTTAGAAATAAAGTATTTTTCTCAAGGATATTTTTTCCCTTTTCCATTTCTTTCGAAATCTTTTTGTATTCAAGATTCTACAATATGGAGTTTACCCCTTAATTAGTACAGCAATTTGCTAAATCTTGTTTTTTTCCTTGTTTCAGGGTGCTGTTCAGAACAGTCTGATATGTCATACAAATTATTGCCACCAACTCCAAATGCTAAAATCTGAATACTTCATTCTACCTCCACAGCCCAAAAACATGCAGCTCAAAATCAATGCTGTGCCTCCGTGTTCTAATTTAAATTTTGTAACTATGAAAAGATAATTACTTTATGTTTTGAGTAAGTGATTTTTCCCCCCCCCGGAACTCTTTTCATATTCATTCCTTTTGAAAGGGCATCCAGATAAAAAAAGGTAGCTATTTCAAACTGTAGTATTAATACCTTGTATACGAGTATACATATGAGTATATGTACTTATGGTGTTACACATCCATGCTTAAGGAATGCAAGGCAGTTGAGTGTTTTCAGTAAAGACTTGGGCTTTTTGAATAAGATACTTAAGATTCCACCATTGCTACTGGCAAGAAGTCTCCTTAGCAAAACAGAATGTGATTAGATGGGCAGCCAGAATTCTCTTGACAGCAGGTAAAATTCTAAGCTGCTAAACAACATATTCCATTAGCAGAGAAACGTCACTGATTTTAGCCACTTAGTATCTTCTAGTTACGTGCAACAGAGGTTACAGTCATGTGAGTTGGAATTAGTCGCAGTCAGGGAGAATGTTTTAGCCAATTACTCCCCTGCAAGTCACCAGCCAAAGGAGGTGAACAAAGAAGGGACGACATAAAATTGTAAGTATATGACTAACACCTGTGTATGTCTGTCTTTACCTTGAGCTCATCTGCATCATAGAAGTCTATGCGCACAGCAGGGACCATCCATGTCTGGAACAGAGTTGCCAGGATCTGTTTGGCAATTGCATCTGCGATGAGGTGAAAGTGGAGTGGGTTTCGCCTAATATAAGAAGGGAGAGAAGAAACATTAGTTCAAAGGTTCCTAACTGGTGTTGTTAAAGGACAACATCAGAATGTACAAAACTTTATCTGTGTCTAAGATGTCAAGTTTAACATGTACAGCACGTTCAGTGGAGTCCTGCTCTGTGGCCAAAATGCTGAGACACAGTTTGAACACGTATGACAATAACAGAAATACTCAATCAGTTTCGGGGTGGTTGTAAACAAATGTAGATCCTTTGACTTCATTGGACTGTGACAATTCATAACAGCTAAGGACCTTGTTCCTTCTACTGGCTCCTTAAAGAAGGCTAAGTTAATCTCCCTTTGGGGACTTAAGTTGTGAAAGTGGTTGCTGTCAGTGTCTGCGTCAATCTGGCAACTTATCTTTGTGGTAAAAAGTGTGTGGAGAAGTGGAGGTGCAAGGGAAGGTTAAAAACCAATCACTCGAACTAGGTGATATTCCGGGATCATTGAGTTTATACAGATCTTTCCTACAAAGCAAACTTGGGGAATCAACAGCTGTCCTACAGAAACCCAATGTTAGATGTTTCAGGTGAGTGCCTTCTAGCTATTCATTGGCATAGTGAACGGAATGGAGATTGCACATCTTCCCATATCCTCTTCCTAAGAGCGAGGGATGGTTAAAGGCAGGAATAAAGAAAAAAATTTAATTCAAAACACCAGAATCGGGTTCACCTCGGTAGTTACAGGACTTGGGCTAATTGCAAAGCTTCAAAACAAGATGAGTGAAGCCAGTATCAACAAGACTGGTACTGTTAGACAGAGCGTATGGATTTTTCTATAGTAATGTGAACTTGGACATTACAAATACCTTGTTTAAACCCCTTAACCTCACTCCCTCTTTGAGGGACCGTAAACAGTAAAATTTGATCTTCTGTGGTAAGATTACAAAAACCTGTCAGTGGAGTTAGTCATGAATTTGTAGTCTTCTATGTTTATCCCTAGCTCAGCAACTTTTCCTGTTAGCAGAGAAGAACAGAGTTAGCAAAAGCCACTAAGATGAAGGATGCTTTGTTTAGACTTTAGCATTGGCCCAACCTTCCTTTGACCTCTAGGGTGGAATAGTGGTCTCTCATTTCTTTGAAATTTATGAAGCTAAATGTACTTGTTAACTGATATGTTTCATCTAAAAAGATGTTTCAGATGTTGATTAAAGTGAAAGATGACTGATGCTACCATATTCTTCAGTGTGAACAAGAAGTGAGGAAACCTATGTTAGTTCAAGCCAATGTACTTCCATTACACTTTTGGGCTTAACCCAAAAGATGATGGTTATTTTTTCTCCATTTCCTACATTAATGAACAATATGTGCCTTCCCCTTTAATGTTTCTCTTCTTTCTTTGATGAGTAATACTGCTTCCCACTGAACAAAGTCCTCAAGAAAATGTAAAAATACATATAATGGTCCATAGTATCATAACAGACCTCTCAGCAGAAACAGGGGATTGCTGTGAGAAGCACTGTATGGTTGGATTTTGCAGTGTTAGAAATGCTGCACCTAAGATCCAACCCAACACCCAGGGTTGCCAGTGGAGTTGCTGTATTGGCTTCAAGGACACTGTGGATCACATTATGAGCTTACAGGAAAAGCAAAAAAAGGCTGGGTAGAAGCCTTATATATGAGATAATCATGATGGCAGAATCAACGCACAGCTGATCTGCATTTAACAATATCCAAAACACTAAGCCATGACATGCTTTCCAGAAAGACAAAGGTCTTTCAAACTCCAGCTTGCCCTGGAAGGGAGGAGGGGAGAGGGAAAGGCGTAAGATGCCAGCTGCTGAGTGTCCCATTACCAAGCGTAAGGGATCACAGCAATTACATCTGCTTCACCAGCCCAGCAGGAGAGTAGAAGAGGACATCCTGGCTCATGCAGATTCCGCAGTAACCAGGCACCTTGCCAAGAAAAGAATTGGGGAAATAGCAATGATCAGGAAATACATCTCATTAGCAGAGACAAGGCCAAGTGAAACAAAGTACAACACCAGTGGCCTTGCATACAGGCAAAGCACTATCTCAAGACAAACAGATGTTGAATGTCAGCATACACATAGGTCCCTCTGCTTAGCGGGGCCTGAGTCTGATTTCTGGTAGGACTATTTCCCAGCTGGTGTTCTTCAGTAATTTCTTTGCCTTTTTTTTCCCAGGGTTATTTATCTATATATTGCAAAGCAGAATAAGAAGAGTAAAAAATCAGTTAAAAACAAGAAAGCTCTGTCTTCCTTCAAACCATCATTTAGTTAAATGGAATTGATATAAAATAGTTCAAGATGAAACACAGTAGTTGAAAAGAAAAAATCTGACACAAAGACACTCAGATGTTCAGTAACAGTTTATACTTATCTGAATGACCCAGAGTGTATGAAACTTAAATGGGAACAAGTGGGTGACATTTTCTTTAGTTCATCTCCTACCGGGAAAAAGAAAAAAGGAGTAGCTGTACTCCCACACAGAAATCTCTTTCAAGTTGTTAGCCTCGTGGTAAAGATTCAGCTGGAAGGAAAGTGTATGTCAGAGGCAAAGCAGAAGATTATCACTTACAAAAATATATCCCCAAAACAGTATAGTGACCTGATGACATCTACAACTAAATGTGCATCAGCCTCAGAAAATTTTACTCCAGATGATCTTTTAGTTCTGTTAAATGTGAGGTTTAGCACGGTGCTAGAAGCCAACAGAGCCAACAGACTCAAAGCTGGAAGACCTTCTGAAGATAACAGTACCAGCATACACACAGATGACATCTCTTACCTCTTCTGGTGTCTGCAATATGCAAAGCCTAAAAGATATGGATTGCTTCAAAGGATTTATGAAACAGGTTTAGAAGCTAAAGATCAACCAACATCCATTGTAAAAGATACAGAAGATTCTGTAAGATGAAAAATCTTTCTCAACAGATACGTGAAAGAGATGCCATAATTATTTGCCAACATGATTGAATGGCTGGCTCTAAGAATCATGGGTGACAATCAGGATTTTGTGAAGGATTCCACTGAAAGCTGCACTTTCACCAGACTTGGACATTTTACTGTACCATTTGGTATCAGTGAAAGCTATTCCTTTCTTCAGAGTGGTCTTCTTCTAGGACAGAGACATTTTGGGATATGAGCTTTATAAAACTAAAATTAAACTGTATTGCTCCTATGGTAAGTTAAGGGACAGGCATGTAGACAGGTATCCTTCACAGCCATTTAGCACCTACAGTTAGAAAAGACTGGATAAGGCACGGTCTTCTACTTGAGTCTTCTCAGGTAGGCTTGAGAGTACCTCACCTGTGTAACAAGGAAGGGTGACATGGCCTTTGAAGTTCAATGAACAGCTGAAGACACAAAACTTTGCTACTGGAAATTGAGTGGCTTGAAACTGAAAAAATCTGATGCTGTGGTTAAAGAAAAACCCAACTCCCTTCCTCTGGGAAGGCTGATCAAGTTATGAAAAGGATTTTAATTCTGTGGTTTCCCGCAACAGCAGTGACAAATCTATGGTTAATGAGACGGCCCAACAGGTTCTTTCCAATTCCCTGTGCAACCCACTTGTTGCGTTGAAGGGAACCTAGAATCAAGTCTTGGGAGAACGTGATGACCAGCATAAACTTCTTCTCTCACTCCAAAGGGAAAGTGGTCTTTCTTTAATTTCAACTTCTCCAACTAACTCAAAGCACATGTATTTGGTTTGCTTATTTTTAGCATATATACCCCACTTTCCACTGGGCACATCAAGAGAGCTAAAACAGCACACATGGTAGAGGCTAGTTTTATCTTGTACAGATAGAAATCACTGTACTGTAAATGGTGACAATACATGCTACTATGGAGTATTATGGGTCCATATATGGCAATTGTGATAAACTTCTCCTACAAAACTAATAGGTTTTTGAAAGTTCCCAGTACTCATGTGAAGTAGCATTTTTGGAAATCAAGGCTTCTAGTGTGCCGGGTTTCAGAACTGGTGGCCCTTGAACTCTGAGCCCCAGGTCTTCCAGTTTCCTCACTACAGAAGCAGGTATTGAAATGGCCACAGAATTTCTCACAGGGCTCATAAATACTTAATCTCATTTACCTCAAAGATTTTGAACATCTGAATTTTTACCAACTACGATGTTTCACAGTTTCCGCTACATGGAAAATGCTGATGCAGTAATGTCTTAATGTGGTAAAATGTAATTTCAAAGATGGGTATTCCCATCAAGTGGAAACTCTAGGTTTTAAGTACTCTATTTAGAAAACTGCAAATCTTCATATATTAAATTATTTCCACTTGTCTTAAGATCATCTACCACTATCTGACAAACTAAACCATATGTAAAGAGCACACATTTATTTTCCTAAATTAGTTTCCTCAAAAGTGAATGAATAGAGATTCTGGCCAAGATTTTCAAGCATGGATGCTTAAATATAGGTTGTTAGACTTAAATACAGGAGCTTGAATGAATGCTCTCATTTTCAGAATTGCTGAGGTCCTATGAAGTTAGTAAAATGGAAAGATATCAGTAATTTTAAAAGTCAGGCCATGAATTTAGGATCCTACTCCAAGGTACCCATTCCCCTCTATTTTTTTTAGCATGATATCTTACTTTTGCATTTCAAAACTTATTCCTAATCAGAGTTATGATCTGCTTGCTCAAGCATTTGCGGCCCTTTCTTTTCAAATAGCCATAGCCACTGAGTTAAATACAAAAATCTGCAATTGAAAAAGGGAGTAGGGAACCAAGACTCACTCTTCCCTTCTGTACGATTCCATAGCTCAGTTGTCAGTAATTCGAAAAGCAGCTGCTTGGCTGCTTGGTTGCACAGTTCTCTCTGCAGCAGAGGAATTTGATTTTCTAAGAATATAAAAAGGTCAGTAGCCCAGGGGGTTTATTTCCAAAACCTATACTTTATTAAGGGAAGCACAACAAGGTAATACCTTTTATATCTGTAACAAATGGTTACAAGAACTTCAAACAGAAATTATAAAAGGCAGCTTGGGAAATTTTTTTTTTCCTAATGCCCATATGACAATCCCTCTCTCATTTGTGGAGAATTTTAATGTGAAAATCATTAAGATTTTTTATACCCCTTCACATCCAGTATTGATTAAACTGCTCCCCAAACTATTGGAGAGATCTTAAATATGCACTTGCTACATCACTTATGGATCTTCTTGTTTAAAGAAGTTCTCCGGGAAGTAATAAGAGATTTCACAGGCAGACTTTTTTAAACATTGCTTTCTCCATTATGCCTCTATTGTTAGGACAGCTAGAAAACACAAAAAGAAGTGTGCATATTGATGTATTTACATGGATCAGAGAAACCAGGTCATGCTTTATAGTTTTTGTCAGAAGAATCTACCACAAAATAGACTGACATGTTAGAAAAGTTGGAAACAATGACAGAGGTTTTAAATTCTCAAATTAATTCCATCAAGACAAAGTGGTCTCCATGGAATTTAGCCATTAGATTACATAAGCTTTAATTACCAGCCAGAGTTGACTTGTGACTCTTACTTGGAAATTACATGTTATCCATTTTATTTAATTTAGATTTTCATTTGGTTTGCCTTATTCTACTTGTTCTAAGAAAACAAGAAGTTCATTATTCATACAGCAATCTGTAAGATAGTTTTATATTCTGATCTTAAAAATCTTAAAAATGTTTAGACACATGCTTAACTTTAAGGTTATAAACAGCCTTCTTAAAGGAAAGAAGCTACTTCATATTAAGAAGTTTTTGTCTAGTTGACTGGTTTTGTTTACATACCTTACAAAACCACCTCCCCCCTGTTACTATGCCACCAATACTGTAGCATTGATGGAGGCCCTGCTAAAGAAGTAAGTGCAGTGACTGTCTGAAGAAGAGGAACTAAGATAGCAGGGGAAAAAAAAAACCAAATAAAAAGGCACAAAAAAGCCAAGCCAGTATTAGCTGGCACAAAAGAGAAGTTAATTTTTCACAGATTGTCAGGTTGACCCAACAGCCAGTAACATGTTGTAACTGTGTAATTTTGGTCTTTCTTTGTTCCCAAATGAAACATAGTGTTTAGCATGTCTTTGGAAAATATAAGAGTACATTGAAAACCATTTTAGCTCTTACTCAAGACTTACCTGAGCAGAGAGAGAAATGATCTTTGCAATATGAAACATAATTGTGGGCTGTTTCTGTGGCCCTCTAAGCTTTACTATTTTCAGAAATGGAGTAAAACACTGAAAATCACCAATTAACTTGGATCAATAGTTCCAAAAGATTCAAGGAGACTTATCAGCCACAGGAAACTGCTTCAGTTTTTAAAAAGAAATGCAGGTGCCTTTTTGCATACTACTATAAGCACCATTTACAAAACTACTGGCATTTAACTGTGCCCAATTGACCTAATATATTTAGTTTTTAGTGTTTAGTCTTTTGGTTTGAGAAAACTAAAGTTACATTGCCCTTAGAACACAGCGATATGAGCTTGGCTTGTGTTAAACTGTCTCAGAGATAATTTTTTTAGCCTGAAATGGATTTATAAAATCTGTCATAATTGGGAACTAGATGTGCAAGAGAGGAAAGCAGGAAAGTTGCAGACTAGGGCTGAATGCTCATTCTACAAGCCTCCCTCTGTGCAGCGCTGCCAATGCATATTTATCAGACTGCAAACCCTGCACTATCCCAGCTCTGCTGAGTCCCCTCCTGAGAACAAACTGTCAGTTATGTCAAACTGGGTGTTAAAAGCTGCTGGGATTTTGTGGCTGGAGCATACGTTTTCTGAAGACAAAACTGGAATCAAGCTCCTTTACCACTGGGAATGAAACACGTTTCTGAACTGTGGTGTCCTTATGTGCAATCAACCACACTACCCCTTTCCTCTCCTCTTCCCACTCTCTGGAACCTGAAGACAGATATAGTTTCTCAAATGGTCTGAACAAGTAGCTTGCCTAACTCTCGTGATATATATGGTATGACTACAATCAGAAACTTGCTTTTCAGACCTGTGGAGAGCTGAAATGTTCAATATGCAGAATTTGCTGTACATTCATGCAAGAGAGAAGAGACAGCACGCTCCATCTATAGAAACTCCTGTGGTTTTTATCCTTAATGACCCAGCACTCCTGCTGTTTTGTGTCTCTATCTAGCACTCTAGCTCAAAGTTGGGGGTATAACAAATATGTTAATGCACCCTGGGAGCAGAATGACATGGCCTCCTTTTCTCAGAGCTTTCTTGATAGCAAAGTAGGAATTTGCTACAGGAGTAGGGTCTTTAGGTATCTCATTTTGTACCAAAATGCACAGCTAAAACATGCTTTAATTACTAACCAAGACAGAAATGCTAAAAATATCACATGACATCTCCATGAATTCCAGCTAGATTCACTGAAATCAGAACTCTTACAACAAACACCAGGTGAGGTGCAGGAGGACAGGTGAGGATATTAAGCCTGGTTGCTCTGATGGGTCAGTTGTTTAACCAGTAGATTGTATTCAGGGCATATTCAAGGAAAACCAAAATCTCTTCGACAGTGTTTGGAGGCATGTTTATTCTGTTCTTGCAAAACTGTATTTGAGATTGAATGTGGTGATCCTACAAATGAAGGACCAGTAGCCTAACTTCAGAGATTAGGATAGCAAACTTCCTGTTAAGCAAACGTCTCCACTGGAAACATACAGTCCTTTCAAATGTCTGCTTTGCTTGGCTTATTGGACAATGCCAGCTAGGATGCACTCCCTGGTGTACATTTAGAGGTCAGAAGAAGAGACATCTCCATGCCTGTTTTCACTGATGACCCTAAGGCAGATGGTAAACTTGCTGCTGACGTCATGAAGCAGCCACTATCCGCACCAACCACTTCCAACTCTCCTAACTCAATTCTCCTAATGCAGTATCATGACCTGTCTCCATCCTTCATTCCTACAGTTAAATAGATCCTAGCAACTAAAAGAAGCCTTCGCTCCAGTCGTCATAATTTCTTACGTGCATACTAGGCTCCAAGATAACACCGTCTGCATGAGGCAACCAATGCAAGGAAACTTGGTTCTAAATCAATTTTCAGCTGAGCTTGTTGCTTCCTTGTTGTTTATTCTCCATTCTTCCTCACAATTGCCACTCCAAAGATAAAGATTCAAGAAAGGACTGCTACTGAAGCATGGCCATGTAGCCATAGCATCAACTGATGCTTAAAAAGCCCATGTCTTCCAGAAGATAAGGAAGAATTGCCTGTAAGAAGCTCCTTTTTTTGAGAAAGTATTCTTTTTCTAGCAAACAATTTAATGTCTAGTGAGAAAAGCTAGTTCTACGCAGGAATGGACTTAGATTTGTCTTTAAGTGTGTCTTGAGCAAACACGGGAGCCAGGTTATCTTGAATGTAACTAACTCTACTAAAGTTTCATTAGCTATACTGGACTTTATCTTGACCACCTCTGCTGAGCTAGAAAACTCCTTGGAGATGAGCAGTAGTGCCAGTCAGACAACAAATATGCTCTTGATAAGGGCAGAATTCAGACTTAAAAATACCAATGCTAATTCCCTTTGTTTTGGTTTAATATTTTAATTAATTCTTATTTAATAATTTAATTATATAGTAGAATTTTTCATAAATTTGCTAATTGTTCAGATGAGTGGCTTATGTAAAACAGGGACATTTCCTTTAAGTAACACAGAGAGAATCTGTTTAAACCTTTGAGCTGCGAGATTCCTATTATTTACAGAACATTTGGAAACATACTAATTAAAAGTCCTCTCGAAATGGATGCAAGTACTAGGAGAGAAAAGCAAAGCGAAACTAACCACTGGGATAACTCATGTCACCACAAAAATATGACTTTCCATGAAATTGCTTAGAAACAACAATCAAAATAGACAAAACCTCCCCACATCTTTGCAATATAAAGCCAGTTTACACTGAATAATTCAAACCTCTAATTGGAAATAGATACAGTTTTAAAATGTAACAGAATTTTAACATTCAGAAAAATTCTACACAGAAAACTACACAGATTTTTACTGTTGTTTTGCTTTTGTTATGCCTATTTTAGCACTGATTTTTTGCTCCTATCCCTCACCTAACACGAATATGCTACTTCCCAAAAGACTTGCAAAGGCTATGTGTTGATAGCAGAAGTTGCTCTCATATTTTGGAGACTAAATAGTATTTACTGAGTCTTCCTTCTACATTGGACAAGGTGAGAATTTATATCATTTTATGAAACTTACAAAAAGTGGTATAAAATGGTGTACTAAAACCACTGTAGAGGAGTGATTACTAAGACTTCCAGCAGAAGACTAGAGGCAAACATATGGAGCAAAAATGTGGGGCTGGAATGCCCCACTCATACTAGCTGTAAGATATCACCATATGACATGAACAAGAGGCATCCCCCCGGCATAAAATTATCTTTCAAAGAAAGCAGCATATTGAAACTACTTCCTATTTATACTGTAAGCATATTTTATTAGTCTGTTTGTCCTGTTTGAGTCAAACAGTCTGATCACTTCCCAATTTTAATCCACCTTATGCAACATTATTGGAATACATCTCTGAGAGACATTTCTGAACTGGACAAGGGATATACACATATGCCCACACAGTTTAATGTGAATTCTCTTTTTCTGGAGCTGCTGTCTATTGAGGGACTTGGTTATTTTGTCTTCATTGTGCATTTATGCCCCTCAATTTTGGGATGTAACTGTGCTCCATGTGCTAAAACCTTCTGAGTGGTTGCAAGTAACCATTCCAAAGCCAGTATAACCAATCTGACTTTAATGGAATAGTATATACTGACTATAATAACATGTTTACTTCAAAAACAAATGTCTAAATTGGAAGCTGGGATAGTCAAGTAACCAGCAGGAATTTATCATCTACACCTGCACCATAAACCAATGCCAGAAATAGGCTAAATGAATACAATGCTGTTATTATTATCATTATTATTATTATTATTATTATTATTATGTTACAGCATTCAGGACTGTGCAGATGCTTTACAGTAAAGATACTGTCCCTAAACACACAATGCAACAGGGGTAGCAGGTGGACCTCTGATCACTCTAATTCACTGTAGAAATCTTCACACAGGTGAATCTATTTGTGGTGATCACAAATTCCATGCTTCATTCCTTCCAAAGAAAAAGCAATCAGGGAAGGGAATCCAAATTTCTTTCGAAGGCAGGGACTAAATGTTAAAAGAGCTTACTTAGCTGTAATCAGATATACAATACACAAGAAAAGAAAACTACGTTTACCTGTGAAATAAGACAGACTTGACAAGTGTGACAACATCCCGACTGGCATTGTACCCTGCACAAACAATGGCAACGTGGATAGTCTGTGGGAGAAAAGGAACAAAAAGAACAAAAATGAAAGCCTTTTCCTGTGTTCTGACATTCACCAAGGAGAGCACATATGTGACAGTGCTATTATTTAGTGCAGCGATTGTTAAAAGATTTGAGTGGGTGTTATGCAGCTGCTTGCAGCCCACTTGAGGCAGTTTGTTAAAAACATCTTAATTGATTTATAACACCATCATCATTCCAAAGTCATTACTACCCGTAAATTACATCAGATGTTTGAACAGAATGGCATTTATTAGCTAAGAGCATATGTGTGTACGTATGTACACGCCCTCCCCAAGTAGGCAGCACGAACAATTCTGAGTATGCAAACACGCAGACATTTTTAATCTTCTCATCTAAAGTTTAAAATTACGACCGATGATAAATAGAAGCAGATATGCTCTAAGAAATTTTGTACGATTTCTTCCTTACGCACAGCCACTAAGGAGAGGGTGAGCACGCTCTCGTGGATGAGCACGACTGGGACAATTGGTTTGCCAAGGCTGGGTGCATCCCAGTGATACGATGGGACACGAGCTGTGAAGGCAGGTAGTCACCTCCTTGACTGTGTCTACCAGTATGGGCCGCACTGGCAGTGTTAATACGAAGTTAAATGCAACCCCCACAAACACATTCTCTCCACCTCACGACGCTGGTAAATTATCAGTTATTCTGTGCTTTCTTACCTCCCTTTTAGCATGAGGTAGAGGTTTCCTCATCCCTTCAGGAGGAAAGGGAAAATTGAAAAGACTCTACGAGTCATTATTATTTATGCAGTAAGTACTAATCTGAAAAATGTGTTACACTACTCTGCTCTGGTTTTAAAATTAGCCATTTTTATTCCCTAGGGACAAAAAAAAAAATAATCCTAGCAAGTTTTGACTCCAAGTTCTGTAATACTCGGTTTCTTAGTGGTCACAGAAATGAAGGAGAGTTCACCATGCTGGCAGCACAAAGCTGCCAATGGGGACACAGCTGTGAAACTGCAGGGAAGCCTCATTTGGCTTCCATTTGAAGCTTGGTTAGCTGGTTTCTCACGCACACATCTCTCATTTTCCACAGAATGCTCGCTATGCTGAGAACAAATGAGGAATTCTGTCTCTTTACACTGTCATAGATTCCCAAAGCCTGGCTTATAACAGAAGCAAATTTACACAAGAGGTGGCATATGTTGGGCACGTCTAAAGAGTCCACAGCCCCATCCATTAACATCACCTCATACAGGACACAATTTGAACCATAAAACTGCCAAGTGGCTGTGCCGTTGTGGAACATCCACATGAACATTGCAGCTGCCTCCAGCCCTAGAGTGTGTTTCACATTTAAGATCTGAGGTTTTAAGAGGACTTGAACTAATAAGACAATTGTCTGTCCAGAAAGATGTAAGAAAGAAAAGATATTGCAGTATATTTTGGCAACAGCTCTGTGAGGTACTAACGCTTTAAATTTACGTTAAAGTCAATGGGAGTTGAGCGCGCTCAACACTTTGCAAAAATTGACTGTGTTTCTCTCTTGTGGTAAGAGGGGAGAACAGAGGCTGCTTATTAACGACTTTTATTGCAGCAGGAGTTTGTAGTTTGTCTCATGAGCATGGGTTCCTATGGGTGTACTCATTCCTGAGGCTGCACACACTGCCTCCTCTCTGACTGCCACCTAGTCCTTCTCAGGCTTTTCAAAGACCTAAGGTCCTTCCCTTCAATGCCAGCTAAAATCAAATGAACTGAGAATAGTTTCATGCCTGCTTTAAACATTTCACCAGAAGACACTGGACCAACACAAACATTTTAGGGATTTTGACAGTACAGCACTGTCATATCACTGTCAACATCATTTTATACTACCTCTACTTGTAGAAACACTCTCCTTACAGTCTCTCTCTCCACCTCACAACTGCCCTAAAAATCAGTTTATTCTGTCAAGGACTTTCCCACATCTGTACTCATTTTACTAAATCAGTTTGTTTCCGAATTGAAAGCATGCTTTCCTCACTATCTTCTAGTAGTTGCTGTTGCATTGGATGCTGTTTCAGCCAGGGCACAGTGAGAGCAGCACATGCTACTCTTCTGAATGTTCTTTTCCAGTTCAGAGACACAGGCATTCATGTACCTTCTGCTCAGCCTCTCTGCAGTGTTTGATATTACATATCACTTCTACTTCTGCCTGCAATCAGTTATACAAAAGAGCCATAATCGTCAAAGAGAATAGAAATCTAGACCTTTTCTCCCAAGTTTCTGCCTGCAGCACGCTGCAAGATTCAATCTGTTCCTCTCCTCTTCCTGATTCACTTTCCTCTCCTTCATTGTCTAACTTTTAAACAAATTCAGTGGGAAAACACTGATAAGCCAAAATGAAGTCTTCAACCTGAACTGTCCGCAGATGTTTGTATCCTAAGGGAAAAAAACCTATTTCCAGTTTTCTCCACGTTTGTTCCAAATGCACGTTTGTATAGTGAGCAGCTGGCTGTAGCCAAACTCTAGCAAGATAAGACAATAGTAGCTGGAAGGAAGCATCTCAAAGAATTTGCATCCTCCTGAGTATACTAGTGTAAGCATCAGCTCCCAGATTTTGAAAATTGTCACCTCTCTCAAAGTCCTCTTTTTCATCTGCAGATGGCTAGAAGATTGTATCACACATCTCACCAGAACTGGCCACTGTGATTCACGCAACCTCTGGACTCAACACTGCAGCCAACACCCAGGAGTGAAGCCACATAAGCAAAGAACGCTCCAACTGCCACGAAGTGCATCAGCCTGCCTGACCGGCTCAACATGGCCCATCGGACCTCTCACACCAAGGCTCTGCATGCTCCTTACTGATGATGATATTCCAAGGTAATTCTAGATAGTTCTAGTCACATTGTAGCCTGAATGTTCAGAAGTCAGTGTGGGTCTAAAGTGAGCTCCTTCGAAATGTTCATCCCCCTACAATGCTCTCTTTAAAGTGAATGATAGACAAGTTCACCGCCTGTTGCAAGTCTGAATTCAGACCATTCACTGGAAATGTTTTTGGATAATATAACTCATTGCAGCAACAGATGAAATCACGATACATCTTGCTTTCCACACTCAATGAAGTCTTCCTCTGTTTATTACATATAGATATGAATAAGTAATCAAAACACTGTGGAAGTTCATCACACAATTCTCCCTATAGGTTGAGGATCAGGGACATAAACAAAACTATTTTTAATTGTAAATAGTTTAGGGAGCTCTCAGGCCCAAATATTTAAGGAAGTACTTGGCACTTAAAGAAGTTAAGCTTTTTTAGGAAAGGGAGTTTAAATCATACCAAGGTGCATGCTAACACAGTTTAGAAACCCTTCAGGCACTACAGACCAGGAAAAACTGTTTCTGAATGCAGTATTTCATGTAAGGCTACTCTGGGATAATATTAATGGGAAGAAGATACCCAAACCCACATGAAGAACTGGGCCTTAGATCCCATATTGATGAGGAGTATATGGTGCCTAGATAAACAGATGCTATTTTTTTCTCTCCTTGGGCTACTTTTGGAATTACAAAATAATGAGTTTTACAAACTCTAATTAGTTCCTATAGCTAAAAATAATCTTTGGTAAAACATTTCATATTTCAGTAATTTTCCAGTAGTTATAGCTAGGCCTTCCATTGTAAATATTTAATCTTTCATAAATAATTGTTGAATGTGATTAAGAGATATTAAAAGTATGTTACAAAATGCTTGTATTTGTAGCATATTTGTAAATATACTACAAATAGTTTTCAGAAGCAGGTAACACCTGCTTTTCCTGTGTTACACTGTTTAAGTTGGTGAGGGCCTGTTTTTGGTGGCTGTGGAGCACTGCACACTTAACCCTGTTGAACAACACTGCTGACAACAGTTACAATAAAATATGCCCGTAAAAATGATTCAAATGTGAAGTATTTTGCTAACCCACTAAATGCTATACTACTAATTACCAATTTCCATATATTATATATTTATAATTGCACACTTAATTCCAAGTACATGCTCAGTTTATGGGGGCACAATCAGGAAAGATACTGTGATAACATAATAAGAAAGAGGCATCTAACTGCGTTAGCTTCCACTGGCATTATGCTCTCCTTCTGACGCCTGTTGTGTGTGCCGACATCTGTGTAAGGACCACTTGTACTTTTATTTTCAAGGTTTGTGTTTAAATTGTCTACTACTGGGAAGGCATGACAGGCTGGGACTCTGATTTTTTCTTGCAGTGTAGTGATGGTCCATTTTACAATATCAGAAGAGCTCTCCTGTGATGCAACAGAGTAGGACGCTGTGGCTGGAATGCAACAAACCCACAGCTATTTGATATAGATCACAATTATTATCACACAGATTATGCTTTATCAGAGATTTAATGTTCATTCATTGTAACTGCATTCTCAAATGTTTTAATCATCATTAAAGACCATCTCAAATTAGATTCTGGAATGTTATCTTTAGTAAATCTCTAAGAACAGACTCAATGAAATGAACAACCTATTCCTAGCTCTCTTAGTCTCCCACAGTGCCCCAGTGCTCTCAAGAACCCTGGTTCTTTACTACCCAACTTTCTGACTCTTGCTGTGATATATTCCAGGGTCAGAAGCTAAAAAAGATTTAGTTTGCACATCTGAAACACTGAAAACAGAGAGTGAATGGAGTCAAGAAACCCCTCACACAAACACAGAACCGGAATCTACAATAATAGGAAAAATGATGAGACCCTTGGTAAATCTGATAATAAGGAAGTTTAATTTTAACTTCCATTGCTGTTACTGAATTACTGTGTGAATTCCCTAGGAAAAAGAGTAGAAAGCTATTTTGCTATCAAAATAGTGTGCAGTGAGATAGGGGGATGGCAAATAATGTCAGATTTTGTATTTTATATAACCATTGCCTCCAGCACAATGCTAAACCCCACTGAGCAAGTAAACTTATTGGCAAAACACATTATAACTGGAAGGCCATTTAAACTATTCCTACTTTAAGCTGCTATTTTTGTGTTCCAAATTGGTTGGTACACTGAACAACTGAGAACTGAGATTCAGCTCATCACTCCTTGGCATAATAATAGGGGAGAAGTGAGGTTTGCTTATCGATGGCCTGAACCTTCCCTGATTAAAAGAATTGCCAAAATGCTCTCAGTGAGGAAAATCAGACCCTCATTATCTGGAGGAGGGAAAATGAAAAACAAACCCCTCTTATTCCCTCTCCTTACCATAACGTTGCTTCCTTTTTTTCCACACTGATGGACAAAGATAACCAACTGGGAAGCAGTAACTCATTTGTAAGCTGCATGGGATATTTTCCCATTGAACAGAATTTATCTCAAAAGATAATTAGGACTTCTTTTTCCTCTCCCACTAATTTTCTTTCAACTTTTATCTTTGAGTAGCAAAAAGCAAGATAAAAGGTGATAAGGTATTACCTTCTTTGCAGAAATAAATGGAGGAAGCTACTTTTGATACCTTCATCAGCTGAGGTTGGTACAAGGCCTTTAAGCAAGATTTTCTGTTTGGGATCTATCCATATTTGGACCTGTCACCATTCAGACATCTGACAACTAAATATCTGGATGACATCCACAAAACTACTGGCATAGAATGGGGAAAACCAAACCAAAAAAAACCCACTCCAAAACCTTCTCAGAAGGAGATCTCCTGTTCCCTGCAGCCAATCACACTGTGCACAGCTCATGCAAAGCAGGTGGTCCCACAGGAACATCCAGATACACTCCTGAAAGTGAGTCAAAAGCACAGGCTGGCTCCGTAAGCCACAATTTAATTAATCGTAAATCCTGAACTGTTCCAGTGCAGAGACACAAACAAAGGAATAAGGCTTTTCTAAGCACCGTGGAGCTTTCATTTAACTTAAAAACACATGGGGTCAATTTGCCACAGGTCTTTATCAGCACAGCTGTACAGACTGGAACAAGGCTTTGATTTTTTATACCAGGTTTGGGGACATAAGAATGAAAAAGAGGAAAACTGTGATGAAATAATAACTCAGAAAATATTCTGATGATTAAATGTTTTCAAGTTTAAAAGAAAAAGAATAATTAAAAATTATCTAAAACGTTGCAGCCAGTAGACCCTTAAGAGGCTGGTTTCTGAGAATAAAGTTTCAGGGTGAAGGAGATGGGGATCTGCAGTGTCCTTACAGGATCAAATCTATCGAGCTTTGTTTCTGGCATGTTCCTTTTGTTTATTTACCTCACACTTTTCCACTGCTGGTTGCTGCCCACACTCGGAGCTGTTCCCTGCCACAATGCCAGCCCGCAGGCTCTCACTGTCACCTGTCCCCTCTTCCATGGAGTAGGTTTTGGAGTGATTGCCATGGTGACGAGAGGGGCTGCGACTCTGTGCCAGGCTGAGCTGCTTGCGCAGCACGCGGTTCTCCTCCTCCACCTCCCGCATGCGGACTTCCAAGCTCTCGCGCTCCCGCTGGCTTGACGCCGTGTACCGAGGACTGTGGGGCTGGGATTCAAGTGGAGACAGCGACACTGGCTTCCCATCTGCAAGAGAGGGAAACAAACCCCTTCTGTCAGAATATATTTGAAGTTGCATTTTCTTTTAATGCTGGAGTCGTGAGGAAGGGACGTCACTTGCCACTTCAAGGCAATGCTTAAGTGAGTGGTAAACTTGGACAAATGCTAAAGTTCTTTGAGCTACAGGTCCTACTAATTTTAAAACCACAGTAAAAGATAAGCATGTGTTTCATTTGTTCTGCATAGGGCTGCCTGCCAGTCTCTAGTCTGGGAAGGCAGTCAAGAACATGAGGATTTAATTCAAAGACAATTAATACACAGTTAAATATATTTTAGAAATGTATGCAAGATGAAATAATTTTCCTATTCCCCATTTCCTCTACAGTCAAATGACAGCATTTTGGCAATCGTTTTGTGCCAAACAGCAGCCCCAGCTGATTCACATGTGAGGAGCAGATGGGTTTTATTCAGCAACATGGTATTATGTGCTTGTTGAGAAATAAGAGGTTCAGAAGGACAGGAATGTTGAATACACATGTGGGTCAAATTCTGGAAAGAATTTTGGCTGAAAAAGACGCAAAGGAATTTCAAAAAAAGTAAAATGGTTCAATTCAACACCTTCAACTAAAAAGTTGTAATCCAGAAATATGAAACTGGTATTTTCTTTGTTCAAATAAGCATTAAAAATGAACTAAAGTATAAAAAAGAGAAGTTACCTGAAACCAGGGTCCATAAACAAAGGAACACATTGTACCATCATTTCTCAGTACATTATTGCTACCAAATTTCAAAGGAGCAAATAGGGATGCAGCTGATGTGTTTTCAAAGGAGACATATTTTCACATAACTTTAATGAAACTATATCTACACACAGAGTACAAAGCAGGTAGAAAACCCTCACGCTAAATCACTGTTCAATCGAAATCGAATTGAAACAAAAGACAATGAGAGTTATCCACAGTGTCATAATTAGCAAGATGTTCCTTTTCAGTGAAGATATGTTAGTATCTTATATAAAGGTATTTCTCTGATATAACTTTCTACTTGCATATATTAAGTAATAGAATCATGGATCTGTTAAGGTTGGAAAAGCCCTCTAAGAATATTGAGTCCAACCGTTAACCCAGCACCATGTGTCACATCCACATGTTTTTGGAATGCTTCCAAGGATTGTGATTTCACCACTTCCCTGGACAGCCTATTTCAATGCCTGACCACCTCTTCCACTAAGTCATTTTTCCAAGTATCCAATCTAAATCTCCCATGGCACAACTTGAAGCCATTTGATCTCATCCTGTCACTTGTTACCTGAGAGAAAAGACTGACCCCCACCTGGCTACAACCTCCTTTTAGGTTGTTGTAGAGAAAGATATGGTCCTCCTGAGCCTCCATTTCTCCAGGCTAAACAACCCAGTTCCCTCCGCTGCTCCTCATAGGACTTGTGCTCCAGACCCTTCACCAGCTGTGTTGCCCCTCTCTGGACTGGCTCCAGCATCTCAATGCCCAGAAATGAACACAGGATTCAAGATGTGGCCTCACTGGTGCCGAGCACAGGGGAGTGTTGGCTATTTAATGATTTTTCCAGTGCAGAATCTCTTTGGTTTTATCAAGTGAACACCAGCTTGAGTGGTTTACAAGATGGAAATCATGCAGTTATTGTTTAGAACTTCTCCTTAACAAGTGCATTTCTCACCTGCCAACTCAAAACTATCTCCCTGCTATAAAGACCCACTCATTGCTTGTCCTCTTCTACTACTTCACATTTACATGAATGGTGAGCAGTCCTCTAAACTGAGTTCATGAAAAGAAAAATGTCTACAGAAATCAAAATCTCAATTCTAATTTACACTGCAGAGTTATACAGGTATGCGCACTTTCTGTTATGTATATAAATCACTATCCTGTTTTTTATACATAATTTGGATAGAATATCTTGCATTTTCTAGCAGACAGTCTTCTGCAAAATTTTCCTAATTTATTATTTTTACCATTAGCAAAGCTCATGGATAAATCTGAGCTTGAAAAGTGTCTCAAGACAGATTCTTAAGTTTGACCACTGTTTTTGAAACTGGAATGCTCAAGAAAAGAATTATTAAAAATTACATGAGAGATTTGAAAAGCCGGAAAATAATGAGTGCAACAATAGAGAAATACCAACATAAAGGACAGAGCCATGCTACAATTAGACATCCGATAGAACACTGAGTTATCTTTCTCCATCCAGCTTGGAAGGCACGGAACTGAAGTTGGAAGACTAAAACTCATTTGGGTGTGATTATATTGCATATATTAATGGACAGCAAGAGTGTATTGTGTAGACACTCTCAGATAAAAACAGCACCTCTACTCACCCACACAACAACCAACCTGTGTTATCATCAGATACACTACTATAATGCAAATGTAGCCAAAGACTTCACTGGCAATCATAACTCCCCCTCAGTGAATATCCAGAACGACACAGATGTTCCTTATCGCTTCCTGTCCTTGCCACTGAATTCTGCTTCCTTCTCAAATGATCACCAGAGAAGGCAGCAAGGTATGGATGTAAATCTCAGGATGACATTCATCAAGTTTTCAAAGCATGGAAGAAATTTAAATGTCTCTTTAGCTGTTCTAAGGACGTAAATCAATAGGTCATAAATGTTACTTTGCCAAAATTAAAACTTTATAAGTTTTTTATCTTTTAAAAAAGATACCACTTTGTACACCTAAACAACTGTAGGTATATTCATCGGGAAAGTTGAACTGTTTCTACACAATATTTAGAAGAAACAGCATAGTCTGAGAAAGGAACGGAAAGAAAGTATCACCTCACTGCCTCAGACTGGAAGTTGCAGCAATTAATGAGACCAGCTCAGTGTTTATGCAGCCTTAGCTTTAAATGCCAGTAAACTCCAGTACTGTTTTCTCAGTAATAAATATTTCTGCCAATATGTAAAAGGTAGTAAGGAAATCCTGTCAGGAACTGAACAACTAGCTAACTTCTTGATCTCAAATATACAACTAGTTTAAATGTACAGAAATTATCCGTGTTACAAGGTGCTAAATCCAAGATACTTTCTGGAATGATCTCTTCAGGCTTTATAAAGCTGGACAACTAATGTTTTCTTAGTAACACTGTTCACTATTCTCAGGTGTATCATGATGTATTTGGTATATTCATACATCCCAACTCCGTGCTGCAAATAATGACATAACAGTTCCAGGACCCTTCTGAAAGAACAGCATAAACCCAAAGGTAAACAGAGTTTGATCTTAAGACTCAAAAATACAATATTTTTTTTTGTAAATTCTGAGCCTGTGTAACTCAAAATTTTTGCACATCTGAGGCTGGCAAGGCTGGTGGCAAGGTACTATTTCATTTAGTTCTCTTACCATACTGGACATGTGAAGATATTTTTACTTCAGTGAATACACAGACAGGGCAAAAGGCCTCTTGGGAGCTATTGCCTAGTAGGTAAACAGCAACACATGCTATCCTGGTTTTCTTCCTACCAGTTTCCAAGGCAATGCAAGGACTGTGTGTTTCACCCCATCTCTGAAGAAGGAGTAAGTGGGCTAATGTTAGGGACCACTCATATTTGATGGACTCTGTGTGTTGCCTGGTAGAAGAGCTAAACTGATTGCACTGTACTTTAATTTCATAGTTTATAGTAACCGGTAGACTGTTCTGAGCTGATGCCTAGGCACTTTTTATCATATCTAAATCAAAATAAAATAAAATAACACAACACATAATGGGGTCTGTGCAACTTTGAGACTCAAGATTTCCCATGGAACACTATAAGGAACATTGCTCTGCTCTGAAGCAAGCAGTACACTTTTGAATGGTGTAATATAACAATAAAGCTATTATTTTTCATTCTTTATTTGGGTTACTGTTCAATTTTTGGACCTTGGCAGTTTCAGATTTTTTTTTTTTTCTGTGTCAAGCCTTTTACTTCAGACTTTTTTGTGCTAATACAACTGTACCTAAACAGACTTACAAAATTCCACTGTCCACAGCACACAACCTAACCCCAAACCTAAATAATTATTTCATGGTTGACAGCAGACAGTAACTTACCATCACACTAGGTCCAACAATTCAGAAAACGTGACAATATGTAAATTATGAATTCTATGGATTATTGAATGCTTCTGTATATAAGGACTCACCTGGATTTAAGGCAAGAGATTGCATTAACACTTACTTAAGCAGAGGGTCTTAGGACACTGGAAGAATTAAAGCCTGCAGAAAGCAATCCAGCATAGTTTATGTGAAAGGAGAGGGACTGAAGAAGTGAAATTTTCTTTCTTGCATACAAACCCTAAAGGATAAGAACTATAACCAAGTTCCTTGTTTTCTAGTTATCAGACTTGGAGAGGTGATAGTCCTGAAAAGGACCCAGTGGCACTGGAAGCTTGCTGGGCAAAAAGCCATAGAGAAAACAGAGTTTATCCAAAGGTTAACTGGATAAGGAGGAAAAAAGAAGAGTGTAGGAAAGAAAAATTTGCTCTGATTCAGAGGAGAAGAATAGTGTAGAAGAAGGGATCCTGAGTTTCTCACATGAATCTGAACTAAAATGCTTACAATTGTGTCAGCAAATATTTGAGGCACGTAAATTTATGTAGCATAATTTGGGAGGGTTTTTTAAAATTTTTTACATTTGCTATCAAGCCAAACTACTTGGGGTTTTTTTTGCCATCTTTACAAGGGCTAGAGGTTTCTGTGTGTTTTAGCTATTATTCATCCCCTGCCTAATAGTGTGTAATGCCTTTATAATGAATTAAGTCATGGCAGTGAACTCGAGGCTGCCTGTTAGACAAGAGGAAGTTATGCTGCCCACAGACAGTGTTTCAGTCTGTCTGACTAGAGATATAATAAAATGCCATTCCTTCATTTCGCATTTGTTCACATTTGAGAATTCACATTATCTGTGCACAGTTTGAGGACTAGCAGTGTAACAACTTTAACCAAAAGTCAGTATTTTACAGGTGCGGTAGCAGGCAACCACTCTCATGATTTTGCCCCGTTAAGGCCATGAGTAAAATAATTTCAAGTTTATTCCACACTTATTTTTTTCTCCACAAAGATCATTGTAGATAACTCCATGGACCCTAAGGGAAAAGAAAAATAAGAAGGTGCTGTCAGGACTAAGGAGACATAAAAGCCTGGTGTAAGAAGAAAAACTATCCCCTTTATTCTGGAGATCTAGCTCAGCTTTAATCACCTAACACCTTGCACTTCTGCTCAGCTGGATGCCCTGGTAGGTACTGGCTATACTGGCAGCTATGAGTGAGTCTTGTGCTAACAGTTTGGTACTTTTAGATATATGGCTCCACGAGCAGGTGCTAAGGCACCCCAAAGTGCCTGTTCTCACACTCACCAAGATACTATTTTCTCCAACAACTTCTTGTGAAACACTGCAGTGTAATCTCAGCTGTAAGTAGAAAACCTTGCCCAAATAACCATCTTAACAGTGGAATATAGTCCAAGAAACTTACTTCAGGTCTGTGAACATGGAACTTTTTCATTCTAACATGACATGAGATAATTATGAGCTTATTCTTTTCAAGTGTCAGAGGTAGAAAGTTTTAACACTGAAACAACATTGAAGACTGATATTCACTAGATAGAGACAGCACAAGAAATAAAAGCCAAGCCTTTCCATGCAGCCCAAACAAGTTTCCTCAGCTCTGACAGAAAAGCTGCTCCCATCAGTATCAAGGACAAACCCTTCTCAGATATGGACAACATATGTGTTAAATTACATGTTATTTGGTAAGGAGAGACTGTTTTCACAGCACTTGCCAATCAACTATGAGCCTTGGACTTAGGCAATAGTAATTGCACTTAGGAACTTCAGCATGTCCTTTAAGTACTAAATTTGCCTTCACTCCCACTGCTGTTAATGGTACTTAAGAACACATTAACATGTTTTATTGAACCCAAACCTGAACCATTCAATTCCACTGTAGGACAGCCTTACTTAAAGAATCACATTATTGCCTGCTGCTCATATGCAGAGATAACCTTCACACTGTCCTTTCCTTGAACAAAATAGCCCTCTACAGTCAGTGGATTCAGAAATTAAACCAATCATACACAAAAAACCTACAACCATGGAACACCAGGATTGCAAAATGCATTGGGTTTGTGCAGTGAGGCTTTGACAGCAGAGAGGGGCTCCAGGGGTGTCTTCTGTGAGAGGCTGCTGTCAGCTTTCCCCATGTCCTAGAGAGCCAATGCCAGATGGCTCCAAGGCAGATTCTGGCCAAGGCTGAGCCCATCAGCAATGCTGGTCACTTATGGGATAACAGAATAAAGAAGGGGAAAGAAGTTACTCCACAGGAGCCATCGTAGCCAGAGAGGAGAGTGGTGAGAATATATCAGAGGAACAATTTTGCAGGCACCAAGGTCAGTGGAGAAGGAAGGGGAGGAGGTGCTCCAGGCACCAGAGCTCAGATTCCCCTATAGCCTATGGTGAAGAGCATGGTGAGGCAGCTGTGCCCCTGCACCCATGGCGGACCAGGGTGGAGCAGAGCTGCCCCTCCAGTCCCTGGAGGACTTCACACCACAGCAGGTGGATGCCCAAGGGAGGCTGTGACCTGGTGGGCAAGCCCACACTGGAGCAGGTTTCCTGGCAGGATTTGTGATCCCCGTGTAGGGTCCCACACTGGAGCAGTCTCTTCCCAAAAGATTGCACCCCATAGGAGGGACATATGCTGGAGGAATTTGTGAAGAATTGTAGCCATGGAGAAATTCATGGAGGACTGTCTCCTGTGGGAGGGACACCATGCTGGAGCAGGGAAAGAGTGAGAGGAAGAAGGAGCCGCAAAGACAACATAGGATAAACTGACCACAACCCCCATTTCCCATCCCCCTACACCATTATGAGGGAGAAGGGAGAGAAAATTGGGAGTGAAGTTAAGCTGGGAAGAAGGGAGGAGTGGGAAATGTAGTGTTTTTTCTGGATTTGGTTTTATTTCCCATTAGCCTACTCTATGATTTGATTTGTAATAAATTAAATTAATTTTCCTGAGTCTGTTTTGCCTGTGACAGTAATTGGTGAGTGACCTCTTTCTGTTCTTGTCTTGACCCATGAGCTTTTCATTATATTTTCTCTCCCCTGTGCAGCCGAGGAGGAAAAATGATAGAGCAGCTTTAGTGGGCATCTGGTGTCCAGTCAGGGTCAACCGGCCACTGAAGTCAAACACTTAGAAGTTTAGAAATGCAAGAATGATGATCTCCTGTTCAATCTTTGCTGTCATTCCCTTGTGCCTGATGACAGAATCATTAATTGCATGATCACCACTTTATTTCCAAAGAATATTGGCATCACTCTGTGCACAGGATGGATGGTGCTCACAGCTATTCAGCAGATTGTTTCAGCTCATCATTCTGCTTGTGACCACACATACGTACCCTGCAATGAAAAAAGACTTATTTATTCCCTCAGTGGCCTTTGATGTTCATTACTGTAATACTTCAATGCAGCACAGGGATTAGTGACTTACTTTTTGAAGTTATTTAAGGGAAAGGTGGTACTATCAGTCCCTCTTTACAGTCAGACAAAGAAATTTGGGAGTCATTAACACTCACAGAATATACCCGTTTTGGATGCACAACTGAGATGGTTCTGATACAGTTTTTCAACAAATAATCACCTTTTATTGCACTACATTTGTTCAGAGGACAGACTTCATTATCTGCATATGCAACAGTAATGCAAGAGCCTGCAAATTGGAAACTCAGCAAATGTGAGGACAAGTAGTTAGCAGTCACTTGCAATAGCTTTGTTTTATGAACATCATGTAATGAACTCAGTGGTAGAGACAGAAACAATTTTCCAGGGCAAATTCGACTTTATGAACTACAAAGTTGTCCATTTTCTTCGTACACTCCCCTGCCTTGTTCACGACATGATTTCCAGTCTCTTGAATTAAGTAAATGGAGAGGTTCAAGAACCACTCTCACTGAATTGCTGCATTTACTCTTCACACAAAATACGGAAGGGATTGTGTCTCAGAAAGGGTCACCACACTGCATAGCTCCAGAGAGCTGTTTATGTGTTGGTTGAGTGAATACAATACTTTTAATAGGGATAATAAGGATGGTAAGCAGTGAACGACTCTAGGTAAAGAGAAAGCATGTAGCAACAGAATGCAGGAAGAAATAGGGAAAGAAAATCTAAACATATACATCTTTCTTGAATCTGGATGTGGCTCTTCTTAATAGTTTGCTTTTCCAAAAGAAATATTATCTCATTAGCCAATTATGAATGTTAGCTTATTAGCATACTTAAAACAAGAGCCCATAAGTCTTAAATTATTTGCTCATTTCCTTGTCTCGAATACAATGACTTTTTTTTGTTCTTTTTTTTCATTCTTCTTTTCCCTGTTTTGCATTGCCTTGGCAATATATATGCCTCTCCAAGAAAAGGACTAAAAATAACATTTCCCTCCTTTCCACTGGGAGTGGAGATGTAAGAAAATAATATCTTATCAGTAAGCACTGAGGGAAAATAAGATTTTATCAGGGACTTGGCTTGACTAAGATAACATGTTATCAAGAGGGGAACTTGGCAGAGATAACACGTTATCAATATCAGGAGTAAAGCTTGGGGAAAATAATGTCTTAATACCTATTAGATTCTAAATAAGCCATCTGTGCTCTTGACGAATTGTTATTTTCTCCAAGCCCCATTCCTGTAAAGATGTTGATTTTTTTGGCAAACCACTTCTTTAGCAGTTGGGAAGCGGGGGAGAACGAGGAGAAAAGGAAGCTCCTTCTCCACAAAGCTAGAGGGATACTCTCTTTTCAAAAGCTTTGCATGCAGGTGAAGACTGCCAATGTGCCAGCTTGGAAGACTCACATGTTCACATACTGAACGGGTATTGCAGGGAAAACTCCTACAATGCTCGGTAAGTACACTGCAGAGAATCCTGTAACAGGAGAAGAGGGTCAATGTCCCTTCTGTCCTTTGACCACATTACACAGGCTCCGAGGTGTTGCCTGTAAGATTTTTGGCAAAAACACTTCTCTGCAGAAGTGATGACTACCCATCACTCAGCAATGATATTTTGTCATTAACAACCTCATCACAATTAGCAGTATTCGCTTGGGGCACAAATAAATGACCCCTTTTAGATCAGCCGCAGACATAATCACCGTTCAGTTAGAGGTTACCAATCCCACATCTTAAGCTGACCCAAAGGGTCACACCATGCTTCTTTACCTCCTGCAGTGCAGAGCATCCATTGCCTCTGCCCTGAAACACTCCCCTCTACCACCTCCACTATGGGGGTAGAGGCAAACCACAGTCTGGTGCGTGCTTGTGCCCTGAAGCTGAAACCTGCAACTCAATTATAAATCTTCACAGTTTCAATCTGGATGAATTTAAATAAATTGTGGCACCTCCTGGAAAATGAGAAATCCAATTCATAGTAGGATGGACTACTAACTGCCTTAAATGGTAGAATGTGGGTGAATGCCACTGGTTATTCATAGGAATGGGCAAGCAGGGAATAATTAGAAGGGAAGCTGTGGAGGGCCTGTAGGAGTGTGATGTGAATAATAAAGCACACTTAGGAAAAGGCATATGAATGATATCTGCAGGGTAAGTATTTGTAGCCAGCTGAATTTCTCTGGTGTACAGTAGGAGTGGGAGGGAAAACAATGGGATTTGTTAATCTAAACATTTCCTATGGAGAAGCAGCACCTCTTTTTTGTTTTGTTTTGTTTTTTTTTTTTTTTTCATTAACCATTTGGATATCTTACCCCCAGATATTTCTCTCTGTTTAGGTGTGAGTTTTGCGTTAAGATAACTTCTGAGGCCCTGATATAGCAGAATACATAATCAGCAGCAGGCAGCCATTACACCTCTCTAAGGTAAAGCATGTACCCAAATGTGTCCCTGCAGCTGTACACAGTACTGTGACTATCATTCATGTCAGTGGGATGTAAAAGACTACAACTATTCTGTGTTGGCTTCTGCTCAGTAATAAAATGTGGAAGAGATAGGAAGGGAAAACGCCTAAACCACAACATTTTACAGTGATTTTTTAAAAGTACAGAAAGTACAAGAAGTAAATATCTATAAGCTTACAAAAGGTTATAAAAATACCGACAGGTTCCTACAATTGCCACAGTAACCACAAGCAAGTGACAAGCATGCTCAATCAAAGCCTAGTAGTAGTTAATTCAGAGTCTGTTGCTGATGATTAGCCTCAGCTGCTCATCAATAGAGACTCCAGCTGATAATTATTAAGTTAAACTTCTGAGCAGTATTTGCATATGTAAAGCACGCTTTTCCTGCTGAAGCAACAATGGATGCTATAATGCATTTCCTGATTGTACAGCTCTTGGATTTGGGGAACCTGGGCAAGAGAGTCTGCTTTGCATATCCTTCCTTAGCCTCATCAGACCAACCATTCAGAAGAAATGCACTTGCACATACTGACATCTACAAGCTACAGCAAAAAACATGCCTAACCCTGTATAAAAGGAAAAATGCAACCATTCATTTTAACCAGAATATCTCTAATAAGAATAATATAAAACGCATTTTTGCACATTCCCGTAAGTATTTACCTAAGCTTCTTTACAACCTAAGAACTGTGCAACAACTGGTCTCTGACAATGCAGCCTGGTCACCTTAAAAAACCTGCAGAAATTCTAGTCGACAGATTCAGTCCATTAGTTCCTAGTGACCTCCAGATGTGGAGGAAAATTGAATATCATTATGTGATTCTCTGTTTAGCTTTTTCTTGTCTCACTTTCTCCAGATCAGATTTTCATTTCGTGAATGTTATTCTTGGTCATCAGTAATAGCCCTGCTTCCCTGGTTAACTGTGGGGTCAAGAACACAGGTAAACACACACAGTGTGTTGACTATGTTTATCTGTTAAGTTCTCCATGTTTTCACAATTACATGACAGGCAAGGCACGCTCAGATCTGCCTAATACCCAAGGACTTCAGAGGCACAGTCGCTGTAGGGATAAGGAAACATGAGAAAGAATTGGGAAGATCTTTATATAACCCGCAACACAACTACCGGCCTCCTTGTAGCCACCGTATCACTTTGGTTTAAGAGTCCATCATAGGCTTACTATTAATGGACCTGAATGTTTTGGTTTTTTTTTATCAGATAACAATGCATAGTGAAGCAAAAGATCTATTCATTCAATCATTAAGAAAAAAAAGTAAAGCAAAAGTAAAGGAAAAGTTCGGCTTTAGTTAAACATGGGGGACAGGTTAAAAGAGGAAGGTCTAAGGGAATGCAGGTGGTCATCCTCCATGAAAGCCAGCATTTAGGCTCTTAAAGGAGAGTTTAAAAGTTAGCTATAGCAAAATTTATGTATGTTGCTGGAAGTCATCTGGTAGCCCTGTTACACAGAATCTCAAAAGTTGATTTTCAACACATCTACAGAAATGTTGCAGTATTAGTTCAGGTTGGTTGCTGATGCTGAAACCTGCTCGAAAGCTTGTTACATCCTTTAATCTCCCTTGGCACAGAGATGCCATCAGAGAACCATGCACTGGTATTTTGATTGAGGCTGCTGGAAAAGGAGGTTGTCTGAATACTGACTGAGCACAATAGATTGTTCAAGGATAAATAAATAAGTCAATAAAAAAAATTTCAAATTCCACACCACACCATTTCTTCCTTAGCAGGAACCAGATCTGTAAAAACATTCAAATCTTACAGAGCTTGAGCCAACAACAACGGATACAAACACACATATATAAGGCAACTGGCAAAGAACAAATTTTCAGATAAATTATTTTTCTTATTTCTAAAAGAATCTGAAGATTATACATGCAGACAGAAATATTACAAGTTTGAATTTCCAGTTTAATGTTATGAAATAACATCAGTGTTATTTCTCTGATGACATGGCAGTGCAAAAGTTATTAATATCTTTCAGTATTGAGTCTTCTTTTCTCCCCACACATTCTCAGCACTTTTCATTTGCTGCACCTGTCATTTCAGCCACTTCAGTCCCAAAGAAAAGTGAAGGGAAAATGCAAATAACTGCATATTCAGAACACATGATGGCTGATCAGTGTTATGACATTTATCTTCACTTATGACAAGAGATAAAATAACTCAGAAGTTAGTTTCCTGTCCTCCTCATGAAGAAAAATGTCATACCAGATCGTCATGTACTATATACAGTGAAATTTCTAACACACTTTGCAGAGGAAAAAAAAAAATCTCAGCACTGATACAGATGGTAGGTTACATGTCATGGCTATGACATCAGAAATGAAACACACATCATTTTAAAATAGGACATATAAAAATAAGTCATGATATAAAAAATACCCTTAAACCAGTGCAAGAATTAGCAAAAGGCAATTAGTTAGACTTACAAAAGTTATGATTATATTAAACATGGGATGCTCATACAGTTTAGTGGAATTCTAAATTCTCATTTCCCCACATTTTCCAAACGGAAAGCCACAGCTGGCCAACATATTGTGTTTGATAAAGTAATACTTTTCTACTTAAAATCTCCAAACCCCATTGTATACACAAGGGGGAGTAATGAAATTAAAACAAACAAACAAACTAGAAAATGTACGCTTAATTCTCTTGAAATCCCCTGGAAATCAATAGTGGTTTCAGAAAATTAGTTTCAGTGTGGCCAGATACCTACCCCAGGGCTAGTCTATTTTTGGTGACTAGATTTTGACGATATGTAACATGGAATCTCTTTTTTGCATTAACTTACTCAACATTTACTTTTAAAAAAAATATTTAGCTTTAATACATTAGAGATGCTCCTTCTACAAAGATAGAATAAGTTTATACAGAACATGAGGACAATACTCGTCTTTATGATACTCTTGATTTGTTACAAAAGCGAAGACAGCATATCAGAAAAATAATCCTATTTCAAGTAAGCGAAAGGCAAAACTCGGTGACCGATGAAAACAAGCACAGGTCTAATATTTCACATGGGTATGCAAACAGCATGGTGGTGTTAGTAATTTCTAGGTCGCTCCTTAAATGTACACAGTTCTGCACTGTTTTAGGTCAGAATGCCGACCATGGCCCCTGTGCCCCATCACAAACCTGCTTCCTGTGAAGCAAGCAAATGAAATTTTTCACTTTCCAGCAGCCAAGTTTATTAAGGTTAAAAATCACGAACTAGGAGCAAGATCTAGATGTCCTGCTTACTAAGGTTTTGTCTTGTAACAGATGACCGGTATCTTTGAGGCAAATTGACATTTCTGATGTGGCTCACGGAATCATGTTAATGTATGTGTAGGACCTAAAGAATGTGCCTACTCTTGTGTATGACAAAACTGAGGCTAAGCCCCCCTGACATCCTCATTTACTATTCTAAAATAAAGTTGCTTTACTCAATTAGAGCAGCTGTGCTCAATATTCACAGGATCTGCATGTATTTAAGTAAAGACTTTCTCTTTTTCTTTCCTCAAATAGATCTCTTGTTTTCCAAGTTCTCCTTATCTCCAGGAAATTCTATCAAAAGTAGGACACACTGTGTGAGACCTCTTTAATAAATACAGGCAATGTGAGGTTTTTAACAATGCTTTTGTTAGGTCGACTGGATGCAGGGCCAATGGCCGTAGGCTTTCTACAGTGACGTAAAGTATGAACTAATCCATGCCTACGACAAGTTTTTGTGTTGGAGTAAAAGGAAGATGGAGGCACTTACAAAAATTACTGTACTGTGTTGTGTGTAGAGATCAATTACAGTCTTAAAATTATCCTGTATTTCTGCTGACAGATTTTCATTAAAAATATCTATCCAGCTTCCTTTGTTAGTGTAATTGTAGATTTATCCGTTTCTACCATTTGAAGTATCTTTTGTTATCTTAACATCTAAGCAGAATAGACGGAGACTTGACCAAAATTGTTTCATAGTAAAAAAATCCAAATCAACATACCTTACGCCTAAAGAAAAACCAGAAATGGAAAAAAACAATAGATCAACTACATAAAAAAAAATGTTGTAACTGTAGAAGTCCTCTAAAAGGCCAAGCAAAAGAAGAAACTACAATAAGGGCTGGGGGAGAAGAAGAGAGAAAAAAGTGTTTTCCCTTCTCACCTGCTCCCACCTTGTTCTAGGAAAAGGGAAGGATCTTAATGACTATTTTTAGTTACATATTCCATATTAATTTGAACTAATCTAGACACAGGAATCAGCTGTTGAGAACTGACATAGTATAAAGTCGAGGAGTGAATGCTAAAGGACACTGCTAACATCAACCTTCTTTTTCCTTTAAGAACAGTCTACTGCAATACATACCCTTACAGAAAATAAGGAATCATGGACTTCTCCCTTTTAAATTATGACCTTCTAACCAGGAAAAACTGAGGCAGCCAACAGAATAAGAACATTTTATCATTCTATTACTATCATTTTTACTTTTTAAATTATGCCTTCTACTGGTCTTAACTATGATTAAAATAGTACATCTATTGAGCTGTACCAGCTCTGACTTCATGTGCTCCTCTGAAGAAAATTCTGTATTTCTAACAGTGTATAATATGTATCTTGTCCCTAGGGTAAAATTCCCATTGGTGGGATATTTGAATGTGATTTTTCATGTTTTTGAGAGACACTCTGTCCTCTTTTGAACAACTGTAACTTCAGGATCATATTCAAATTTCATACTAGCACCTTATACTAGCAACTTCTACGGAAACGATTTAGTTTCTTATTTGATGAGCACAAACACTTATTGTGAATTCTATCACACATTCTTTCTTTTCTTGAATAATCTGACTGAATCTTATAAACAGAGAAAGTAAAATTCCAGATTTGCCTAAAGACCACAGAGATCTATTACACTCTACTAGTAGGTGACAGTCATTAAAATCTTGGGACATGAAGAAGAATACAGGATGTAAGAGTGAGTGAAAAATTTGCTGTCTGTGTTCAGTATTTTCAGTTCTTAAAATTGTATTTAAAGTCTTGCAATAATTTAGATTTATTGGAAAGTCGAATCTTGGAATTGCATGAGAAAATATCAGTGCTTTTTACTAGTTTCCTTTGCGGTAAGATCTCATTTTCATCCCTGCAGGAGAAAGCTGAAAAAAACCATCACCTGTTGCGATGAAAAAATCAGGAGACAAAGCTCTTAAAACCTTATAATTTTAGATATAGTAAATTATGCCTTTTGAACACTTTGAACTAGTAATGCAAATTTTTTTATTAGAACTGTTCAAATGACTTGTGCTTTACTATGATGGGTACATTCTGTAACAGCAGACACGTCACCTAGGGTGGGCAAATGGAAGGACCAGCACCTGTGACAAGCTTGCGACAGCCGTGCTGCAGCCACTGATTCAGCCTAAGGAGAAGCCAAAATGGTCAGGCATTTAAAGGAGCCTAAATAACCTGTGCTAATCTTCAGCAGAACTTTCAAGACAACATAATTACACCAGATGAATAAATACAAAAAATTAACATGTATTTATCATCAATCATTTGAATTATTGAGGTTTGCTTTTGTTGGAATTATACTTGAGAGAGCTCTGCAAGCAAAGTTTTGTACTGAAAAACACATTATTTTCACTAATATCTCCCCAATACACATAATGGGGTTTTCTCCTTCTCCGTACTGGGCACTCAAAAGGTGTCCAGATCTGAGGAAAAAATGTCCAAATAAAGGTAAAGTGGTATCATTTCTACTGTCACAGTATAGTGTTTAGAAAGCAGAAGTTTTACTCTGCCAAACATATAAGCCTCCAAATCTGTTAGATATCAATTACTATGTATTTAATTTCACAGCTGTGCCTTTTCCCTTTTTGATTCACTACCACCATCTCTTTCTGCTTCTCTTGTTCAAGCTATTTGGATCTGGTTCATAATCAGGTCCTGATGATCCTTAATGCCTTAATTTCAGAGCCCAGCATTCCCCAATTCCCTTCCTCATTTTAAAAATTCTGCAAATTCAATCTTCATCCTCTGTGTGGCTGTGCAGACTGTAATCCCTCATAATAGGCTGATGCTGATCCTGCTCTATGGATTAACCAGTGTAAAATGCCTATGTAAGGATTTCATACCTTCCAAACTCAGCCCCGAGCAGCCCAGGTATATCTAATCTAACCAACTGGCTTTTATCAGCTGCACACAAGAGATGTGAAAAATAAGCTTCATTTCAAGCCTCAATCACATAGCTACAACCATGTTATTATTTATTGTATTTAACAGAAGGAGCATATGTGAGGAATTCTAAGGTACACTCTGTAGTTATACATCACTGGATTTGGTATGGTGTAAGTTTCTTTGAAAATTGTGAAATGTCAATATTTTCATGCCTGGTTTTGATTATTTCTGTTAAAAAGAGAGAGGGAAGAAATATTGCTGAACTTCAAGTGTAATTTTGCTGCTTTCTTCTCGTGAAATCTATATTCCCATGCCAGATGGTGTCTGAGTTATCAAAGTTATTACCCTAAACTCAATTAGAGAAGAATGAAAGTAATTAAGTAGGGGATGAAGTGACAGAAGTATTCAAGATCTAAAAGACCTAATACAGCTGAGGACTCTCTAAATTAGATGGAAATTCATCTATAGATGCAGCCTGGAACATAATGGCTTGAGCCTTTACTTTCAAGTATTCTAAGTCATTGTGCAAAATTCAGTACTTGCTCAAGTGGGCACAATTCCCAGTGACATAGTGGTGTGTAAAAGGTGGGAGTAACTTTTTTCTTCTGCAGAGTCTATTACTAGCCATCACCAAACACACTCTGAGACAGTTATTGCTCAAAATGTTCCTGTATCTGTTGTAGGATGGCTTTTTAGGCTGTTGTGTCACCGCAGGAATGCTTATTTCCTTTTTTAATCGTGGCTGTTTTGCACTCACCATAGCAAAAACCAACCACAGTAAATACTTTTTACTATAAAACCTGTAAAGTAGACACCACATATGTGCTGTTTACATTTAGTTTATTTTACATTTATTTTTCTTTCTCTATTTGCTTTTCCTTTGGTGAAGTAAATCTAAACAAGTTGGCACTGAGCTACAGGTATAACCAAGAACTACAGCTACAGGTTTTAATGTGAAGCAGCCAAGAATTACTTTTTAATCTACTAATGACTGTCTACTTAAAGAAATATGTAAGAAAATCTAGTGAAAACAAATCTCTTTTGCTTATCAACACTCATTTCTGCATAGCTTCCTCTGACAGGAATCATGTTTATGGATAAAACTAATCAGGATAATTTGTTAGCACTCTACAGGCTGTTCATTCACTTTAACAGAGAGATATATACCCAAATTCTAAAGGTATGCATAGGTGAAGGATGGTAAGGAAAATACCAATATGTTCTGAAATGCCCAGAATTGGTGCTGGATGGTTGAAAGAAAAGACGTATGTACCATCCCCCAAGCAGGGATGGAGCTTGTGCAAAATCTCTGGCCAGAAAGGGAACAAATTTAATCCTAATAATGCACAAATCCCTTGCACCCCCACATAACACAACATACCAATACCATACCATGCCATACCATACCTAAATGTACAGTGTGGAAAGAATGCAAGATTTTCAAGAATAAGCACTGAGAATTTAGGAACTACCAGAAGTACTTCTGCCTTCATTTGCCTCACATGCGTACAGGTCAAAAACAAAGCACAAAGCACTCCTGCAAACACTAACACGTGAGATGCAAACACTAGCAATAGTTCCAGTTTGCAGGGGTGATGCCCTGACAAACTGCAGTGTCATGATACACGTGCTTAAGAAAATCCCAAGCTCTTTTCCCCACCGACCTAAGGAAAGGACTGTTTTTAATGCCGACCACTTAAATTTTGGTTTTAGTACACCCTCACAAAGGTTTCAAACCTACGCAGGAAGGGAATGCAGCAGCTGCTTAGAAGGAAGAGCAGAAACACAGGCAGTGAGTATGAACTTCCTGAACCAGATGGGCCAGGGCTCCAGAGAAATCTACCTTCAGTTACATCCTTTCAACATCAGTGGCACACACCTTTCCTGAGCAGCGCTGCTCTCAAAGGCTATGCTGGGACCAAAAGCAGACATATTCAACAAACTCAAATTTCTGCAGCTCAAGTAAAAAGAGGAAGGAGTTCTTAGTGGAGTACAGTCACAGCAGAGACACCACTCAGAAGTCTTAAAAAATAGGCCACTGGGAACCACAAAAAAATGGAACATGAGAAAATGGATAAAAATTCCTTACTGGAGACTTACGTATCTCTGGGGAACTGATTGACTACAATTACATACAGGATGCTAGGGTCCATACGAGACTGGAGCATGTACATACATGCACGTCTATTAAAGGCTTCTGGAGGTGTGTGTGGGGGAAGTCCCATTTAGAATTTGTTCTGGTTTACTTGCAACATTTCTGAAAATACAGTAACAATCCACAATATTTTCACGACCATTGCAGGTTAGGACAGCTGAGGCAATGGCACTTTCAAGTGGTATATGAACACTTTCATGCTATGTCAGATGGTAGCATAAAGGACAGACTGTAAATTGTTCCCTTTTTGACCACTCTTATCAATTAAAGCTTCCAATAAATCACAGTGAGTGTGTGTTGCTGATCGTATTTCAGTGCTTGGAAAATTTTGAACGCAGGGCACAGTACAATCCTGAGCTTATACATGTCTTCAGGAAAAAGAGCTTAAACTATTAGTGCAATGGAGTATGCAGAGAGCAGTGAAGCGCTGCTCCAAGAAACAGGAAAATCAGTAACTTGAGATCACATATCTTGCTTTGCAAAATGGAAACAGCAAAAAAGAGAGAGGCGTAAAGCTAATACATGAACCAGAAGAAAAAAAAAAAGGCATAATGGAACCCCATAAATGGAGCTGTTAAGACAAATATGTCATAAATATCTACTGAGTTTAAGACAAGCATAGCAGACGCTGACCTTAATTTAAATGTTACCGAGGAAAAACATCTGGTAGACTTTTGGTTAATTTGTTGAGAAAAGAATGATATCACACATACTCTTCAGACTACTCAATTTTAGGGAAATCTAAAGAGCACATATATTAATAAACTCACCTGTCCTAGTTTCAGGGGACAATGAAATACTAGAGAACCTGTAAACTACTTCCTAGTACCTGAAGTTTTTGTAATGTTGACTTGCTCACAGGTACGTGGAATAAATCTAAACCAATGGATATATCTATAGGAAGCAATTTTCCATAAGCAGTGACAAATCCATCAGCACTCTCTTTGAAAGAAAAAGAAAATTATTAACTTCAATGAAAGAAGCAGTGGTGATTCCCTTTATAATTCAGATGAGGGGGAATCCTACCACGCATCTAGTAGGCCAAAATTATTAAGACAGTGATTGAGAACTCTTTTCCAGAACAGCTTGCTCTGCCAAACCTATATTTTTATCTTAATTTGCTATTAATTTATTCCCCAGCTGTCAAGAAAAGTCTAGCAATCAAAAACTTTTTGATTTTCTTTTTTTTTCTTGTTTCTCATTCCTAATTCCAGTGTAGACTGGGGGATGAAAAATAATGAGATAGAAAATCACCCATAATTATTGTTTTCATTTAGGTGATGAAGAAGATGAGCATTATTTAATTTTAAAATTCCCTATAGTGGTACTTTGCAATGAAATTCTATTATCTGGGGTTTTTTTTTATGTCTTTCTACCATTTTGTAAAAAAATAAGGTCTTAAAGATTACTTAGATGGTTCAGAAGCACATTCCATTAAAAGAAATAGTCACTGAGGAGCCTGAGAGGAGCAGATTTTCAAAGAAAAGCAGGTGTCTACAAGGCAGGTAGGTGCACCTTTAGGCATCTATCCTTATTCAAATTGCTTAAGTGGCTTTAAAAAGGAAGTCCTAACTGACTCAGTTCGCTTTTGAAAGCGAGATTTAATATTCTTTTGAAGATGCTATCCCAAGACTTATTATAAATCCATTCTGACAGCCAATGCTCTGTACGCAGACAAGTCTCTGGAAATGCAAGGGCTGTTTAAGGGAGGGAGAGAAAACCCACAAACCTCAAACATGCTCTTTATGTCCATGGCTGCTACTGAAGGGTTTGACCATATGCAGTTTTTCTTTTGGTGTGTACTGCAACACTTTGGCTTGGAAGCTGTTAACTTCAGCTTTACATTTATTATATTGATAATGAAAATGCTGCCAAAATCGAAATTTGAACACTCCTTCCTGTTTAAATAAATGAGAGAGGGTCCTGTCCTACATCATGATGATTTGCTTTGTGCAGGTAATAGACCAAAGAATTTCAGTCAGGTCTTGAGTTTTGATAAATGTAGCCTAGTTTTAGGCTGCTCCCTTCATCACAGTGACTCTGAGGCTGTTTGTGCTCAGAAATTTCAAAATCAGAACAGAACTTCTTGCGCTACTGATTCAAAACCACCATGCAGCATTTAAGTCATATTTGGGAGAATAATAATAAGAAACCTTAATAAAACATCTTTATGTGGTTGTGTACTGTGGATATGAAATATTAACAAAGAGATTTTGGGAAGAACAGCTCATTAATTCCTTCTTAAGTAAGAATATTAATTAAAATGAAAATATTCCCTGTTTGCTTTGCTAGCTCCAAATACAATAGGAGGTCCTCAGAGTACCTTTTTTCCCTGCAGAGATCAGGGAAATTAAAAACAAAACAAAACACCAATCTGTAATCATTTTATATTATTATATTAAAAGCCCTCTTACTTTGGTAACAAGCTAACAACGAAATCCTTGTTCATAGGATTTTTCAGGCTTTCAGGCAGTACACCTAAGCTTCCGAAGAGACTTCTTGAGCCATGAAATGGGGTATGAAAATGTTTAATCCCTGACTGAACTGCTATCCTTGTGGAAGCACTGTGGATACATACAATTACACCAGAAAAAAATTCATGTTCACCAGCAGCGCATTTCATTGTGGGGAAGCAGCTTATTATTTCAATTCAGAGGGGTTTTTTTTAACTGGTACAGTTGCCTCCATGCTAGAAATGCTTTACAGTAAAATCTACAAATGATTGTGTACTGGTGAGGTGCTCTGAGAAAACACACTGGTTAGGCCAATGATGTATTTTGCACTTTGCTTCCTTTAGATTTCTATAAATAGCATTTTTAATCATCAGCAATTCAACATATGAATGAAGTTCGGAAGATGGAGTGGGATTTTAGAATGGCATTCATTAGTTACAAGAACAAATAGGCTGTGCTCATCTTTCTCAACCTCTTAGATACTTTTGAGCCTGTCATGTAGGCCTATTTCCCTAGCTCCTGAATCACTTAGGTACAATTGAAAAGCATATTCCTAGTCAAAATACATCATCTCCACGACTTTCAAAATGGCATGGCCAAGGTTTTGCTTTTTACTTAATACTTAAAATTCTGACACAAATTAAAAAGATATTCCAAATTGATCAGCTGGTCTAGCTTTTCTAAACATAAAAAACCCCAGTAAATTTACTTTTGGTATTAACAGACTTAGCCTAAGCACTTACAAAAACTAGTGGATACCCAAAATCATTGATTTGCTTTTTGTTCTTCAAACTACAAATTTTTCAGAATATTTTGTTGAATTCTTAGAATTTTTTTTCAAGCTCTTGGAAGCATAAGGACAGTTTTTTACCTACATTAAAAAGAATTTGGCCACCAATCATATTAATTTGAGAAGGTGTGTTTATTTCTTTTTTTTTCCTAAAAAAAAAAAAAGCAAATATCAGAAAGAAATGGGTGTAGACTGAGAGTCTCCCTGGCTTTAGACAGTGGCATGAATGGTAGGGACAAAGCTCATTCTTGCCAGAAAAATAGCATGACTTTCTGGAATTTATTGTTATTACTTGAATGAATTCATTTTAATAAACAAAACTATAAACTCTATAGAGATACCAGATTCTGTAAGACTCAGATTAGCATAAAATAGTATAAATTTGACATCTTCTATACTGTCCTTCTTTTATCGTTTTTTCTCAAGAAATTCTGTGAAGACCAGCGGTTCAAACTGATACGAAAATACTGGTTATTGGCATAGAAAAAAAAGCTGGAAGAGGGAATACGTTAAGCACTTGCTATTTTGCAGCAAAAATATATGTTAAAAGTTATCTCAGATGGCATATACTACTGCAACGTAATATTGTTTTGATTATGGGTCAGCTGCCGAAATAAAGATTTGGACAAGTAACTGTATGAAAAAAAAACAGATTAAGATTTCCTCATCTGTAAGCCACTTAAAAAAGTTATCTTAGCAGCTACAGTCAATATAGAAAATCTTCCTTTGATATCACTGAAAACTACCACTAACCTTTTCTCACTTTTGCACGGCCATGGTAGAGGAGGGGGCTACATAATACCTAATACCTGAATTCTCACCAGTACTTGTGAAATTCACTACTTATAAAATCAGAGTACAAGGAATCTCATTTTCACGTAATGAATCAGCTACAAGTACAATACTCTATCTTTTTAGTTTAAATGAATTTCATGGCAGAATTGGACAAAGCCATCTGCTGCCAATTGTCTTGGTAACTAATAGCATTGCTGCTGGCTGCTGCCAAAGAAGAGCACATTGCCATACATCTGTTACAGTTGCTATAAAACAGCAAGCTTCATCACTCCTCTCCATTGCTTCTTCCTCCCAAATCCCTGAAGGCTAGATCATGGCCAAAGTACCACCAGCGTGTCAAAGGCAGAAGACCTCATCCAAAATTCTGGCTATACTCGCAAGGGTGCAGCATCTCTCTTCTGGCTTTGTCCATCCCTCTTGGCCACTGTGAAGGCAGAGAAAAAACTGTGCAGGTATGGCCAGTAGATACAGCCTCCCTTCTGGCACTTAAACATTTGTGATGAGCTAAAAAGGCTGCTGGTAGTCGTGGGCTATTTCAGATTGCCAATGACAGTATGCTGAATTTAGGTAGCGTGTCCTCCTCCCTCTAGAAGCTGTATAGGAACTGAGGTCAGGCTGTCCAGACAGAAGATGATCTGAGTTGTTCAGGCTCTAACTTAGAGGTTGCAAATTAGGCACCTAGGTAGCTCATGTGAACTTAGCTCATGTTTTTAAGAAGGATTTTTATCACATCTTTTGAAGCATGCTGAGAAGAACCTTGAAAGCTTCTTCCAGAACAAACCCATGAAATTTTAATTTGCAGTGCAGTCGAGAGCGCAAAGACACATACCCAGCCCTTATGTCAGCCACTGCCAATCATTCAGGAGAACCAGATACTAATTAACTGTTGTAACAGGAAAAAAATGGTAAAGCATCTAGACATTTTAAACACTGACGTGAAACTCGTATCATGAGTTTCAAAACAATTGGTGATGCTCTCCAGTCTCACATCAGCCCGAGTGGAGTTATGTAGGATCTCAGGTTCTAAATGAGAGCAAAATAGACTTAGCCCTGTTAATGGCAGAGAAAAAACAGAAAAGTAGTTCTCTAAAGGTTTGAAAATGAAAGATTAAATAAACGTTCCACCTCACACCCATGAAGATTTTCTGAAAGAAGTCCTAACCCACTGATACCAATGGTAAAACTTTCAGTTTTCTGATATGGTCCCTTTTGGTCTTTGCTAAATCAAAAAATTAGATACTAATAAAACCCAAAATGCAACATGCAGTCACAGCTGTTTCTTAAATCAGGTTTAGCAAATATAGACAAAAAGGCCAGACTAAGTTCCCTATATTTTGCTGCTCTGCTGTGTTTTTAGAGGTTTCACATCAAGAAGAAGAAAGGTCAGAAAATACACAATGAAATACTGATATGTTGTCAGAACAAACTTGTTTTAAAAAAGAGATAATATTTCTTAGTGGTTAGGCTGATTTGGTGGATTAGAAGAAAATGGAAATCAGTGTATTTATAAACTGGCACACTAACATGTCAGAAATGAATATGACAATATGTAGACCAGATGTTTAACAGAGAATAAATCAATCAAGTGGAAACATTATTTTATAATACACACACTCTGAGCAACAAAGAGATGAATGATGAGTTAAGGAGAGAATAAAAAGCACAAAGCCTATTACCTTTTATTACAAACTACAATGACTACAGACAATAACCACTGACTAGTAAAGACATGAGCACTAGATGATTTATAGGCCATAAAAACTCTTAGCATTAAGAGAATTAAGTTGATTCTTAGCCAGTATTAACTACTACCTAAAAGCAAAGATATCCAGTCAAAGAGAATCCTTGATCTCCTCTGTTCCTGAAGATGGGGAGTTCAGGAAGCTGAAGCCAAACTGACAAACTAGCAAGAATCTTAATCTAGCTGCCCTGAGTCAGGAAATGCACTTTACACAACGTGTTCATTTCTTGGTTTACCTTGTTTCTAGGATGCCAGTAACTAATCCCAGGAAAAACTTATGTGAATGTTAACCATGTGAGGAAAGAGTTATAGCAGGCAATGTGGTTACTTAGATGGCCCAATTTATGTAAGCACTTAAGTTTATGCAGAATCAGAGTCCTGTATTTTAGAGCAGGACATAACTCATTCTGTACCTTACATACTCAGTGGGAAAACAGCTGTGAGTGAGTGCAGTCTTGGGGTTCTGTATTTAAAGTCCAGAAATTCAAAGTCATACATGGTTCCCACAGCATCCATTACTCTCTCTACTGGCACATACATAGTGTTTTGCATAGCTGTTTATGCTAAGAAATTTATGTCCTGAAGTGTGTGTAAAACATGACCAACTTATGTTCCCCACAGCTGCTGTAACTCTAAAGTTCCTGGCTTCTGTGCATTTAAATTAACAGTCATAACAATACACCAAAGCCTTTTCTTGCACTGAAATTCAATTCTAGGTAATTTTTTTTACAGTATATAACCAAAACTCTCATACTGATCTCCTGCTGAAATAGCTCTCCTTCTCAGAATATTCTGGAATAACAGTGCCAGGTCACTTACTGCTGCTCCTATGCAGCACCTAACATTTTCTCAAATACAGAGGTGGGCTTTTTTCAATGTCATGGTCGCCTGCCCTTGTGAAAGGTCCTGTTCATGGCACATGTGATGTTTTCAAGCTAAGTCTTTTTGAAATCACCCTCTCACAGAAAAAAATATGGTAAGAACAAGACTGATGACATATTGTTTTATTCCCTATCCTTTGTCAATCTGCACAGCATTTAAGTCAATGCCTTTGTACCTGTCCCCTCCTCACCATGAAATAAACTTCTAAGCAAAGAAGTACTAGAAACCTCATTCAACGGGTAACTTTATTAAACTGGCAAAAATGGGGACAAAGAATGAAAACATTTCCTGCTGCCATTAAACAGTGATCGAATCATATTTGCAAGGTCAATTATTTTTTCCTGGAAAATTAGCAATTTTCTCAAATAATTTAAAAAATCTTCCATAGGGTCTGCATCAAAACCATAAAATTTTATCCTGCGCAGTCACAGTCTGAAAAACTGTAAGCCTCTTAGAAAGGACATGTGAAATGGAAACATTTTGTCAATCTCAATTCTTTATAAAGACACTTCAGTATTTTGCTATGCTTATTTATACAACAAAAAGAAATGAAGAATATGGAATCCTGTTGTGTTCTGGTGATCCTTATCAAACAAGCAAGACGATAACATGAAAAAAAGCAAGACCTATGGGATGGCCCAAGTGCTGGAAAACCTATTTCAGAATGAACTGCTGAACGACACAAAATCTATTCAGATAAACAAAAGTATGGCTAATAGGCAATTTGCTCATATCCTTTAAGACCTGCAAGAAATACTACAATTCATTTCAAGAAGACTCTTCTGATTCTAAGAGAATGGTACAGGAACTAGGGATTGATAATTGAATTTTCAAAAATGAAAGGCGGAAACAAGGTACAAATTTGAGCAGAAAAAGTAACTAAGCATTGAAATAACCTGCAGTAATCACCAACCATTTTCTGTCTCTCCAAGTGTCTTTTTGCTTGGTATACTAGAAAATCCCTTTATGTCAGTGATTTTGCTGAAGGACTGAGAGCACTATCTCTAGAGAGCACTAGCTCTCGAAAGAGTGTGCGCCCCAGACTCAGCGATCTCCACTGCACCTTAGCCCCTGCCTGAAGAACCACATTTCTGAAATTTCAAAGAGGAATTTGGAAATGTAAGAATCTCCAATTTAGGGTATGTGAACCAATGAAGTTCTACCATACTTACATTGTGAAGCTAGCCAAAGCCAAACTGCATTACTCTGCTGTCATATCTCATGGCACCAAAATCTACGAAATCACACAAACCTCACACTTTTATATGACTGGCTGCAACCAAAGTAAGAAAGAAGCAATATAAATGGTAATGAGAAGATGTCTGTTTCACTTTATTTAAAAGCCAAACTAATCCCATAATCCTAACAAACAAAAATATTAGGCTCTCCATAATTACAACATAACAATGTCCATATGGCGTTTGTCTATAGGGAACAAGAACAAGAGGCTTTACAAGTTAAATTCCAGGGAAAAAGTCCAAGGAAAACTAAGACTTGTTATTGGAGGTGTTGAAAGAATGACTTGACTGCAGTAAGTAGTACCTATGGCTTATAAAGGTATTCCATTTCATTTTTAAAGAGGAGTCAGGTATATATACTCCAGTATTGTAGAAGGAAGAACAGTTTGTGTAAGGTAGCTTGAGGACTTTTCAGTTTTCCCTTCTATATTTCTGTGGTTTAATGAAGAGCTATGAAAATTACAAATCAGCCACTGAGTTCTCAACGATAGCTGCAAAAGTACACATTAACAAAACAGACAAATAGAGAACTAGAAAGAAAGAGAGAAGATTAAAAAGAGTTCATAATGTTTCCCTTGTGATGCCTCATTGTGGTACATAGTTGAAGTGTAGTAATACTACGGTAGAATTACTGTGCAGGGATATACCCATTCAGTTCTTTGTAAGACAATGCCCCTTTGCATAAACTCAGCCCATGATGCTCTAACACAGTCTTAAAATGGGGCTCAGGAAAAATTTCAAAAGGTGTCTTGGAGCCAGATGATTCAAGATAGAAGGACAGTCCCTCCAGAAAAGCTTTTGATACTTAACTGTAAAAAAATGAAGGAAACTAATATGTCTATGGGAAAAGATGAGAAATATGTCTACTCATCACACATCAAAGTCTTGGAAAGCAGTGCACGTTTGGCAAACTAAATATACTTGAAGACAAACTGAATGTGAACTTTTTCCTTTTTTTTTTTTTAAATTTTAGAGAATCTGTAATTTTTGAACCCAATAAGCATTGTGATTTTACATAATATAAACAGTTGCATTGCAGACAATATTAACACTTGACCTTTGTTAACAGGGACATAAACCCTCTATCAGTGGTCCATACTGATGAACAGGGGAAGACAGCGTGCTCAAGAATAAAGGAGGGAATTTACGCAGGGAACTGTCAAGAACACTACCTAATACTTATCAGAAAGGACAGGCTGTTTTATTGACTTGAGCATCTATTCTGTGTTAGTACTCACAAAGGGGAAACAGAATGATCATGATGACTCTTGGGTCTGTTGCACTGATGCCAAATGCACTAAGTGCACTTAAACTAATGAAAAAGTTAATCCAGAAGTCAATAGATAGATAGAAATTTAATTGATAGGAATATATATTTTTTTTATTGACTGGAATTGATAGGAATATATTTTTTTTTTTTACTATCAATCTGATAAGACTGATTTTATCTTTTTATCCTAATTTAAAGTTGGCAACTAAAGATTATGCACAGATGTAACATATTAAGGCATTGCAAAGTGTCTGATTTAGTAACAAATTTTCATGTTGAAAAGATACAATACCAGGACATTCTATTTTAAGAACTAAAAACTGGCCAGTTAACCAGATTGCAAGGAACAAGTGTCAGTTAGTGAAACAGGAATATCTGCAAGGACCTCAAAGGACTCAATATTCTGGTGGTTCCTATTTAACATTTAATGATGCTTTGGAAATAAAAAACCAACAACTTTACATACAACACAAAGTTAATAGCATAAATTATGCTAAAGACAGAGCAATCTTTTCCCATTCAGACAAAATGCAGTTCATTATGTCCAATTGCAAGGGGATATTCTTGAGAAAAACAATGCAGGCCATATCTATAAAACAGAATAATTTATCTTAGAAAACAATGATCATGGAAGGGACTTAAAATCAGCATAGATAAGCAAAGAACTGAAAAAGAGTTTCAAGAACTGGGAGTGTAAGTCACTCCTTATTTGGAAGTCTAATTGGGGGAGTAACGAGCAGGAGGAAATACATATATATAGTACCTCTGCATATAGTACTGGTGAGAATATTTCATACTACCATGACTTCTGCCACGTGCATTTTTAAAAGTGGGTTGAAAATCTGGACAGGGTTGAGAGGACAGACAGAAAACAACTTAAGACTACAGAAAATGCCCCACAATTGAAAGAGATCAAACTTTTCAGCTCGCAAAAAGAAAACTGAGAAGTGAGTTGAATAAACTGTGTTAGTTCCCCCACAGGAAGAAAATAGCAGGTATTGAAGAGCTCTTTAATCTACTGGAGAATGATAAAGCAAGAATCAGAAACTGTAAGCTAAATTTCAAATGAGAAACAGTGTACAGATTTTTGTCATTGAAAATGAACTAGTCATTGCACAAGCTTCCCATAAATGATGTGACACAAACACCAGTTCAGACAACTGGGATGTCCCTAACGGCCTTTAACTCAATGAATATGTGACTTACATCAAGGTTGTTAGTTGGTCCTGAGAACGGCACACTGACAAACCTCACTGAAGTTTTTGCAGCTGTCAAGATAAGGCCCTACACTACCTACTCCACCGCTGCATACAAGGACTAAAATAACATATTCCCTGCTGTTCATCCCCAAGTTTTTCTCTTGCCACATTTTAGTCGGAAGGCATCCTATCAAAGAGGATGCAGATATTTCACAACCCTTTCCTAAGTAAACATGCAGGCAATTGCCACAAGCATCTGCGGCCAAGTCCCATAAGGTCAGTGTGACCACTGGTAGCTGCACATTGCAGTGCTAATTACTGTGGATTATCATAGAATTTCCCAAAAGCTGCCATTTCCTGGACCATCCATTTGAAAACTTATGATTCCTACGCTTATTCTGAAGTTTGAGAGAGAGACATGCAGCACTTGGCACTTTCACGCTCTAAGAGACAAAGAGAAGAGAAGACAGAGAAGAAAATAAGATGCACTTCCCAAGTATTGCTTAGGATGTCATAATTCTTCAACAAATCTTCCTTAGAACTTTAAAACAGACAAAAGGAAAAAAAATCACTATTAATTTAGATGACAATCCCATGTACCTGCCTTACAAGTACAGCTTAGATTTTACAGTCTCAATTAATACGTATGTACATGTGGACTGTTACTTGGAGTCTTGGTTTTCTTTTCTATAGCACGTAGATTTTTTGTTCTTTGTAATGCCAAAGCAAAGCTTGAAATTGTTATCTAGTTATAAATTCCAATCTAATAATTCATAACCCGAATGGTAACTAATGAGGACTTTTATTTTTAGGAGAACAGATGCAGAGATGCTTTAGAAACAAAACTAAAAATTGAATGTCATGATTTTTGTGATCCAGAACTCAGGATATTAGGACATTTGGGATTGACAACACTGTAACTGATATTTCTTCTAGCCAAGGCGACACCATCAGTCAAATTAAACTCTATTAAATCTTTAGAACTTCAGAGCATTTAAAATATTTTAAAGTTTGAGGAATTACATCCATTCTTTTCTCTTTCCGTCCATTTTTGTGAGTTTACTCTGAGATTTTCTTACTTTACATACGAAGAAAAGAGAAGGATTTTCTGTTCCCACAGAGATAGACATATACAATCTTTTTTTTTATTATTATTCTGATATTGAAAATAAGTATGCAATGATTTCCTGTGGGTGAGTTTAGTTCATTCCTGACAGTTATATATCATGTTGTCTTGCAATTTTTTTAACATATCCTCATTTAAAAAAAAAACTCAATTAAAAGAAAAAACCCTTTAAATTGCCAGATATAACATTTATCAGCTTCAGGCTAGGACTCAGCAAGAAGCCTGAAGCTTAGCTAAGTATCCATCTTCTTATAATTAATCCGTTTTTTCTTTTTTTTAAAGGAAGAAAAATATCTACAAAATGGAAAGAATGGATAAGACTTAGAGAATAATTACCCTTGAAAGTTAAAGATTTTCAAATACTCATTAAAGAAATGAATGAAACTGTTTAAAAAAAAAACAAACTGTATTTTCTTTTCTGATAAATTTCAAGAAAATTGAGAGGTCCACTTTGATTTATGTGCTAAGATGTATCTCAGTGTCCTCCCTTCCTTGCCCCCATTGAGCTGGTAACTCATTCTCTTCTGTCAGTTGAACACTCATTTGATGGTACAGACTTGGAAATAAACAACAAACAAAGCTACATTTTTTACAGACATTGACTTGTGAAAACCTCAGTTGCAAATACAGATATTGGTCACCTCTGTCTGTAACCAGGACAATTACATTTAGGGTTGTTTCCTACTTGCACATCATACCTCCCTATTTGCAGTCGTGGCTTAACGTGAGCACAGTTTAGCTTGACATTTATCAAGCCCAAATTGCTCTTTATTCTTCAGGTAACATGCACTTCCACTCTAAATATACTTTTGTCACACAGGTCTTAATGGCAATTCGAACAACCCAAGAGTCAAAGGAAAGCGTTAGAGACAGGGAATAACATTTCTTCCCCTTTCAACTCATGCTCCCAAAGTAAAATGCACTTCAAACTTTAATGATCTATTTAAACCTCCATCATTCAAAAATATGTCCTGTTGTCACCATAGAAAAATGGACATACCTGTAGGTTTGCCACTGATAACAGTTCTTTAGGTATCTTCTAAATCAGATTGCCTTTCAGACAGTGAAAGTTTTACTTGGATTACAAATAGAAATCAAAATAATGCCCCATAATTACTAATAGTAATTACCCCAGTAATAACTAATTAACAACTTGGGAGTTCTGTTGATTCTTTTGACCCAAGGCTTTGAAAATTTCTGACAGTGGGACCTAGGAGGTAGGAGATAAATTGCTCTCTCTGTGCTTACCAACAGCAGATCCAACCCTTCCCAGAAAGCAAGCAGCTGCTGGCTGAGAGACAGGACATAACTGGATGGATCAGTCACTCAGATCACTCGGAAAGGCCTTTGGTCACCTCCACTGGTTTTCCAGCCCCTCTACTCTTAGGTTCCCTTCTTACTGCTACTCTCATCAGACTAGTCATTATCTCTGCAACTTTGGTCATGGGTCATGGCAGCTTTGAACTGCAGACACACCAGAGATATTTTCATTAACTAGTTCAAACACAGACACCAATAAGGCTGAATCAGATCAGGCAGCACACAGAATCCCAAAATATCCACGTTCCACCTTACCAACAGAAGCGGAGATACTGGATATGCAACAGCAGCGCTTCAACTGTACTTTTAAATGCAATATAGAGGTACTTGGAGTTTTACTATCCTGTATGAATTGCTTTGCTTATTTCTATAAAACATCTGAACATCTCCTTCCCAGCACCCCTTCCTCACCAGACCTCTTACCATGAATGACTGAAAAAGAGACAGAGCTTCTCTTTGTAAAGGAAAATAATGTCCTACCTCTTATTTATTCTTAGGTGCAGTGAAGTAACACTAAAACCATTTAGCAACTAGCTAACTCTAGGTACAAACACCCTCGTCAATACCACCATTAATTCAAGGTAGAATTACAGAATTATAGGATTATTTGAGTTAGAAAAGACTTTAAAGGTCATCTAGTCCAATGCCCCTGCAATGGGACATCATGCACTAGATCAGGTTGCTTCAAAGCCCTGTCCAATCTGACCCTGACCTTGAACACTTCCGATAACGTGGCATACACAACTTCTCTGGGCAACCTGTTCCACTATCTCACCAGCCTCATTGTAAACATGCTAAAAAATGACCAACAGTAAGCAAAGAGAAGCAGTGCATGGATTTGGGAAGAAATTTTCAACTATCTGAAAATCTTGTTTCCTAGTTTATCTTGGCCAGCCGTATGACTTCTCATCATGTTTTTTTCAGTAGAAGCCCTAAATACAAACGCTTCTAACCAGCATTTAAGTTTGTGCAAATAAAACAGATCCAAAAAGTCCCATACAGCTTAAGAGTATGTTAGAAAAAAAAGACCAGAAAGCTATGTTGGTTAGGAGAAGTTTACTCATAAAGAGGATAATTAATTATCACATAAAAAGGAGTCCTAACACAGTAACATAAACCACAGTTGGTGGTTGGGGTTTTTTATGTTAAGTATAGCTAAGCAAGTATTTAGAGAGCAGAATACAAAGCATAGGAAAGCAACAGACAGATGAACTGTGCCCAACTGATCTGCATGACCTCAATTCTGAAATGTCATTTTTGTATAGAAAGGAACATCCAAGCCATATTGGATCTTATCTGTTATAACTGGGAGGATACAACACTCTTCTCTTTTAGCTCCATTTCTAGGCTCCTTGGGTCTTCCACACAGAACACATTACAACTTTGCTGAACAATGTTGGCTGGTCTTATATCTCCCAAATAAGCCTGTTTTTTTTCTAGTGAAAGTCAATTTTTAAAAAAGGAAGCAAATGGGAATATGTTTTTAAAGAGAAAGAAAGAAAACTAATGATGTACATGTGGAGGGACTAGAAGTGGTTAAAATTTTCTGACCACATCACCACTGGTGCTGAACAAGGAACATAAACACTATTAGAGAAATACTAGAATAGCAGCCCTTATTCCCACTAGGCAGTACTGGAAATATGTCCCTGGGAATTCAGTAATAAAACAGAGAAAATTGAACATGTGTGACAGAGAGACAGAGTGAAATGAAGCATGAAAAAGAAGTGCAACACAAAAGGCTTAAAAGGGTTCAAGGCGTGAAAACACTGAGGAAAGAGGGATGTGTGAACCAGTGCAAGTACAAGAGGAAAACAGTTACAGGATTTTGAGTGAGTGAGGCTGAGTTTTGTTGTTGTTGCTTTTACCTTCATCATTGATCAGAACAGAAAGTGTTACATGAAACCAGACCAGTAAACAATGTAAGAAAGACACAAAAGCCATAGTAACCACTAAGAATTCTCAATAAACAAGACATTGGGAAATTGCCTTCAATTTTGTCCCCCAAGCTGAGGTGGTAAGAATGAGCAGTGCATTCCTTGGAAAACAGCGAAGTGGAAGAAAGGGGAACCACTAACTTCAAAAGTGCAGCAAAGTACCCAAATGTTTTCTCTCTTCTGTGATGAACTGTTCTTGTCACAGTCTACTGTGAAGTCAAACACAAGTAGAGTATTACAATAAAAAGTAAGGACTTAGGGGTAGAGAAATTAGGGACTACAGACATTACGCACAACTATCTGTAAGAGACTCTTGTAGAAATGTTCTACGGTTGTATTGGGTCTGCAAGACAAGAATTTGGTAGCAGGGATCTACAGGGGTGGCTTCTCTGAGAAGCTGCTGGACATTTCCCCCATATCCTAGAGAGCCAATGTCAGATGGCTCCAAGACAGACCTGCTGCTGGTAGCAACCCTGGGATAACAGAGTTAAGAACGGAAAATAAGTAACTGCACAGGAGAAACTGCAGCCAGAGAAAAAAGGAGTGAGAATACGTGAGAGAAACAGCCCTGCAGACATCGAGGTCAGTGAAGAAGGAGCAGGGGGAGATGCTCCAGGTGCCAGAGCAGAGGTTCCACCACAGCCTGTGGTGAAGACCACAGCGAGGGTGGAGCAGTCTATTCCTGAAGGACTGCACCCTGTGGAAGGGACTCACACTAGAGAAATTCATGGAGGACTGTCTCCCATGGGAGGGAGAAACAACGTGTTATGAACTGACCACAGCTGTCACTCCCTGTGCTGCTGGGCAGCAGCACGTAGAGAATCATGAATAAAGTGAAGCCCCAGAAGAAGGAAGGGGTGGGGGAAGGAGTTCTTAAGATCGGGTTATATTTCTCATTACCCTACTTTGATTTTCAAGCCAAGTCTATTTTGCCTGCGATGGTAACTGATGAGTGGTATCTCATTGTCCTTATCTCAACCCACGAGCCTTTTGTTGGATCTTCTCTCCCCTTTTTAGCTGAGGAGAGGAGTGAGAGAGTGACTTTGGTGTGCACCTGGCATTCAGTCAAGGTCAACCCACCACAACCACGCAGCTGCAGTTGCATAAAAACATGAAACCAGGAAATATTTCTCCATTCACACAGAAGAAACTTGAAAGAAACAGAAGTATTCAAATGCTTCTCTGGATAATAATAGTTATGGTGCTCATATTACTCTGCTTTTCCTAGTTAACAGCCTTGATGGATCATCTCTTTCTTTCCTTCTTTTCTTTCTTTCTTTACTCTGAGAACAACTAGCCTTACTGTTAAAGACTGAAGCAAAGACGGCACTAAGAACCTCTGCCTTTTCCTCATCCTTTGTCACCATGTTTCTTTCTGCATTCAATAATGGAAGGAGATACTCCTTAGCCCTCCTTTATTGCAGATGTATTTGTAGTAACATCTTTCGTTGTCATCTTGATGGATGGGATTCACACAAGGGTACTGAGGGAACTGGCCGAAGGGCTTGCCAAGCCACTTTCAATCATTTACCAGCCATCCTGGCTCACCAGCGAGATCCCAGAGGACTGGAGGTGAATAAATGTGACACCCATTCACAAGAAGGGTCAGAAGGAGGATCCAGGGAACTACAGGACTGTCAACTGACCTTGGTGCTGGGAAAGGTCAGGGAGCAGATCATCTGGATGCCGGGCCCAGAGAGTGGTGGTGAACAGTTACAGCCACCTGGCAGCTGATTATGAGTGGTGTTCCCCAGGGCTCAGAATTGGGGCCAATCCTGTTTAATATTTTCATTGACACCCTGGATGAGGGAATCAAGGGCACCTGACCTGTATCTGCAGAGTTGTTCCTCTCATATATTCTCTGCCATCTCTCCAGCTGCTGTTTCTATTACATTTTTTTCCCCTTAACTCTATTATCATAGAGGTGCTACCACTGTCCCTGATGGACTTGGCCTTGGCCAGCAACAGGTTCATCTTGGAGCTGGCTGACATTGGCTCTGTTGGACATAACGGAAGTTTCTAGCAGAAGCCACCCCTGTAGCCCCCCTGCTACCAAAACCTGACCACACACACCAAATAAACCCCGAACCACTTTGAAAGAAATCCACTTTCCCACATAAGTGTATGTAAGTGCTTTGAGTAGTTCATGTTACACATGTTACAGTGAGACTGTCATTCAAAATAAGCATTCCTAAAGCTTAACAGCATTTCTTTTTTTTCCATCAGCACTTCTTTTCCTTTGCCAAAGAAGGCTGGTGTGGCTAATTAGTCCCCAACACTCCATTATTGTTAACAATAATATTACCTAGTCTATAGAGTGTTTTTCATCAGTAGATCAAAAAGTACTTAGGAAATAAGGCAAGTTACCTCATCAAGTAGTAACTACTAAATAATCAGCTCTGCTGCTGCTTTAAGCCTTAAAAATGATGTTTTAAAACCATGAAGAATTCAAATCATAATCTCCAAATAATACACCTTCCCTGGCAAAGGAGATTATTTACTGACTGTTCAGTGGAACCCAAGAAAGCTCCATGAAGCAAATCGGGAATATATTTGAAAAGATACCACAGAGGATTAGAAGGGACCTTTTCAGTTATTGAGCTAAGGCTCAGTCATCCCAGGCTGAAATACCATATAAACCCTTTCTTAAACAGCTTGAGTTTTGCATTAAAACTATTGAGAGCTTTTTGCATTTCATTAATCCCACTGAGTGACAGTGCCAGAAGTATATAGATCTGATGAACAGGTATTTTGCTCTCATTTCCATCCTAAATGTATTGTTGATCTGATAAAAACCATTTGTCTTGGTATTAAGAATATCTGCTCATGTGAAAAGCTCTGCCCCGTCTTGTGTGTTTAGAAAGCTCTCAGTTTGCTAAAGGAAATGAAAAATACAAGTAAGTCTTCCATTCTAATAACTAGTAAGGTCTATCAAGTTTTGCCCGTGGCTACTGACATAAATATATTACCTACTATCCTCCAGTATCAAATTCAGCTTTCCTAAAAACATGTATTGAAAGTTCAAGATTTAGTTCCAGAGCAGTGATGACCACCTAGGAGTCCACTATAGTGTATTAAGATTATTCTTTCCCAAGGTGCTTTACTTTACCCTTACCAACACACTGAACTAATTTGCCATTGTACTGCCCAGTTTTAAAAAAATTTATGGTGGAGATTCCACAACTCCTCCTGTTCACAATCTATCAGAACACTTCACACGCCTTCTGTTTAGAGACGCTTTTCTTCCAGTCAAACTCTGCCTAAATCTCCTACTGCTGCAATTTCAGGCTGTACTTGCTATGCTCTGATCAAATCCACTTCTGTATGCCATGAAAAGTCTAGTCAGCTTGAAGTATTGAATACAAATGTGCAGTCCTTGTCTTCCTGACAATTTCACTATTTATCAACCTTTCTCTACACATCTAAGGAAGAGGTTTGACCTTCCTCCATATGCTTTAGGACACTATTAAGATACACATCTTTCTCAGCAAACATGTTCAAAAATAATAGTTCAAACATCTTGCATTACTGCTTATGTGAAGTTCTGATCTGTTTTACCCTATTTTTGCTACCTAATGAAGCAAAGACCTTCTTGTTTACTTTTTTCTAACGTATCCTTAGCTGACATCAACATCAACTTGGTAACAGCATTCTGCTGTTTTCTTTGGAGAAAAGTAATCAGTAGTATTAAGTAAGAATGTGTCTTTGTCCATATTCTGGAATCTCACAGCCATTATCTCATGTTCTTTTTCAACCAGCCATCTTGAAACAATATTGACTCTTTCAGTTTTCTTCCTTTTTTCCTGTTTCAGTATCCAGGAGTGTACTTGTCCTTTTATATTTGCATAGACAACAATTAACCAAAACTTAAGTGTTGTAATTATTTCTTAGGGTTTTTGTGATACACTGAAACTGTTAATTAGAGTACACAGGCAGAATACAACTTCCTTATCAAGTTGTAGTCATCATCTTTCAGTTATTCTATTCTTTGTATTATTTTTAACCACATAACCACCAGATGTCTTACTGGAGGGCTGATGATGTAAAGCCTCTGTTCTTCAGCTAGATTGATAATAAAAAGTGCCAGGAGGAGACTAAAATAAGCCTTAAATAATCCTTGCAGCATCAGCCATCACCAAAAATGCCTCACTTACAGGGTAACTTTCCTCTTTCTCTTCAATATATTGCTCATTTTATGTTATATTTACTCTTGAGAGGACCAAATAAGTAGGTTTTCCTACAACTTTAAAATACTGATTGAGTTAGATCCACAAACACTCGATGACTACCAAATAGCAGTCATCAATTTGCAAGTTTGACTGGTAGCTTTCATGTCTAGAATAAATTTCACATTGAAAAATTCCCTATAATTTCAAAAGATTGAAATCCAAAAGAATAATTTGGCAAGGATAACAATGTGCACATTTTCATGATGCTGAATCCTTTCACACATTCTTGATGCTCAAATACAACATGGTTAGTGTGCACCACAGGGAGGCTGCTTTTAGTAATATTGCAAATGATGCTTTCATAACAGAACTCAGTGTCTTCCTGACTCCTCAAGATAATACCCCTCTCTTTTCCATATGAATCCACTTTTTTTTACTACATCCCACTACTTGCAATGCATGCATATCTTTTCCTTTGTCTTCTCTCCCTGCCTGGATTATTACAAAAAAGCCAACTCACAGTACTCCATTCAGCTTCCTACCAAGAAATTGTTTATGACAAGTGGCAATAACACCTGAGCAATGTTCTTTCCTCACTCTCATTCATTAGCTTCTCCATCCCTAATTAAACTCTCACATTCTCAGTTTTCACCACACCATTAGAACATCTCTTCTGTGAGACGCACTAAAACAGTTTCCAACCCTCACCAATTCTTTTTGCAATTCCCACACTCAAATGCTGAAAATCTGGTTCTTCGAACAAGCACCACATAAAATTACCATGGGTAATCCTTACATCAGTTGAAGCTTTCCATTACCTGTATACCTCTAAGCAGAATCTCTATTCCACCATAGTTGCTATATCAAGTATGTTACTCTTGTGCAATAAAATGATAATTAGTACAACAACATCCCCTGTTTGGAAATGGCTCGGATTTTTCCATTATTTATGTGCAGTCAAACTATGACATGGGCCAGGACCTAAGTGGAATATTTCTAAACAATATTCAAATAATGTAAGATCTTCCTAATCCTTTTAATGTACTGATGGATATGTAAGGTAAACAACCATTTAGTTATTAGAAATATAAGTCTTTTTCAATATGCAAATGTTTTTCCAAACAATTTGTGTTTCCATGGGCAATACCTTACCCTTAATAAAAAAACACAGGAAATTACACGTCATCCTCCTCTGCACATCAAATACATTCACAGATTGCAATATGGTGTAAACATTCTTTTTTACACAGAAATGACCAATATGCTTTGCTTCAAGTTGATAATATTATTCTAGATCTGGATCCCCTGAATCAACCTGCAAAATAAATTACTATGCCAACTGAAGGAAACCAGTGCTATTTGCTGTAGATTTGTTGGCAGAAAAGGTTCTGCCCTTTCTTGAGCAGTAGCAATTGCACTTTTGAACTTTTTCTAATGGCTGGATTTACTGGCCTATTGTGACTTCAGATGCCAAGGTGGAAAAATGGCTACTTAAAGCAAAAAATAGTTATTTTTAAAGGGCCATTTGTAATACAGCTCAGAAAGTTTCTGTGCCTAGAAAACTTAGAGGTCTGCTGCAGTTCCAAGACTCATCCCAAGTGAGCAATGTAGATAAAGGCCTTTTTGGAAGCTAAAGAAAATGCAGTTATACATGAGTCTTCCTCGCAAGATGGAATAAATCAATCCCCCCAGTACAGAGAAGTATTAGGCTGAGCAGCCATCTTTTCCACAGAGATTTTAAAAAGTAATGAGATTCTGGAGTAAAGTTCTTGGGTGCTCAACTGAATCCTCTTCAAATTTGAAGGGGCCTGTTTTCCAATGGGAGAAATGCTGACTGAAACCCAGGAACTCAGAGCCAGTAATGCAATAATGGAAGCATTCACAATCACGAACCTCTTAAAATGTTACTTAAGTGCTTTCACAGCATATGGTGTTCAAAGTAATCAACAATGTCACTGTTCAGCCAACAAATCCACTATCTAACACATGAAGTCTATCTGACACACACAGAAGACTAACCATTTTTCTTTTAAGCTTCATGTGTTGCTTTGTCTTAGTCTGAGCTGTTCTTAGAAAATTGTAACTTCCTGCTGCTCCAAATGGAGAGCTGCTGCTTTTAAAACCACTTAGAAGCCAATAAACCCCCTGAAATAGGTGGGATATGCAGATTGCACATTAACACCTATATAGACAGCTCTTCACTGTCTGACCACACCCAACAGGTGACAGTAGCAGCATAATCTGAGAAAAGAAGTTTAGATCTTCTCTGTAAGGTAAGTTTGTGCCAGTCCAAGATACATGTTATTTTAAACAGCTATTGCTATGTCAACTGGTGCAACATCTCACATGACTACTTTTATTGGTACATGTGTCATTTTGGAAGCTGTTTTAACTGAGCTGGCAAAAGCCATTCCTGTGCTGCTGCAATGATGTTATCTACGACAATGACCGGTGTAACTGCACGGGTGTAATTTATGACGTTTTCTATGTGGATTCTTTCTTGTCATCCCCTGCTACAGTGTGCTCCACATCCATATTCCACTGCAAATCTAACCACACTTCTGAGGCAAATAAATAAATGCATACATACAAGAGCTGGGGACAAGGAGGATATGGATTTTTTCACAGGAACAGGTAGTGAGTCACATAGCAAAAGAACAATTCCCATAGTTTACAGTATCTTGATTTAACCCATCCTCCTCCTGAATACAATAAAAACCAGGAGCCCCTGAAGTAGCTTTGCTCAAAAAATAATGTTCTTCTGTCCATCTCCTGACAGTGGTCTTCAATTAAAGCCTGCAATGATGAAGCTCACTGAGACTGACAGTGGAAATAAAAGGAGAGAAACCACTGAAATGCATCTTTGGAAGAAGAGTATTAAACGTCCTGCAGACATTGGTGCGACTGACAGCCACCAGAGCTTAGTGAAAAAGGAGAAGTGGTAAATTAAACTTCTCATTGGGCCTGATGATGATTAATATCTCTTCTCTGATGAGCTGAAACTGCTTAATCTTTGCTATTAATATTAAATCACAGAGGTGCAAGTACGGTAGCTGAAGAGAAAGGGGGCATATGTGAATGTTTAAAATTTGCGGGAGGAAAAAAGGACAAAAATAACTGAGGTACATTTTGCTCTTAAATCTCCTAAAGCAAAAAACTCAGAATGAAGCTGTGAGTCACCATCAGCAACTCTAGGGTCAGGTTACTATGAGGCAGTTCTTGGGCAAACAAAGTTGTACAATTTAAAGGAGATAAACAGTAGGTTTCAGTTGTTTGGTTAAAGGCATTTGCATTCTACCGGAAAGACCACTTAATTCATCACATCTCCATTCAAGTGTACATGAACAAGCAACTAATACCTTCACCCAACCCAAATAAGTTAGATAATTGTTATTTTCAGACTTACTTACCTCTGTGTATATTGGCAAAGCTTTGAAGAGAGTTAGCTGGAGTTCCTTGGAAACCAATAATTATGTGGAGCTGTGCAGAGGGATTTTTAAACTTGGCTCCTATAAGAATATTCTACAAAATGAAACCTCTCTGTTGAGAATTTTTACCTTCAACCCTTGGGTTGTAATGCAGTGAAGCAAGAGGTGAAATAGCTAAATCCACTATAGTTAATAGTCCTAGAAAACACTGTGTGTATTACATTCTCAGATCTAAAGAATCCTCTGTTAAATTCAGTGTACATCCCTTGAGATACACATAATAATAGTTTGATTAGTAGAGAATGAAAAGCATACTTTTTATAGCATTCATCCAAAAACATTATTCCTGCTCAAGTTAAGCAAAATCAGAGAGCTAGGTTAAATTAAATCCAATGACAGGCAGAAAATTTACTGTTTGTGAATATTAAAACTGTGTGAGAAACTGAAATGTTGAAATGGTTAATGACTCAAAAGAACGGACCATTTGCAAAAGCAGCAGGATGCTTTGCTGATGCCAGGTTTGCACTCTCTGCCCCCAACAGAAGGGGAAAAGAAGAGTTTTCTGTCTGTGGTGATGAAACTTGTGATCCACACAAGACAGAGGGGGCGCACACTCACCGCCAGAGGCTACAAGCTGGGTTTTGAGCCAGATAAGGGAGAAGGCCAAGAAGAAGCAGACCCAGGGGAGGCAGGACAGTGCTTTTTATCAGGCCCACGTCCTCCCCTACACAACTGGCTGAGGTGTGAAAACTCCAGCCTCCCCCCCAGGGGAGATATCGAGACATCCAAACATAGGCCCCTTCTGATGGGGCATTGCTGGCTCAACTACACCAATGTGAGAGGCAGCTGTCATGTCTCAGAAGGTGTCATAAACCATCAAAGACCCCCAAAGTGCACCCAGACTCATTTCTGGGGCCTTCCACCAGAGGACTGCACATGATCCAGTGTTGCAAGAGATCCACACCGTTGCGTCACAGACTATAAAACTCCCTCCTCAGGGGAAATGCCTGGGCATTCCACCTCAACCTAAGGGTATATTGACCCACTGGACTTTGTGTTTCATGGGCATCCCCAACCCTGACAGATCAAGACTGTGACCATCACTTTGACCAAGGGCACCAAAATTCCAACAATTCAGTCTCATTGCTGGATCCACAGGTGGTGATATCTTTCTTCTCCACTGTCTATTCTTACCCTTTCTTTCTTCTTTCTTTTCCTTGTATATTTTCCTAAGTGGTATCTCCATACTTTTATATTTTTATATTACTATGGATAATAACAAAAATGACTACATATCTTCTTTCCATTGCAACCAAATTGTTCTAAAATAAGCTCTACATATTTATATTTACAAACACTGATCAGTCAGGGTTGTTTCTCCCTAATCCACCCCAAAGGATCTATTAACAAGAATCTGAGTTACCCTCACCTTCAGGGCCAGGTCATAACATGGTGGTATGAGTTCAATACAATTCCAAAATGCTGAAAGCCTTAATGCTATGAAAAAAATGGATGAGAAATCTTCCATTTGTTAATCCTGTAAAGGTAACTTGTAAACACTGTACACCGATTTTATGTTTTATCTGCAGAATCAAGATAACAATATTGATAAAATATAAGTTTGTAAGTCTTGATCTCATGAATAATTGGTTGCCAAATTAGTGCTCAAACAAATCTTTTTTCTTCAATTTAATAAACATTCTTAACATGCAGCTGAAACTGTGATGCGATCCTTTCTGAAGGGTTATTTTTTACAACTGAAAAGGTACAGTAACCTGGAGCCCAAAGCAAATATTTTGCTTGGGAAATTAGTTTTTCTGGACTAGGATGGCAACTGATCATTCTGATAACTAGCTTCTATTAGCTGTGGGAAGGTTAGAAATTATCCTGTAAATTTATCGCCTTTTTTTAAACAGCTATATGTTGTCGTAACTGTAGCACTGTAGCACTCTCATCTACAGTTCTCAAGGTGATATTTCTTGCAGTGCACTTTATGTACTGCAATATCTCATAATCATGGCCGCTTATTTTACATGAAACTGCAACTGTTAAAGTGATCCTTTTTTATTATTTTTTTTTCCTCATCCACTTCTCATCTTTCACTTCCTACCTTGAAGCCAGAAATATCTGAACAAGGATTAAAGCATGTATTTTTTAACAAGGTAGAATAATTTATTCAGAGATATGCTAGAATCCTCCACCGGCTTTAAAGGCAGGAAGAAAAGCTTTGGTGTATCTAGAATGCATGGGTCAGATGCAAGAATTACCAGACAGCATTACTCTATCAGCTCTACAATAAAATACAGCCTGCACTATGCACGATGTTAGAGACACTGATTGTCAACAGTCACTCTGATGGTAAAAATCTACAAATGTGCAGAAGCCGATAAAAAATCAGTAACTGTTCTGTGCGATTATGAGACAAATCTACAAATTTGTCAGCAAGGTCCATTTTGAAACACAAATTAAACAAAGGAATCCTGCAACTACTCTAGGAGAGAAGTACTGACATGTAAACAATGAAAGATGAATGATAAAATAGGAAAAATTGGAAAGGAAGAAAATAGTGGGGAAAAACACAACTACTTTATCACATAATAAACAGACATATCTTTCATATTTTTTAATCCAGCAATTTCTTCAAGAGCTTTCCAGCATATAAGAATAATTCTATCTTATTAGCTATGGCTTTATTTCAGCTCCAGAAATAATCCTCTATATATTACATGAATCGTATGCAACATCCTTTGATATTAAACTACACCATGACAACCTCAATCCTGTGTTTAGAGAGCCAAATGAGGATGCTATTGTAGCACCAACAGCCATAACTGCACTGGTTTTAATCTGCTTAGGAAGAACAATAACCACTTTGAAGATGTAGGGGCCCAGGTTTCACTGACTAGAAAACAGCACACAAGCCGTCCATGTTTCTTCTACCCCTAATAATACCTGTGCTTGCTCAATTACAGCCAACACTTGCAGGTCTGACTGTACTACAATCACATCTTCAGTTTATTTTGTAGATACACACCTTTGGTTTTCAATTCAAGATGAATAAATCCAAGCTGCTAAGCTATTCCAGGTGTTTGAAAGCATCCACTGGTGATGGTGATTTCACTGGGCATCTAGAGAATTCAGGAAGCAGTATGCAGAGAGTAGATCACACACCTCTTCTTTAGAATAGGTACAGACCCACTATTACAAGTTCACTGGAAAAACTATCTCATTAAACACTTCATTGGGACAGTAAAATATTTTAACTAGGCCTAAATTTTTTTTTTAAAGTAAATATACCAAACAGAAGCACATTCTCCTTTGGACTATGACTTTAACTTAGGAAAACGTGATGATTCTATAATATTCTTTGTAATTTTAATTTCACGACTTTTAGTTCTTTCCTCCTATTTACCGATCTCTGAAAACTCTGGTATTTAGCGATTTCAAAGGTAAACAGAATTATAAAGAAAAAAAAAAGGAGTTCTAAAACCTTGATGTTTACATCCTTAACTTTGCCAGTTTCACAGAACTATAGAGAAGGACAGTCATGCCACAGGTTAGGAAAAAATTATTACAGCAGAATAGCTCAAATGGCTTGAACATGGTTAAACTGGAAGCGAATCTCAGGCTAAAAACGTATCAGTCCCCAGGTCATCAAGTTTTCCTCTTATCGTTGCTATCTACAAAGTTGAGTTAACCAGGATTACTGCTGTCAGCCCACGTCTTTGAAGTCAGCTGTGCATTTCACTTGATTGTCCAAGGATATCTAGATGCTTTAAAAAAAACCCCAAAACCTCTTTCAAGTCTAAAAACAAGAATTACAAAGCAAGAGGTAAAACCTCAAGGGGAGGAAATAATTACTCATCTGAACAATTCAATGGTTATCATGTTTGAAAAAATGTTTGAAAAAGGTAGGAGGGAATAAAAGAAATATGTTGAAGATACTGGTATTCTTGAGCCAAGCATACCTAAACCACATCCATCCAATAACAGGATATTAACCTTGCCAATCAGTTGCTTTCCTAACCCATGCCAGAGTATTATCTGGTCATTCATAAGAATGACCATATATGATGAATTTGAATTACTTCTTTGAATTTATTTTTAACTTGACTCCTTCTCCTGCTGGTATTATTCACATTTAAATAAATGTCCCAAATATAAGTTTCAAAAATACTGGAAGGCACTAGAGATTGAATTTGCTATCTAACAAGAAAGACTTTGATTTTAAACTCTTTCCTAATCTGAAAAAAACCCCACAAATTTAAAAAACAAAACCCACAAAAATCAAACACCCTAAGTTAATTGTTCTGAGAATCAAAAACTTTTCAAATTTTCATTTCAGTCTTTTAAAATATCTCTGTTTTGAGTATTTTTTCATTCTATGCATATACATTTGTTGACCTGCTTGTCTGTTTGCCCTCAAAGCTCATTGATTAGTTTCAAATTACTTTGTTAGAGGGAAAGAAGTCAGAGGTAATGAAGCTTCTACAGTTGCCAGGAACACAGAGAGAGAGATGAGAGATGCTATACATTCTACCATTGAGAAATATACTGCAGCATGAGCTCAAGATTTATTTAGGTACCAAGAGATCCATATGGGAGCTAGATTTTATAAATGCCCTAATTGTAGGAAAAGCAACTTCAACATCAATCAGCTGCATGACATCAATCACATCAAGTCAGGCTACATTAGTTCCAGCACTCAAAGGAGTTCTGGTCTACTTATACTGCACATTTTGTTTCAAAAAGCCAAGCAGTACTTCTTGGGATTTTTGAAAGAAGACATTTAAGCTCGTCTTGCTTTTCTGTTTTTCTACAGAAAAAGACATGTTTTGACTATGAAGTTAGTAAGTACCTATCTTGGAAACTAAGGAGGAGGAATAATCAGGAAATAGCTCTCCTACTGTTAGTCTTCCACACAGACCTAACAGAATTTGGGCATCCAGATGTCCCTTCTTCTTGGGAGAAATTTGCTCAACTTTATGTAAAGCAACTTTTATAGACAGCATTTTTCCCAAAAGTTTGTTCAAAGATTGAGGAAGACAAAGATGAAACAAAAACCTCAAGAAATCCCACAGGTTATATTCAGAGTAAGCTTCTGTTCCAAAGAAGCTGGCCCCTTAGTCCTTTTCATTCTGACCTTTATGTTTCTGCCAGAAATGAAAAATTAGGAGCTGACTAGAAAAAGAAAGCCAACAGAAAACTGGTGCTTAGAAACAAAGAAACATTCCACCTAATCAAGAGATTGTATAGTGAGGCAAGCAGGTAACCCTACAGCTTCCTTTACTTTTATGAAAGGATAAACATGTACTTAAAAAGAGGAGTGTCAGAAGAGAACGTGTGTCCCCTGTACTGGAACGCAAAAAAAGCAACGCGGACTTGCTTTCATTTGGCACAGCACACTGACAAAAGAAGTGTCCATTGCAAGATTCGTGGCTTTTCCTGAGATGATAGCATCTTGGTTTAAGGATGTAAACTCCTGGCAAGCCAAAGAAGAAACAGCACTGACTTCAGCATTTAGGTGCTGAGCTATAGTGGACCTTATTCATTAAGGACAAAATGGTTTTGCAGCATTGTAAGTATTTAGTTTAATTGGAGAGTGGTTGAGAAGAAAAAAAAAAAAAATCCATGCTCCTCACTAACTTCACAATTTGACCTCCAAAAGCTTCTCATGAACAAGTTGTATTTTGGCTGAGATTCTTGGCTTAAGGCCATTCTTGTTTTGCTACAGAAGCTACTTAAAATTTCCTGTCATTGCTCACAGGCAGACTGTCTATTTATATAATGGGGAGAAAAAGTATTTTTCATATTCACTTATTATTTTTATTTTCTTAGATGATGAACAGATAAGACTTCTCAAGTCTGTAAAACAAAATAAATGTGGGAACACTGAATTGCAACTTAAACATGAGGGAAGAGAACACAATTCAGCTTTCATAGCATGGACCATCAGGTCAACAGCGTCCTTCAACCAAACTTCAGCAGTGTTCTGTACAACCAAATGACAAGGGTTTCATAGGACAAGTGTTCCAAGATAAAGTAAACAAAACTTCACATAAGTCTTGAGAAGTTACTATTATAATTGATTTTATTCTTGTAGGATCTCCAAATGTATTTAAGAAGGTATAGTGATTGCAGCAGACACAGAGGTGCTTAAGTGACAATTTTCTATGTCCCAAAAAGAAAAAAAAAATAATAAGACAGGAGTAGACCACTATCATTTACTCCAGAATGGATATGAAGGGTTGGTATCTTAACTAAAGATAGCCAGTCTTAACTAAAATACACCTCCTATAAACCTGCTTAGGCACCCATCATGGTAACAACTTTACTATATACAGAGGTACCCTTTTCAGGACTTTTTTCTCAGAACTTTATTAAAAAGACAGGATCAATACAGAAGTTGGAGCTTCTATTTTAAGCGGACACTGGATTAAGTTTTCTTGTTTAATCCTGTTGAGACACATACCGGATAAATTCAGGCCCACTGAAGGAAATGTAATAAAAAAAGCAATTCCAGTATTTGCTTCTTTCTGATTACATTGTCTGTAAAGGGATTATTTTCTGATGTTTGTTCGTCAGTTGCAAGTGTCTGATAGACATTTTAGTAATTAATTGTTTGCCTCTTCCTATGACTAACTTATTGCAAGCATTAAAAATTCAAGCAGTTTTCATCATGCACATAGATCATGTGATAAACTTCTGGCACTTAACTGGATAAAGCTGAACTCCCAGAATCAGTTTTCTGATTCAAGTATTCACAAATATGATTTAAAAATCTACTTCCCATGAATATTAAAATTGGGTATTCATTGTTTCTGTAGACAGTTTTCCCAATTAACATATTCACTATTTATGGAAACATACTCAAAAAGAGTGTGAACAGCATCAAAGTGAATCCATTTAAATACTAAGATGAGTATTTGCAGCCTTCCTTCAATTTATTTTATTGTATTTGATGAGGTGTTGGCCCAACTCTGGCTTCAATCCTATCTCTACAGATGACTTTGACTAAAATGAATTGTCAGAGAACCACAGTCATCCAAAACTGGAGTGAAAAGAGGACAATCAAGGAAAGCAAGTCCCAGGGAAGAAGTCAGGCTCTATTTTTTAAAATGTTACCCTGGACAGTTAAAAAAAAAAAAGAGTCAACTGCTCTTTCACAGACTCCGTTCATGATCTCACACAGCTTTTCAATTTTTCATCTTAAAGCTACATTACTGGCTCTTCCTTTCCTGTGAAATATGTTCTACACAGGAGCCCTACACACATACTCTAGGACTTTCAACCTCAAGTGGATCCACCATGCAGAGACTGGTAACTCAAGTGTATTTTCATCCTGTCAAAACTGGAGGTGACTGGAAATCTGCTGAGGGCACAAAGCAACAGTGGATTCTTTTTTTTTTT
>VXAY01005783.1:402499-447351 GCA_013399855.1 Oxyruncus cristatus | reverse complement strand
TTTTTTTTTTTTTTTTTTTGAGGAATCAGTAATCTAGCATGGTCAAATTACAGTTCCAAATCTCCATTTTACATGACATTCACGATAAATGGGATAAGAAAGTGCCTCATATATAGCTTGGAAAATGAAGCTACTTATGAAGCTACTGCTGGTTACTGAAATCGCTATTTTCCTTCTAATGAAAATTCATCATATATTATTTGATTATTTCTTCTTCCCTGTTTTAAATGCGCTTCACTCTTCCTACTCTATTACTTTGTCTTTTGAATGTAATCTAAGAGTGTCGGAACAATTAGCTTTTTCATTCAAAGTAACTGATAACTGAAATTATGCTGTCCTTGTGCATTATTAAAAACAATAACAGTAACCAGGTATGTTCAAAGGCTATATAATATTCAATACCATGTTTAATATTCTAGTTCATAACCTTAATAGACATTTATACATGATTAATGAGGCTTTTAGTAGCTATTGCTGTCACAGCTTGGGTAATACCACCTCCAATGAATATTCTAAGGGAATGGTCTTACTGGCAGTGCCTGAGTGACAACTGCGAAGCAGAAGGCTGACATGTACTTGCTGACAAGAGAACAAAACACAAAATAAAACAAAATTCTGTCTTAAGGAATTGTGAGCTATTTCAAAAGCAGAGCGTGGAAATTGACTGCACTAAGGCATATTTTATACTACAGATTCACTAACAAAGCTTTTAAAGGCTTTCTGAATGGGATCCCTCTACCATGCTATGACAAATGAATAACTGAAGTTCTTAGGTATAAACACATGGCTGAGTAATGTATTCCTAATTACATCAAGAACATGTAATTGGCAGACATAGCACTGCAGATATCATACTGAACAGAGACATTTGAGTCTAGAGCCCTGGAACATACAAAGAAAAAACCTGCAAAGAAATGAAAACAAACAAACAAAACCCCACCAAAACCCTAAAGTTTTTGCTATGACAACTCAGCTAGGTCAACCTTTTTCCTTAGACCGAGAGGTCATTTGACTACTATATGTAACTGTCTTCAAACAGAAACAAAGCCAGGCCTGGCAGGGCAGTAATTAGCATGGATTCACCAAAGGTAAATCAAGCTTGACCAACCCAACTGCCTTCAGTGATGAAATGACTGTGAAGAGGAGACGACTAGTTGATGTGATCTCCCTTCAATGTAAGCACAGCATCCCTGCATCCAGTTTGGGATTTAACACTCTATATAGGTGGACTACCAGATAGATGAAAAACTATCTGGAATGCTAGGGTCAAAGGGTAATGGTTACTTATTTATGCTCTGTTTGGAAGTCAGTTACATGTGGAGTTCCTCCATATCTATTCTATGACTCAACCTTTTCAGTCTTTTCATCAATGACATGCAGAATTCACCCATATCGAGATTGCAAATGGCACCAAGTCTGCGAGTTGCAGTCAAAAAACTCACAGGCAAGGAAGCCACCCAGGGGACCTAGACAGTCTGAATGAGTTAACAATGCAGAGCCCTGTGCCTAGGAAAGACTAACCCTCTCATAATGGCAGAGGCTGTGGACTAGTCCTCCTGGGAAAAATCTGCAGTCCTGGTGTAGAGAACATTAAAAACCATTCACAGGAACAGAGCAAGTAGGCTGAGGAAGGTGACCATTTCCCATTACTTGATACTCATTAGACCAGAGCTGGAACACTACGTCCAGTTTGGGGTCCCAAACAGAACAATGGTGATGAAGTTCAGAAGAGGGCTATGAAGTTGTACAGGGGCTGAAGTTCTTTCCCTGGGCTTGTTCAGCTTGAAAAAGAGAAGGCTCTGTGGGACTTTTTAGCAGCCCCCTAGTACCTGCAAGCAAGTTGCAAGAAGACACTGATTTGAGCAGGAGTTTAAGGAGAGGACTCCTCAGGCCCCTTACACACTGAATAACTGAGTCTATGAAGATGCCAGGTATTGATGATTCTTTTAATTTAGTGGAGAAAAGTCTAAAGAGAACCATTTACTCCAATCTAAAACTGGATGAATGGAAAAGAAACATTCTAGCGCTGTGATAAACCAAGGAAACTAATGCCAGAAGACGGAGAGAACTCTCCACTTCTGTTGGTTTCAAATCAAGGTATAATGATGTTGTGAGACAATTTTTTTCTCAACTACATAGAATGCCAGAATGATACAACTGGAAAAGACCTCTAAGATCATCAAGTCCAACCGTTCACCCAGCACTGCCAAGTTCACCACTAAACCATGTCCCTAAGTGCCACATCTACACGTCTTTTTAAATACCTCCAGGGACTCAAGCACCTCCCTGGGCAGAGTGTTCCAGCGCTTGTCAACCCTTTCCACAAAGAAACTTTTCCTAATATCCAACCTAAACCTCCTCTGGTGTGACTTGAGACCATTTCCTCTTGTTCTACTGCATGTCACCTGGGAGAATAAAGCCACCCCCACATCACTACAACCTCCACGGAGAGTTCCAAACATGAGTAAAATGTGAGAACCATTGTGGAGAACAAAACAAGAAGTTATATAAAATAACAAAATGGTTTTAACTCTTTGCCCATAATATCTACAAGTTAAGGAAAATGCTAGCTATTATGAGGTTAAATAAATATCTAAGTGACCTTAGTTCTTAACCAACCAAGACTAAATAATGCCCCATCCAAAAGGAGAAAGAAAATGTGACTAGAAAAGTAACTGAAAAGTAACTGAAAGAGTTACTAACTATATAATTTTCCAGTGCAAGGCTTTGTAATAGGTAATGGGTTTTACTCCCTCGTTTGCATTTAAGATTAATTCACACTGAGAGCTCTAAGTCACTTCAAATACCATGTAGCAGCAAATTTCAAGATTTGTATTGAGTTCTCTGTAAAAACAAAGGATTCTACACACAGAGGAATTTAAAACACCATGGCATTATCAACTGTGGACACAATTAAAATAGTCATTACCACAAGGCAGCATAATATTCTTCCAAAAGCAAAAAGGTGAGGCCTGCATTTGCTCAGCTTTTAAAAACCAAACAAAGTCAGTACTGTTCTGCCTGCCAGATCATTAGTTTTCAAGTATGCAGCCAGGACCCCTTATATTTCCAATTTAACATGAATTCCGTAAGTGTTTCATTCTAGAATGAGCTCACAGTGTTACTGCACATTAAGGTAGAATTTTAATAATCAAATAAATTTGCATAAACAAACATTTGTACCTGGCATGTAACTAATTCATAAGTGTATGTAATATACACTGAAAATCTTTACATGTACTTACTTGTAATTTAACTCAGAAACCCATTTTGTTTCAAAACAAAGCACAAATCTGTCAGCCAAGGTTACGTGAAAGAAGCTTGACATTTTAAACAATGTCTTTTTAAAATTATCTGACTGTAAAATAGTGTATGAACAGTTTTTAAAAGGTTGAAACACCTTTCCTTGTGCTAAGATAACTAAAAGGGCTGAACAGGTTTTTTTTTACTCTTGCCAAAATAACATACATATTGCCAAACATAAAATGCTTCATCTCCACAACAAACAAAACAAACAAACAAACAAAGCTACAAAGTAACAAAAACCAGGAGAGCCAGAATCTTTAATCCTCACCTAACTGAAATATTACTGTTGAACTTTGGTAAGGCCAGAAAAAAAATGTCATCAGCTAGGAAATTTGAAAGGCAAAGTAGTGATTATGGCAAGTCTCGTTATAAAAAGTGCTCATTATATAGCTGCAAGTCAATGTACCTATACACTGCAGGATTTCCACCTCAAGAAAGAAGGGAACAGAAAGATAGTCCACCTATAGAAACCCATGGCCAGTCACATGGATGTGGATTCACACTAATTTTATATAAAGAAATTTCATATAGGTATTCACTGATTTTCTGTGTTTAGCACATCTGAAATGAGACATTAATTAAAAGTAAAAACTTACAGGGCATAGGATAGCTCAACTTTCAAAAATTAAAAAATAGAGAGAAGAAATTCGTGAAGTGTGGGGGGAGGTTTGCCATACTTCTTCAAAGTTCAGAGATGAGTGGAAAGTGAAATAACTGTGGCAAGTAATTTACCTCAGCAGTGAGAACATGGTAAGGAAGGCCCTTTGTTGAAATCTGCACCTTGGGAACTACTTCATACACAAGCCAAACGAGATTTATTTAAATAAAATCAATGATGACTGATCTGCATTTGTCTGCCCAGATACAAATCATTCAACAGCCCACCACCCCTCCCCAGCCATTTTTCCCCTCCTACCTTCAAAGCTCCCAGCAAACAGATAAATCCATGTAATGGCTGGGACAAAAAGGACGGTCAGAGAGGCAGCCAGGAATTTCCGTCGCCCTCTGCAGATTCCCAGCATTCTCTCAGGAGTGCAGATTCCAAACCCAATGTTGTTCCTATGTCGGAAGCAAATAGTCCACAGCCTCCCACATATTACTCCCTGAAAAGGAAAGGAAAAAATAGTTCAACAGTTTATCTCTCCACAGAAAGTTATAGACTATGCCAGTGTTCCTAAAGAGTTAAAAGAACAAGGCTAAAAATATAGCGTTACTGCAATTGCAATTGCAATAATTCTCAAAATTATCCACAACTGCACAATAACAAAGCAAGTTTTAGAAGTCAGACTAAGATAGTAAGTCAATGAAACACATCATATCACCTAAATACACACTAAGCTCCACCTTACCAAGAAACATCATCTTTACTTGTGGTTTTGCCCTCATTTTACTCTACAGGAACTCTGGGTACTTTGATGCCCATGTGTTTTGGGGTTCCAGGGCAGATAAACAGAAAGGCACCCATATTTTTTCACCTTCTCCCGAAGAGCAAAAGTCACACCACTGAATCAATGAGCTGCCTTCACAGCTGGTCATGAACTCAAGAGAGTGAACCAAAAAAGGAAAGGCCAAGTTTGAAGGTAGAGGGATGTTATCAGAATGACCCACTCTGCTCATCAAAAAACAAGGCTGAATGAACCGTTGTATTAAAGGGGAGAACAGAAAGTGCAAAATGGGCAAGGAAACATCATTATTCACAAAGGGGATATCAGGAGCTTTAGACTGTATGCCATGAGTAAAGAAGCGGATTCTGGTGAGTAACACTGTTTTTATCAGGGAAAAAATAATTCTGATCTTAATTTGAAATAATTGTTCTGCATTTCAGAGAGGCCAAAATGACAAAGTAATATGATGATTTTTATTCACAGGAAAAGGAATATTCCCACACCAGTGCGGGCATGCAGGGCATAAAAATAATGTTTCACATTGATTGCAGTTTTGTTTGAAAGGGAAGGAAAAGCAAGCAGAGAAGTTGGAGAGGGAAACACAGATATTAAGTCCATGAAAATCTAGTTCAGGTTTTGGGTGAAAGGCTTAAGTTTTTCAATTCTAAAAATAGAACTGGTCCACAAAAATGATAGGGAAAAACCCCACAGATTCTGGCAGTACAAGGTGTTTAATAACAGTGCCCTTTGACTTACGCTTAAACTAGCACTAGAGTCAAAATAAGCAATGAAAGCATTTCTTCAGTAACATATCAACAATGGCTCCTGTGTATCTTGAAAGTATGTCTGAGCTCTACAGCTCCAAATACATTGCAGTGAAAGTCAATTCTGAGATTAAATTACAGCAAAAATGAGAATTGGAGACAAGAGAAATGGGTTCAGACAAAAACCTCTGATACTGGAGATACCTGGCTACAGTAATCAGGCAAACTTAGAGCTGTTGCTTGAACATTCAATAGAGCCCACTTTACCACTCCACAGTTAAAGAGGCATGATAGTACTCTGACCTTGGAACTGATAAAATGGACTATAATTTGTCCAGAGCCAGCACAAAAAGCATTCCATTGTGTCAGCTTTTCAATGCAATGAATGCCTCACCACAGAGATTTTGCACAAAATATGTGGACAGACTTAATATTAACAACTGTGGTATTACAGTCACTCTGTGTTAGACAGAGACACACATTTGGTAGATAAATTGTGGAGAACTCTTATCTTTATTCACTGTATTTGGATAATGATTACATTCCTTTTTTTTTCCTTATATCATGTATCTTGTACAACTACTCTGAAGAGAGTCCTTTACATGCCTACTTGAAAACCACTGATAATTTCCCTGGCTTCTATGCTTATAAGGTTGTCTATTATAAAGTGCACAGAATCACTTACGTTAGGTAGGAATTCTTTTATTTATTTTTTTTTATTTTCCTTTAGTGACATGGTATGCGCCACTGACATCATTCTGTGCATGGAAAAATAAACCTTTGAAAATACAAACTCCCAAGCACGGTCATTCGCCAATAGCCACATCTTGTAATGCAACGTGCACTGGCTGCATCCTGCTCCTATCAGTGACACTGTAAAACCCACAGGTAACAAAGGAAGAGCCAACACTACATGTTTCTGAAATCACGCTGCTACAAGTACACTGATACAAGTCTTTGGTGTAATGACAAGCAGACTCTGAAGCCTGGGGTTATAGTGTTGGTAGTAGATTAATTCATCCTGGGGTGGCATATATAAGAAATAATTTGATTTTTCCTATATATTCTTCTACATATCCATGCAAGTTAAGCTTCTGAACAGGTTGATGTGGAGGATGGAATCCATCTTTTCTGCCCTATGGATGTAAAGTACCCTAACAAATCAAAAAGGTATAAGGAGCAACATTTAACACCCAATTCAGCTATGAAGGAAAGCTATGAATGTGGCAAATTCAGTCTTCTACAAACTGTCATCATTCAGACAAAACAGACAAATCATTTTGCACATTCATGTGCATCTTTTATCTAACCAGAAAGACATTTGGGAAAATCCTAAACAGAAAAGTCAGCTTGTGATGAATCACCCCAGGAAATGTTGAGATACTTCTTTTAATAGTGCTTTAAAAGAGCCATAAACTATTTTAAATGAAGCTTCTACTACCTCCCCCCCTCCCCAAAGTTGTGAATAGCTTCCCTTGGGTCTTAAATATTCATTTTTAGTGTATAAAATCACCACACCTGCCGAGTACTTTTTTCCAAATTAGATGACAAACAATGTGCAGCCCCTACACCCCTACACAAGCAATTATATAAAAGGTCCATGAATGGTAATGAAGATGCTTAGCTTAAAGGAAGAGCTGTGGACTCAATCATGTATTCAGTACTGGTTTTACTCAGAAAGAATTTTACCTAATATGCCATGGTAAAATAAATTGAAAGATGACATTGCAGTTCTTTGACTTGGTTTTCCTTTCAATTCAACAGGTGCCAGACTGACATCTGGCATGAAAGAAAGTAATTGACAACCACTGGCTGGAGCCAGAGCTGAGCACAAAACAGGGTAGCGCACTTCTGACATAAGAGGTTGCCACTGCCTTTCAGACTGCTCCTACAGTATCCACTGCTTTTCAAGCCACAATCCTACTGAATCAGATTGTCATCTGCCTAAAAGGCATTAGAAAGCAGTTTCATGGTACAGGGTAAAAGTGAAGCTACTTTGGGTGTGACATTGCTAGGCATATTCATCTTTTCAGTAATAGAAAGCACCGTAAAATCGTTCGCTTCATTTACACAAACCCATGCAGTGTTCCTCCTGATAGTTTTCAGTCTCGACAGCTGTGCTAACTGAGCACCTGTACTCAGAAATACAGAGGATGAAATATGTCAGAAACAAAAGAATTTATGAAAGATTAACTGGCCCATTTAAACACAGTACTTAGGTGTGATACTCTGATCAAAAAATAGCTCATGATTCCTCTTATCTGTTGGCCAGTGTTAGCATTTTCAGGTACATCTCACCGAGCCACAGTGAGCATCTGCAACTTTATCCATCTTTATTGGGTTTATCTCAAAGTAAGGGAGATCAAAATTAGTCCCAGAGTGAAAGAGAATGGTTGTGTTTGCAGTTTAAAACATGGTCTCAGTTACACTCCTCCAGACACAACCAGATTTTCTGCCCATGCGACAGATAGAGAAGTGCAGGCATTGCAGGACATTGCTCTACCTTGGCCTTCAGTTGTGCTCCAAGTGCATCATATACTTTAGAAATCTGATTCAGTAAGTAATACCCGCAAAAGCTACCTGTATGTACATCATGCATGTTATGTCTTGCTGTCAGTATGTCAGAGGCTCTACACTTCTACAATACACCAGTTCAAGATTTATAAAACCTACTGCAAGGGAGCAGTTCAGCAGACATTTATACTGCAACCTCAAGCCAGCTCATCCCTGACTACTGCCCACAGTGCTACGAAAGGCTATTAGCTTGGACAATACCTGTGTGCAGGTCACAGTGGGAATTAAAATAATTTGGGTTTCTCATTGCAAAGACTTACTCTTAACCTTCTTATGACATATGACCTTGCTCATGACCTCCTTATATGAATAGAATGACCTTTTTTGCCTTCACATACAGTCAAATGCTTCCATTAACTACACCAACTTATCAGAGCTGTTTCTTTGCTTTAAATCAGGGATTATCTCCTCAGCTAAGCATGAAGCAGCTCTCAACCAGTATGAGCAGCACATATATTAAAGCATGTAACACAACACTAATCACATTAGTATTCAGTTTCTATATATTTATTTTTTTAATTACAGCACGACAGCTAAACTATGTCAGACATTCAGCAGGAGTTCAGTAAAACAATGGAAGTAATTATGAAAACAAAAATCAAACACAATTAACTAGATTTAACTGCTCTACTATAAAAAGCTTTTCTAACCGCTTCATACATTTCCTTGCATTTGTTACAGTTAATCTTATCCCAGTAATCTTCCATTTGTTTTCAGAGCCACTGAAAATGAATATATACAGTTAAAGCTGTTTATACACCAATCCTGTGCCTTGGCTTTGTTGTTGTTGTTTCTTAAATTAATGTTATCTAATTCTTTCTGCTCTTCCACACTTGCAATCTCAGAGTCAATGAACAATTTCTACTGTAAAGCTTTTCTCTTGGCTCTGTGTCACTGTAGCATTTGTCCCTTATGAGAGATTTTTCACAGGTTTTTGCCAGACTCAAAATATAAATAATAGAGTAAAAAAGCAGTATCTTGGCCCGAATTTTACTGTTTTTCTTTAAATGTTGTTAATGAGGGGTTATAATGAGTTTACTCCTTGACAGTCAGATTTTATCTTGCAGCTTTGCAGTCTTCCCATTATGGAAGTTGGTTGTCATGTGACAGATTACTTTCTGTCATATTAAAGAAAAATTTGGTATCATAAAGGAAGGGTGTAGAATAAACCCAAGATTATGAAATAAAATATGAAATAATTAAATGGTAAATCTTTATTTAAATAAACATCTTTCTGTTAATTTTCATGGTTTAACCCCAGCCAGCAATTAAGTACAACACAGCCACTTGATTCCTCCCCCACCTCCTTCCAGTGGGATGGGGAGGAGAATTGAAAAAAGGTAAAACTCTTGGGTTGAGAGAACAACAATAAGTAATTTATTAGTTTAATTGATTAATTGTTGAATAATTAATTTGATAATTGAAATCAGGTAAAATATTATTATCATCATCATCATCATTTACAACAACAACAGTAACTGCATGGAAAGGAGACAGAGAGAAGATTAAAACCCAGGAAAAAACAAGGATGTACAATACAGCTGCTCACCACCTGCTGACCAATGCCCAGCCCATTCCCAAGCAGCAGTCAGCCCTTTCCAGGTAACTCCCCTAGTTTATATACTGGGCATGATGCCATACAGTATGGAATGTCTCCTTGGCCTTTGGGTCAGCTGTCCTGGCCACGCTCCCTCCCAGGTCCTCATGCAGCTCATCACTGGCAGAGCATGAAACTTAAAAGCTCTCGATTCTGAGTAAGCACAACTCAGCAACAACCAAAACATCAGTGTGTTATCAACATTATTCTCATGCTAAATCCAAACCACAGTACCATTCCATATACTAGAAAGAAAATTAACTCTATTCCAGCCAAAACCAGGATAGTTAATATATTCCACTTCACAAGTTTTTGAAACAGAAATAGCATTTCGAAGGAAAATGCCATCTCTTCTCTCATCAACCTCTTTTTCTTCTCCCACATGCAAGAACATGCTACAGAAACATATCTAACGCTCCTTTTGCTCCCAAACTCTGAATTTTCTTGGCATTGGAGAATGTCCCCCCAAAGTTATACTTCTTAACCCTATAGTATCATGACTTTAAAGAAAGACTTGGAGTAAACTCAAACTCAGCATCCACCTCAGAAGTTTTGTGAAGCCACTTGAAAGGAAAAGATCACAGCAGAGTTTCCAAATGCTACCACATTTACTCTTTCTCAACTAGTTACAAGAAAATAGTCCTATCTGTAAGAGAGAAAATAGCCAGTAAGTTGACAGCACAAATGAGTTCTGCCTTGGAACTGTGCTAACTGCTCCAAGGGCACACAGAACTGACACACGCTTTTATATCTTCACTCAGTACGTGCTGTGGCTCAAGGAAAATTCTATTAGTATCCCCCTGTTAATCAAAGTTTTCTAGAAGGTTTCAGCTGTAAGCATCACGACTACCACAGGAATGGAATCTATCCTGACGGTACAGTAGTTGCAGATGGAGAGAAGTAAATAAATAATATGCTTTCACATTTTTCCTGTTTTTGTTTCCATGTATTCCTTTATGTATGTACAAATATATATTTACATATACACTTCTAAAGAAATTCCTTTTTCCTTTCAAGCCTAGGCTATTCAAAAGAATGAAGGCCCGCAACTTCAAAATTTATTATTAAGGAATAAAACAATTTAAGAGCAACAGGACAAGAATCTTTTCCTAAGCCTCCAGTAAAAAGTCACTGTTAATATGAAGGGGGAAAAAATCCATTAGTTGAGAAGAGAGAGCAGCAGCAAAACACAATTATGACAGAAAGATCAATCTTACCTGTTAGTCACATTTCATTTGCAACCAAAAAATGACATTTTCAAAGCAGCTACTGACCTGTTTTCTCTAGTTCTCCAAACTCTACTTTCACTCTGCTTTGTCATCTATAAGGGCACACAACATCAGTATTTCCTGACTCCCGAACTCATTTAAGGACTCAGCACAACTTGAAGACAGAGAAACAGACCCTGACTTGGTTTGTGTATGGCAGAAGTCAAACAAGACACTATATATATGCTAAGAATACCTCGGAATTTGAGATCCCTGCGACACTGAATTATGAACATACTGGAGACCATGGCCAACCATCAGTATCCCGTACCTGTGATAAAGAATCTTTCAATAGAAAAGCAGCTCTCCTTCGGAATTGCAGTTTACACTCAGCCCACAGCACTATATTACACATATGAAACTCAGACTTATTACATACATGAATTTCAGACTTACAAAAATTACAAACCTCCACATCTTTCCAAGTCCAGGCCTTTTCACCTGAACTAACAGCATGTGGAAAAAGAAACAGTAACATGCTATCTGTTCTCAGCTGGAAGAAACCATCACTATGTTGGTGCATCACTCCTCTCCCCGCCTTATTTCCTTTCTTAAGTATTGTGTGCATGCAAACATATAGAAAACAAAAAGGTCTTTAAATCAGAAGCAGGGTGCTATTTGCAACATACATAACTCCTCTCCAGAATTTTGATGCTAATACTTTGCTTCTCAGCTAAAGTTCTTGGATGATTACTCAAAAGCAGTGTTTACCTTCATTAGAATCCTCCATGTATAAAGCTGCTCTAACGAGGTAATTGATTAAAGATTCATTAGAAAGTTTCGCTCAGAAGAAAACAATTATTGCTTGAAATGTTCCTCCCTGACAAAAGAATCCACATCTCTCTATGAAGCAAAGTCCTATTACAAAAAATAAAAAATCACAACAAAAAACCCCCTTAATTTTTATTTTACTGCATAGATCTCAAATTACAAATTAGTTTTACATAGGGATTTATACATTTTCAGCAGTTACTTACTTGTCAGACGGAAACAGAAGTTTGCATTGTATGTACAAATTTTCCATTAAGAAATATTTTTATTAAACACATAAAAAAATAAATAATTAAAAAAAAGACATAAATGGGCCAAGGTGGGTCTCTCCTCAGTTCTAAAAGTAAAAAGTAAGAAGTTGAGGAGTGCATAAATTCTGTTGGTCAAAAATCAGTTGCACAGCTGGTATTGAGAAGAGATACTTTGATTTTATAATCATGAGATCGTCTCTGAGAATAGAGGTCTGCCACCGAGAGACAGGATCCATCCAACCACATGGGGCAGAAGTTTCTTTTTTTAATAGGCTGAGGCCAAACTGTTGAGGAAATAAATCGTGAGCACTGAGGAGGGAGAAGAAAACCCACCAGCAAATGAGAAAGTACTGGAAAGGGCTGGGAAGCAAATGACGTTGAGTGATGTGGCCAGGAGATACCTGTCTGCTGCTGTCAGGTAATGGAGGGATACAGGTTTATTAGGAAGGACTAGGCAAGAAGACAAGGAAGAGGAATTGACCTATATGTGAGAGCAGCAGAAATACATGGGGCTCTCCTTAGGATCCTTCCCCTCTATTCATCACTAGTGAGAAACGCCTGCAGTGCTGTGTCCAGGTCTGCTCTCCCCAGTGAAAGGACGCAGCCAGAGAGATTGTAGAGCCTTCATCCTTGGAGGCATTCAAAGCCCAACTGGACACGGCCTCCAGCAACCTCCTTCAGCTGCCCTTGCTTTGAGCAAGGTGTTGTACTAGACAATCTCCAAAGGTCCCTTCCAAATGCAATTCCATGATTCCTGATTCTACAATTTTGCACCCAGTCATAAAATATACAGCGGTTATTCAATTTAAATCCTCAAAAGTTCAAAACTAACATTTACTCCGCTATGCATGAATGATAATGAAACACACAGAGAATCCCAGGTTAAACTTTTTAGCTAGTATAAATCAATATAGCTTCACTAAGATCAATTCAACCTGCACCAATTCACAAAAAATACGGACTAAGTCTCTCATATTTAATGAAAAGGAGTTGAGTTTTTTATATAAGCACCAAAGTTCTCACCTTCTTACTACATATTGCCTAAATGTTATTAAAGCTACAAATATTTTTATCAGATTAATATAAAAAACCCCCAAATGTTGCAATGAAAATTCCCAGAATTGCAGGTAATTTCCTACTTGAATAATCAAGGAATCAGCAAACAAAGTGTAATGCTATATATGTGGCCATGATCAAAAGCAGAAGGCAAATCCTTCATCACAATTACAGTGCTATTTTACTAAGTACACTATACATTCGCAATAGCTCCTTGATGCTACTACAGAACATCAAATAGCAAACATCAAATAGTTGTGAGCAACCCTTTTTTTACTAAGTGTCCTGCAGAAATCCCTGTGTTTCAAGGTTCAGTATTTACTTTTTCTTAAATGTTATACCATCCAAGCAGGTTATAAGGACTATTCACTTCTGTAGGCTTTCCCAAAGCTGAGGGGGTTCTATACAAATTGATGGGAAAGGTGCTTACACCCCACCTTCCATTTTACCTGACACAGAAGCAAAGCTCTTGCAGAATAATTTGGTGGCAGACACTTTTTTAAGTAGGAAAGGTAGCTACCAATTTAGGTTATTTCACATAGGATATACTCTGGAACACTGGAAAAGGGCTTGATAAACTCAAATTTATAAAAATAGTGTGGGTATTAGACAAGAATGGCATATAGTTTTAAGGAAATTACAAAAGCAGTATGAAAGGTGTAATCAAAGATCAACAGAGCTGTAGAAATCACTTGTTAAAGAATCTGGATTTTCCATGTGTGGAGTTAGCATTTCAATAGAATCATAGACTAGTTCAGGTTGGAAGGGACCTCTGGAGGTCATCTAGTCCAACCCTCTGCTCAATGCAGGTTGAATACTGCTCTTTCAAACCAATCTACAATTTGGATAGCTCTTTACTCTTCATTTAAAAACCATCATCTGAGGGAGGGTGGTTTGCCTGTAGAAAAAGGGCAAGGGGCTATGTGTTCTGATGTTCTCTCTATTTCCTTAAATTGCAGTGATTTTCACTGAGCATTTCATTGTATCTCTGCATGAGAACTTTAGTCTTTGTAATCTCTTACTGATCTCATCATCTCATCATTGTTCTCGGAAGTTCGTATAATTCCGCAATTAGATGAAGGTGAAATAACAAATATAAAATATTTAGTAAGTCTCTTGTAAAGAAAAAGAATATACTGAAAAGAATCACCTTATTCAAATGCACATAATTAACATTTCCACTTTAAATTTGATTATAATTCATAACTTTCAGGGCACAGGGGAGGCTGCCAGATCTTTTCTAACAAAAGGAAAAGAGGATAATGATGATGCTGAGGATCATCAAAGGATGTAGAGGACCGTGCAGTCATGGTCATGTTATACAAGACAAGACCATGCTTTTGCACTGGCTGGCAGAGATGAGGGGAGAGAAAGAAAGAGGACGAACAGCTTTATCTTAACGGCTTCTATATTCTAGCATCTTTTAAGACAGTTTGACTCTTTCTGTGTCTGGCAATAATTAATAAAAATCCACAGCAGAAGTAAAGCTACCCTCTAATAACTTCAACAACGAGCCTTACAAGAGCAGGACAAAGACTGGGTAAGAGTCTCAGAGAAGAATTAAGGTGAAGGAGATCCTCACTCCCAAGTCTTGAGATGGTTGTTTACTGGATGAAAGTATTTTGCCAGAGAGAGACAATCAAGCAGGAATGACTGAAAGTTTTATTATGAATATTCATACCTTCAAAGGAAATTCTGAAAGACACCTGAGCTTTCTATACTGAAGAACCAATTTTAGAAACATTCTGCATATCAGATCTTAAGAGTTTAAAACCAAAAAAAAGCCTTAATTATGTCTTTATACAAAAAGTTTACGTACAAACACACATATATAAATGTAACTTCAACTGATACCAAAATCAAAATAATACATTTGAACTGTATTTTTTTAAAAAGGTAGTCTAAGCAAGGGAGCTGCAGTTAAAATAACCCCATGTGTACCAATACTTCAATAACTTTGTTCCCTTGCTTGTTCCAGATCTGTGATTTGCTATGGTTCTCCATGCATCTCCTAGCTCCTGGGCTTTCTTTCAGGGTGAGACAAATAGGTCCTTCTGACACAGAATCAGTGGAAGTTCTGAAGAAGCTTTCCTGCAGGGACTGTTCCCTACAGACAGCATGGATGAGATTGCTCCCTGTGCACTATAACAAACTCCCAGTACTGCCTCAGCAGGTTTGCTGCCTTCAGGCACTGCCATCATGCAATGCCTCGAGAAATACAACATATGCCCCTCCGCATCATGGTACAACTTGGGTGAACTGTGGCAGGTTTTTTGATTCATATAAAGAAAGCAAAATATCAGTGACTTGGGATATAAGCAGAGCATACTATGCAACACAGATGCAGCCAGTCTGCTCCGCAGGGGCCAAGTGCTGTCAATGACAGCCATTCTCCACCTTTTGGCCTGCAGATCAGGATGTGTTCTCTGGAGGCAATGCCTTTGGCAGTATAAATGTCATTGTTATAATGTCTGTTTTGTTATCTACAAATGGTCTACCCTGTTCTTGTATCATGAGCCCTATGGGACACAATATTTAGAATCTATGGGCCATGTAAACTGCAGATTACACAGCAGATATAATGATCATAAACTAAATGAGGTCAATTCAGTTATAGCTATACAGAGACTGGGATCATGATACTGACCCCAAGGCCAATGTTTCACCAACGAGATGAGATATACCTCAATATGTATTGCAACAGATAGCAATAATCACTAAAGATCACAGCCCTTTATGCAGAAGAGTTTTCTCGGTTGCTCATGGGGAACTGTCAGTGAGACAGCATGAAAATAGAAGGATTGTAAAAACAATTCTAGCACACTTCTAAAAATAAAACTTCCTGAAACTTTTTGTTGTTGCTAGGAGATACAAAAATATAGGACATAACAATGCAGTTATTTGAAGGGCAACAAAAGTAGTCCATACTATTATCAAAAATGCACCACATTATTATTATTATTAGCTATAGTGATTCACAAGGACAGGTTGATTTTGACAACAAATTACATAATATTGTTTTTCCAAGATTCACCCAGAGCTATGAGGATACAGCTTGGTAGGACAAGTTTTGTTTATTGTCAAGCTTATGTTAACTACTCTTCCAGTTGATAAAAAAGATTTTTTTAAAAAGACCAAAAAGAACTTAGGTGTCTCTGTGGGTTTTTTGGTTGATGCAGATTAGAACTATGAATATATAAAATAAATGCAGTGACTATATATTATTGAACAGCTAAAAGAAAAGTTAAATCTTTATTTCCAATATAACAAAGAAACTGCTTTAAGAATATTTGAAAATTTAGAGAACATGCACAAATCAAATGGTTTGAACTTTAATAATACGTCATCATTTGCAGAACACAGTACTAATGTCAACTTTGGGATACACAAGTTAACAGAAAATTAGAGTATTTTTTTCACCACTAATTGCTGGGAAAATATATGTTGTATGCATTTTACAGGCAACTTAGAATTTTGTCTTGAAAGTTCTGAAGTTAAGCTTTCAATTACTTTTCCTTATTTGTCACTGAAGTTTCAAAATTATGAGACCTATTTTGTCTGCCTTGTTTTATGGAAGTGTCTTGCAGTGACAATATTTTTTTATACTGCGCTATTAAAAGAAACTTAAAAGGTGTTCTGTTATTAGAAGGTGCTCTGGTACATCAGGTGAAGACAGTTCAAATGCACGTTTTGAGTGTGTTATGAATGACAAAGCTGGAGATGAGGAATAGATTTATAGAATGATGTATGGTTATTTCTATAATAGGTTAAAAATGTGTTGTACTCAAGAATAGCATGATCTTACATTTGCTGATACTTAGACATAATTCTGTAGTTACAGGGTAAATTATTACCTAACTGGTTGATTCTTTGACCATGATGGTTTCTATTATCTAACATAAAAAATATCCTTTGAAAGCAGCAAAAAAATACGAAGGGGCTTCTATCAGTAATATTACATTAGCTCTAAAATGCATACCACTGACTTTGTATTTCAGTGGCATCGAGCAAAATCATCTTCATTGGATTCAATTTCTCTGAGATATCCTTTTAAAAAGAAAATACATTTATTTCTGAAAGATGTCAACTTGATTAAATGCTAATATGGATGTTAACTGTTTGTATTTTGTAGTTTATATACTCTTTTAGCATTGTGTAAGAATATGGAGTAATGTTTCACATTTGAAAACTTGTGAAATGTATTAGTTTCTAGCTCACATAGAGCAGTTAGAAGAATATTTTGCTTTTTAAGCAGACTTCAATAGGTTAAAGAAATCCGTTAATATTGTTACAGCTGACCTTAAAATTATGTCATCTCTACAGGTAAAGACTTTCACAAACTGATTTAAATCAGAGAGACAGTGAAATATACTGAAAGCGACAAAAAGTACCATTTTAAATAAGAAACTGAAGCTTCGGATAATTGGATAGCAGGGCTAAAGACTATTAAAAGTATAGTACCGTGAAAAATATGCTTGAGAAAACGGTGTTCCTGTAAAATGCCCCTTAAACTATGGTAATACATCTTATTTCTGCCTAAGTGGCCACTTTAACAACATGCATTATCAGCCTGACAACCTCAGGTGTCTCAGAATCGAAGTTCCACCATCAGAGGAGGGTAAGAAGGGGCTGCTCTTCTCATTTTCTTAAACAGCACCCTCAGGTTGGAAAGCCTTTGAAAGTCTGTATCTCAAATTACACTTGCAACTATGAAAACCTAGAACTTTTCCGATTTTAAAATGAAAGCTGAAGTTACATTAAAACTTCAGGAACTGGACTTGACATAAAATGTCACCTCCTCATGGTTTCTGAGAAAATCGCTGAGGTTAACAATACCTGGAAATGCACGTATCCACTGGAAGAGACTGCAAACCATTACTGGATATTCATCACAATTCAGGCTGTTAGCATGCAATTTTTGGAATTTCTGAGTTTGAGCCTGAGATTAAGGCTGTCTATCTCACTATCTCATCATCCTCCAAACACACACTGTGATGACAAACCGGTTATAAACTTTAATAAACAGATGCCTGAAGTAGTTTGTAACTGACCAAGGTAGAGAATCCTTTAATATTTTAACTGTTGAGAAGACCTTATTAAGTATTCACATGGAAGTAAGAATCCATGTTAAGACCTTTTCAATGAATATTAAAAACTGGTAGTATAAAGCAAAACAAAACTTATGGGTTGAATCATGTTTTCTTAGTGTCTAAAAACAGTTCAGAAGACACAATGTTGAATGTGTAATATATCTTTAGGTATTTTTTGTCATATTCAAAGCTATATTGAATGATATGACCAAACACTGTACATGTCATGCTTCTAATACTTAAAGTAATGCTGCAAATAATTACACAAGATTTCAGGAGGAAATCTGGCTTTTGGACAGGAACAATTGCAGGGTTTTATCAGGCTTCAACAAATTCTGAAAAATAGAAACAGTCCTTTGGGAAAATACAGTTTTACTTCTTGTGACACTAAAATGCTTCAGCAGTATAAATAGAGCTGTCTTAGCTATTCTCATCCTTCATTTGAAGGTCTCAACTATTTTAGCATTTCCAATATTCTTGCAACACACCCCTATATAAAGACACCTGGATCTTTAAATTAAGTATCGTAATATTTACACGTCTTTGGGAGTCCTTGAGTCTTTAAGTTAAAAAAAATGAAGAATTTAAGGAAAATTGGTTGCACAGCAGGTCAGTGGTAAGGTTACAAGAAGTAGCCAAAAAGCCTAACTGCAGTGAAAATCTCATCTAAGCAATACCTCAATCCTCATTAATATTTTACCACAGTAGCTCAATAATATTGTCCAAGTGCCACTAACAAAGATTAATGAATCAGATCTACACTTTTCGTGTATATTCTTTCAGGTTGTTTGTTTGTTTTGGTTTTTTCATAATGACGTGCTGGATTTTCTGTTTAGGTTTTATTGCCATCTGTGAGGTTAAAAGATTTTGGATAAGAACATGTAAAATTGTTTTGCTGTGTGACTAATATGAACGACTTGGAGATATAAAAATTCTAAAGTTTATGGGGAAAAAAGTTCAATCAGCACGCTAATAGCTGTAACATTATCAACTGAAACCCTACAGCTACCATGACATATGTCTCAGAAACTCAATCTCTATTCCTTTCGGTGAATCAATGTGGAAAAAAGCAGGGAAACAGGCAGTTTCAGCTGCAACTGAGAAAGAATTTAATGAGTGAGTTTACATCAACACTTTAATCCAGAAGAGGAACTTTGACGCAATCTCCCCAAGCATTCCTTCTTATTCTAGAGTCAGCTACCATGATTGAGGAGTCTGAGAGGGGACAAACTGGATACCCTTAGGATGAAACAAAACCAGAAGATGCATTCCGGAGTGTATGCCAAAGGATGCTAAGGATGCTCAGCTGCTGGGACAAGACTGTAACTACACTACAGTAAAAACCTTGAATGAATGCAGCCTGTGTATCTGGTCCTCTGCACTGCCTATTTCACTCTACAAATCCACTCCTGCAGGGCCTCAGTATTTGTTAGCATGGACAAAGCTGTACCACATCAAGCTGCAGAAAAAGCTGAAGTCACAAAAAATATGAGGCGAAGTGAAAAAAAAAACCCAACCAGTTTCATATAGCTGTATTAATGAGGAATAAGGCTGAGAACAGGCTGTGGTGCTGTCAGGAAAATCAACAGCTGTGATCAAATGCAAGTTTTTTCTTCATCTAAAAATTAGGCTATAAAAGAATTCCCTTTTTTATCATCCCATTCATAACCTGTCTTATGTTGAAGCATAAAGCTCAGCTAATTAGGTACTTGATAAAGGTAGCTTATTTGGGGCATTTTCCTACGTTTGCATTTACAGTAGGCAAAGGAGGTAAAGATAAATTACTTATTTAACATCAACACTTTTTTCCTTCAAATCTAAAATTCTAAGCAGTTAATTCCTCAAAGGTAGCAATGAATCAGACGTATTCTAACTTTCAGTGCTTCAGAGAAATTTTTTAACTCAGACAGGCTGAAATTACACGTCCTGATGTTGTAGTCCTAAACGCTTTCGGGAAAAATAAATGAGTTTCAACTAAAAGGGTGCTCCATTTGAAAGTCAGCTGTGTTAATTCCATGAAGTGCTGGCATTCGTCAGCCGCGCGCAGGGAAGCGCTGCAGTGCCGCAGTGGGACAGCAGGTGTCGCATCGCTTTGGCACGGTGGCTGCGGGAGGAGGCTCGTCCCCGGTGGCTCCGGGAAAACCAGGCGAGGGAAAACGAATTAATCCCTGACGACGGCAGGCAATAAAATGTAATGACAAACACTTGCCAGTTGCAGAAAAAAACTCCATACAGTAGCCAGGCAGTGGGAAAAAAACGTCCCACCGAAATCCTGGAAGTGAGTGGCTGGCACGTAGTGTAAACAGTAATACTATGCAAACAAAAACTTACTGGCTGTCAAAATGGCCAGATTTCTACTTTCTTCCTCTTTACAGTGCAGGAACTTCTTGTGCGACTATGCCTATGGGCTTTGGCACGGGAGGGTCATATCTGATAAGTGGTGTGCAAATAGAAGAAGTTCTTGTGCCTTCGATCTAAAAGTATCCAGAAAGAAAAAACTATGTATTTCCATAGCACAGAGTAACACGGCAGACCGATGTGCCTTGTCTATAATCTGACTAAGTCTGAAATATGACCTTAAAAATGGACTCTGAAGACCAAGTTCACCACCTTACCTGCCAGTTACTCCTCTTTTAAAGAATTATTACCACAGAACCCTTCATGCCATGATCAGATGCTGTCTCCCAGTTCAACACTTAAGAGAACCTACTGGCTCAGGTTCTCTCACCTACCAACACATCCTTCAGCAGCACATCCTTTCAGCCACGTAGACTGAAAGATTAACAATTGAGGAGACAATTCTTTGCGGGTTTTTTCATGTCACTATTTTGAAGACATGATAATTTTGGGATGGATTTTTTAGGAAGTTCTCAGTGTCACACTGAAAGAAGGGTCTAAGGCTTTTTTCAGAAGTTTATTTTACAGCCCTGAAATCTGGCATGTGCCCAGTATTAAGTGCTGAATTACAGCTCTGGCACATAAATGAAACATCATTTCCAGAAGAAATGACAATTGTCACAATGGTTTACAGATTTATTGAGGGATAAACTTAATTTTTAATGAATTGGTCAGAATCCATCCCACACAGAAAACTCCAAGACTATCCAAAAAAAAAAAAAAATACAGAAAACACTTGCAAAACAGCCCTGAATGACACTATTCACAAAGCAAAAGAGATATGTTCTTCCTGTGCTGGGGGACAGACAGCTCAGTGCTACTGGCTAGACAGCCACTACCCTAAGGAACATGCAGGTCTGACCTTTTCTTGTCCATCCCTACTCAGTGTTACACAGAAGCCAATGCAGCCCTTGATTCTGACTGCCTACTCTATTCATATCCTTTCCACTAACAATGCACATTCTTGCAGTATTTTAAAACTGATATTACAATAATAATCTTGCTCTTTCCTTCCAGTTCAGTGGCTGTATTTAACACTGGTCACCTTATGTGAATGAATAGGAACACAAGCAGGTTCTCATGTTTATGAGCATGAGAATTTAGAGAACTAACGCAAAACAACTTGGATTTACATTTTTGCTTTACAGTCATGGAAGAGGATGATCCTTTTTATGAGTTACGGAGTTGATTTTCACAACCTAGGTCTTAGAAAAATACACATATAGGTTATCTTACTTGGTGAAAAGTCTCATGTTTTTAGGACACAGCAACAGAGCTGCAGTCACAGAGGGAAAAAGCAGTCCCATACAGAAGCCATGTTCAATCGTAAACACTCAAGCTAACATCACTTTTCCCGAGACACCATTTGACTTCGCTCTGCAGAAAATCAGAAAAATGGAGATTACAGCCTAAATAGCTGTTTTGCAAATAAAACACTAGAAAAAGGTTAGCACTATCTTTCAATACACAAACAGGATGATGGCAAAAAGGAACAAGCACATTAACAAAGCTGATATGAATGACCTTCCGAGCTGCTGCCAAGTCAAAAAATAATTTCTGTAATGCCCTCGCATTGTTAAAAATCATTGCCTTCCTTGTTACCTGGCGACTGCAAATCAGAGAGACATCCTTACACACTAACTTAGTTCATGCTTTTCACAGACTTAAGTCTGACACTACAATTATTAGTTTAGACCCTCATAATTCTCACATTTAGGCAGCAGGAAATTATCATCTGAACCTATGGGAGCATCATTCACTTCCAAATCCTCCACAGATGCAAAGCAATGGCTGAGAGATACTCTATTGCTTTTTAGGAAGGCAGCAGGAAAATCAAAATGCAAAAAAAACAAATAGAAGATGAAAACCTAGATTCAAATTATGTAAGACAGACTATTAGTTATTTATTGAAGACAGTGTTCTCATTATCCTTTAGCAAATACCTAAAATACAATACCTTGAAAAAAGGCCTATTCATTTTTTTGTCATTCTTCAGCTTTGCAGAAACAGGAGGTGATAATTATAGTTTAGGTGCAAATTGAACTATTTTTACAAAGGGGTTTTTTTGCCTCTAGATTGCAATCTAGAGGCAAATACTGTCTGAAGTCCAAAATCCAATATTTCTTTTGAAAAATCTGAGTTGACATTCTGGGATGTCTACCTTTTAATAAACCCACTTCCATGAAGACTTCACAAGGCACAACTGGACACAGTACCAGATAATCTCATCTAGGCTACCTTTTCCACAAAAGGTTGGGCCAAATGACCTTTTAAGTCCCTTCTAACCCAGGCTGTTCTCTGATTTTATGAATAAAAATGCCCATTTTGTATTAAAGGTCACAAGTTCCAGATTTAACTTTTACAGAAGTTATATGTACTCAAGACTTCAGTAAAACAAGGTCTTACAATGTCTCAAATTCAGAATTAAAATTAATAAAGATAGAATTAGCAACTAGCTTCAAATATGTAGGTTTTAAGAAGTTATGACCTACATTATAATGCAAAAATAGGCCCCAAAAGGGAAAGGTCAAGTCACCCCTTCTCTCAGTAAAAAGAAGAAAGGGCTTGCAGAAGCATTAAAAATATCTTTACCATTTTATTTTAATTTTAGTGGCTTTTTTACACACCACTTTGAATCATCTCCATATTGTTTGGCAAGTACCAAGATTCTGGGAAAGGAAATGAAAGATCTTTTCCCCATCTGAGGTCAAACAAAAGAAAGGTTGCTTCATCACTCACTAACTGTGATCTTAGCCCTGGAAAAGCAAACGCTAATTACAATATACAAAATTCCGAAAACAGAAAAGAAACACAATCTGCTATCACTCCCATATATTACCAAGAAACAAAAATCCTCTACAAAAGATTAGCAGTTATTGCAGAATAGGTATTCCAACTCACATTTCTAGCACTGATAATGCCTCTTAGGAAAATAAACATTCTCCAACCTCTTCACAAGAAATAGTAATTTTTCCCATATAAAACCCTATCTATTCTGCTTATTATGTATGTAATATACACACAATCTTCCTCTGTCTCTCAGACCACTTATTTACTATGTAAGCTAATGAAGTCAGTATTTTCTGGTTTTTTTCTTTTTCACGGTGCTTTCAATAAGGAGCACAGAAGTCCAATTTTTCAGGCTAAGATTTCAACTATTAAAGGGCCAGAAAAAGGCCAGAAAGACCATTGTATCCTGGGCTGCATCAAAAGCAGAGTGGACAGGAGGGCAAGAAAGGTGATTCTGCACCTCTCCTCTGCTCTGGTGAGACCCCACCTGCAGTGCTGCATCCAGCTCTGGGGTCCCCAGCACAGGAAGGACATGGACCTGTTGGAGAGAGTCCAGAGGAAGGTCATGAAGATGATTAAAGGGATGGAGCATCTCTCCTATGAGGAAAGGCTGAGAGAACTGGGTTTGTTCAGCCTGGAAAAGAGAAGGCTTCAGGTCACCTAATTGCAGCCTTCCAGTACCTGAAGGGAGTCTACGGGGAAGATGGAGAGAGACTANTTTTTTTTTTTTTTACTGTGAGATTGCTGAGGCACTGGAAAAGGTTGCCCAGAGAAGTTGTGGGTGCCCCATCCCTGGAAGTGTTCAAGGCCAGGTTGGAAGGGGCTTTGAGTAACCTGGTTTAGTGAAAGGTGTCCCTGCCCATGACAGGGGGGTTCAAAATAGATCATCTTTAAGGTCCCCTCCAAACCAGGCCATTCTCTAATTCTAAGATAACACAATACAGGGATTTCTTCAAGTGCAGTGCTTATTATAAAGCAACATGAACTTTTCAGTTTATTGGATGCTCCAGACTATTAAAGTAGCACTTTCTAAATATAGGAAGAACAGGGGAAAAGGGGAAGATGGTGAAGACCAGTGATTTCTTAGGCTGTGTTAGAACAAAACAGACCATATACCTTCAGCTTTTACAATGTATCTCTTCTTCTCAAAACTAGAGAGATTAGGGGATTATGGAGTTCGCTTGTACTTTGGCAAAGGATGTTTTTTCATCCCATCAATCAACTAAATGTGTAGAGATCTGTAATAGGACTATGAAGAATAGTTTGAATAAGTATGAATGGAAATGCATGTGTTTTGAAAGGACCCAAAGAAACAGCCTAAGAACCAGATAAGAGATGCCACATGTTGATGGGCAGCCCCAAATACACCAGTTATCAACTGCACTGCTCTATGCCTTTTCTTAAGAGGTCTGGTTCTGTAAAATACAGAACAAAATTAAATCATTAAGAGAAGGTGACAGGGAGACAAAGAACAGGATTAGAGCTATAAACCAGCCAGTCAAGGTGGCAGAAGTAGAGGAATCAGTAATGTTGCCTGTTGACTTAAAAGTGAGGGTACGGAATGAAAAGGCTAAGATTGCAATCACTCCTAAAGAGTACAAAAGGTACAGTCAAAAAACCCCATATGCTCACCAATCAAGAAAAAAACCCAGCAGATATGATGAGGACTTAATTGCCATCATCGTTTACCCTTCCTGTCACTGTAAGTAATCCTTGCACCATCACTTGGCCACACATCTAGGTGCTTCTGGATATGTAAGAAAGTGAAATCGGTGAAAGTAGGTGTGAGAAAGAAAAATGTGTTTTGTTAAAGTAAATCACCTTCCCCTTCTACAGACCTTCCACATTCCATTTTGTTACACTAGTTGCTAACCTGTGGTCAGTCGTGCTCCCAGGACAGGTCACTGAAAAAAGTCATATGATGCTTAGTTCACAGCAATAAGCTTAGTACTGTCTCTTGCTGCACAAGCCAGCGTGCTTGGGAATGCTGAATTCTATGATCCCATTCACAGATGCATGCTCACTGCACAGTCTCATGTGAAAACATATGCCACACAATCAAATAACTATCCCTAAGCATCTTACATGCTGGGATTTTAATAATTACAGAAATCTGTTGATAAACAGGAAAATTGAACTATGTGTCACTCAAGTACAAACACCCTTGTCATGTGAGCCTTTTCTTGATGTCTCTTATAAACTGAATGACTGGGAAAGGATACAGCAACTAAATGTTGTACAGTCAACGAAGGCAAATAAAAGGTATTGTTGTTATTGGTAGTAATGCAGCAATCAATTCCCTTTTCTCACACGTGGTAGTTTCCACTAGTGGAGACCCGCACACAAATACCAAAACCAGGCACAGTCCTTTCTCCAGTGGCAACAGGTTGAAATTTGTGATGCATGTAGATCCAAGCCCTACCCCTGCTGTCACTGTGAAATTCCATACGGTCATGGTAAATGACAGAGTGACAACCATGAAGCAGCCACTCACTCGTTACAGTTCAGACACTGGTTAACAATGATCCAGAAAATATTTTTGCTCACCCTTCCAGTTCATACGCCCCACAGAAGGAACCATGCTTACAAAGATGGCATCATATACACACTCAGAGACATTATTTAATTTTTTCCTGCTGTAAGCAGTGATTGGATGAATTCTCCATTGCATTTGATGGAGTAGTTACAACTTTTAAGCAAACAATAACACTGGCCCCAAAGAGCTTGAAAGCTGAAAGGCAAAACAAAGGGAGTCAATTTTCCACACAGCTCTAGGATGCAAAGTCTTGGAAGCATTGATAAATAAAGCATGTTATTACATCAGTAGACTTATATGCTGTAAACACTTGATGCATGGTTAGTGCTTTAGCAACACGCACATTAAGCATTCCTGTTTGAAGTTTTAACTCAATAAATTACAGCCTCACTACTCTGCCTCTTTAAAGAAGGTTTTTTCCTTTGAAAGGTATTACAATGTAGGATAAGGCAACATTTCATTAACATGCAAGTGTTGAAAATAATAATAATGAGCCAATAGAGTCACAGTCTGCAATACAGGCAGACATTTTTATTTTATTTAAACAAAACAAAACAAAAAAGGTTGGACGGGGGAAAAAAGAGTCTTAAGAGAAAAGAAGCAGACTATGTTTGCTCCAATGGGAGGTAAAGAAAGAACAAAAGAACTTCTGACCTCAGGCATAGCCAAAAATAAAAGGAGTAATGTGGTTTCTTTCCTCACACAATTGCTGACTCTGTATTCACTTATTCCCATTACGTACCATTCAGATATGCAAAGGAGCTGTTAATTTCTTCAGGGGAAGATTTTTGCCATGTTATTTATTAGCTAGGAAATATTTCCTGACACATGCTGAATTTTTGACACACTTGCTCAGTTTTTACTCAGCCTTTTGATAATTACACAGCAACAGTGCCTATGAATACAAGTAATTTCTTTTTGCTTCTTATGCTGTGATTATTCCAGAGTTCTCCTGATAGCACTTACTGAGCCATCGCAAATACTCTTCATTTTTAAAAACTTCTACCTATTCATGCTACTTGTGGTTTTAAGCCTGTTTATTTTGTCTTCATCTCAAATAATGGTTAGATTTTTAACATCCATGAAAATGGCTGTGTAGTGATGAATGGCATGGCACAGACCTTCTGTAAGCAGGAATTGTATGTGTTTCTTCAAGCGTTACACCTCAACTAGCATACCTCTGTTTAACCTTCAATATTCTCTGCTACTTCATTCCATAATAGAGTGATAAACAGTTCCTAAGGTGACAAAGCTTTTTGAATCATTGCTTGTGAGCATCTAATTTGAGACATCCTTGTGGGAGGCCCCATTTTTATACGGTAGAATTCAATATTCCATGAAAATCAGGCCCCTTTTACTTAAACTCACATGCCTGACAGGCTAAAAACAAGCACAAGAAAATCAGAGCTTTCTGCAAAGGAAAACTCATTCATCACTGATGACAGAGGAAAACTGGTACCTCTAACATGCTATGCCACCAAATCTGAATTGTGGTCACGAAATGTCAAGCCTAAGCCCTATCTATGATCACTTTGAGTTTGTACTTCTTTGACCTCTGCATACTTTCTTTTGAATCAAAATTTAATTTATTGGAGAGAATCATACGTATAGGAATTAAAACACAATGCAGTTCAAGTTAATTTAGAAAGCATCACTGAGAAATCAGCATGAAAACTGGGTACCTTACCAAGCAGTTAGGTAACTTAAAGGTTAGAAAATGACTGAAGAAGCTTAAGAACAACTTTATACCCAATCTTTTTCAACATAATCAAACATTCTTAGAGTCTCCTAACTCCTGTGGTGCAACGAAAGGAAAGACAGGTGAGAGAGCAATAAGGAAAAATGGAGAAGGACCTGCAGAGGAGTAGGATACTGAAAGAGGCTTGATAGATACTCGAGCCCTTTGCCAGGACTTCCACTTAGGTACAGAGACTAAGGGGCAAGGACATCGTAGGCATGACACAGAAGCACTGCAGCAAGATAGAGCAGTGACAGAGGGACTTTTCAAACACTCAGTCTTCTGTGATTTCCCAGCAAATAAGAGATTGTTATCAAAGGCAGCTCAGCTCTCTGGGAACGGAGAAGCACTGACAGACCAAAGCCATAATGATCCCATTCTAGCTGCCTTCATTGCGATAGACATAGCTGCACTGCACAGTGGAAGAATACACTGGAACAGACCAGTGCATATTTGTTACTCCTACACACTGAGTTAAAGGATTAACTATTCCTCGTATCACTGGTGAAATCTTTGGCAGCAGTGGCACATAGAAGACTCTTTTAATGTTACAGAAACTGTATAACAATATCTCCCTGTGTTCAGCCATCCACATGTAGCTCCTGCATTCCTTATTCAAACTTCAGTTCTTTCTAGCCTAAGTAAAGGAAGGAATATCATACTCTTTCACAGTGCTCATAGTGATATTCAGCCTTTGTATGATGTTTATGCAAGATGGCTGTATGGTAAAAATCTCAAAGAGCAGACTTAAAATTGAGTTATGGCAGTGGCAAGAGTCAACATTAAATTTTGGAAATTCACATCTAACAGTCTCTATTGCAGTTATACATTATGGGGATAACTTGCAAGATCTGTATTTTTAGAAAGCTGGCTGCATCATGTTTACCATGGATATTAAAACAGTTCCAGCTAGTGTCACAGAATTCCAGACAGTTATTTTTAATTCATTCCAAACTATTTTTTAAGTGATGGGAGGAGAAATGTGCACTACAGGCAGTTGTTTACACTTGCAGTACCATGTCTCCCATTATGCCAAGTGAAGTGGGATCACCAGGCAGATTCCTGCATTAAGCAGAAAAGACCTGACATCCCTCTTCTCTACACAAGCTCTATGTGCTGAGAAGATGGTGCATTTTGCCACTGGCAGATCCAGGGAGATACTGTCTGGTGCTTTGTGTGAGATGGCAGAAACAGTACAACCACCGTGGAGATACCAAAGCACTGCTGCCACTTCCTTGACTACTGAAGTCAGATCACTGTGATTAAAAAAAGGCTGGTAACTGCATACAAATATTTTTAGCTCATTTTTTGGCTCATTTCCAGCCACGTTCAGTAATCGCTGAAAAGACATAATTCCAACAGCTGTTAAGACTTTTTTTTCCTACTTTCTTTTTAACAAAACTTTCCAATGGTTTAATTCCTCACGTGAGCGCTTTGACTGTGATATGCCTATACCTTCTGAGCAGCATCTTCCAGATGCTAACAAAAAATCAGTGACTGCAGCTTCAGTAGTGCACATCAGAAGAACATGTCCATCATTATTGCATATTTCCTGTGCTTTATCTCTTTGCTCTTGCAAGTAGCAGTAATAAAAGTTGTAGCCATAACTCTCCTTGACAGCACCGTATTTAAGGCTGCACCCTTTCAAAATGTGTCTTGGAGAGACGATATATTAAACAAAGTACTTCAGGCATGGATGGAGCTGTCTGTCCTTCTTTGTCAAGGGAATAGATCAGCACTTGAAACAAACCGGAAAACCCTGTTTCTGTATTCCACAATGAGACAAGGAGTATGGACCATGAAGTGCACAGAGTGGGGCATATTGTTACATCTCTGGTGTGTGCTGAATGGGGGTGATATTACAATATGCAAGAACACAGACACTGCAACATTTGTACTTGGAGTCTTTGTCCCGGAAAAATACCTGACCATTTCACTAAATGGTGCATCTTCCATATGAGGTCCATAACCTTGCATTTTCATATTGATGCAGTTTTTCTGCTCTGGCCATTTCTACCTTTCAGTGGGAAAAAGCGACTACCTCACAGACTTGTCAACACAGTTCAGAGTATTGGCCTTGAACCTGCAGATAAAACTGTGTATGTGTTTTCTCCATCTCCTACTTAAATAAAAGGCTCAGTATTTCCTATTGTCAGTGAAGTCCTTTACATATCTCTGAAATAAGATTAGAAATTCCCAAGGATCAACATAACAAGCCTGCAAATACACTAGATCTGGCTTTATACAGCTGTACTTTCTAACAATGCAACTACATATTGAGACCAGTCCTTGAGAAAATGCTTTTTTACCACTGAGAAAATTCCACTCCTGTAGTAAAGCCAAGTTAAAGAGGGGGAGGAAAAAAAAAGGAGGTAAGAAGAGTGTGAGAACAGCTTGGGGGAGAAGACGTTGCTAAACACAAATCCCGTCATAGTTTACCCCAAAACCACTTTGACATTATACATGTTATAGCAGAGTTTGAAATCCCCATTTTTTTCCTATGGATTGCAAACCTTAACCTCAGCCTTGCTAACACAGTTGTCAATTCTAGAACAGCAGTTAGAAGCAGGTACACTCAACCCGGTATCTCTGTCAGGTAGAGATAATGAGCTGGGTCCTTTCTTCAAAATCTTGGATTTGCAGCGGACACCAGAATTTTATTTTCTTCATTTTCTACAGTGTCTTATCAGTTCTGATACTAAAAAACAACCTCTTTTAGAATAAAATTGCAATTCAAATCCCAGTTTTGATCCACTAAAACTAAAGAGGTAAACTGCTGATGCCTTGATCAGATTATCAGCATTTATATAATCCACCTACAGTTGATGATGTTTCAGTCTTCAAGAAAGTAGAAAGAAGTATCATGCACTCTCCAAGACCAAATTGATTTGCTGAGTAGAAATCATGTGTCATAACTATGACAAGATTGGCCAAGAGTCTATTCATATGAATAAGTGTTGCAGTCGTCTGCCTGTCTAAGGAGCATATCAAACAGGATAAAAGGTATTGACAATTACTTTGTAAAAGTATTTATATGGGAATTCAGTCGGGAAAGACTGAAAACCACAACTTGCTTGGCACTGGTTTTCATAAGGTCCAAAAACCATGATGTTAGTAAGGCACAACTGCCAGAGGTGGAAAAATGGAAGTCCAGCCCAACAACAAGATCATTTTTCAGGTTTACTTTTTATGAATTCTTTTTTCTAGTCAGAAAACATGGATTCATATTAATAAAATCCTTTGCATGACAAAAAAAAAAAATCACTCAGGACTGTGATTTACCTGATTAAAGTTATTTCTACAAAACCTTCTAAAAATAAATATGTATAATGTATACATGGAAATTTACTAACCTTAATTTATAGTTAATACATGTATTTTTATTCATAATAGAACAGTTATTCCTTACATCCAAATGCCAGGACAATACTGAGGGGCGGGGAGCAACCTCCTTCAAAAGGGTAACATCTTTTAGGACAGGGGAGGAAAAAATACTAACTTTCCTGGCTCAAATGGTATTCTACTGCTAATAGAAGAGGTGTAAAACAGTTATCTTCAGCTCACTCTTATGCTTGTCCTTTCTGCACCTTGTCCTAATTACAGAGAGCTTTAATTTTCGCACGTTCTACACCACAGTGAGATTTGGGGCGTGAAAATACAAAGACAGAATCAACACAGAGTGGCTTTGGTCTAAGCAGGAGGTACCTGCTGCTGCAGACTGGAGAAACATTCCCTGTAAGTGCCGGGGCTTCTTCTGTAGCAGCTAAATGAACAGCTGAAAGAGCAGCAGCCGCCCAAGAGTTATTTTGGGGGTTAACAGAGATTGTTTACCATATGTGGAGGCCAGATAAACGATCATCCAACTGCCCTTTCAGTCACCTGGTTTCAAACCTGTCAGTATGACTACGCTTCCTACAAATCGCTCATTACAGCACTTATCGGTTGCTACCACAGTAGTTTGAATATTGGTAACTCAAAAAGCCCTAATAAAGTAAGGTTCAGCCAAACTGATGCATGCATAAAGAGCACCAGGATTCCTTTGAGATGCTGCTGTACTTGAAAGATGACATACTGAAAGGTTTAGAAGACAGCCTGTGTAGTTACTCTCTTCCCAGCCAAGTCCTCTGCCCTTGCGCCTCAAATATTAAGGCCTATGAGGAGAATGAAAGGGCTGCATACTTAATTCCCAATCCTTCTTTCCAGGTATTTCAAACAATGGAGAAGCAAATAAATGGGGTAAAATCATCTAAATTCCATAGTATAATAATTCCCTCTGTAGAAGCTGGGAGGATGCAATCTATATCCTTATTACCTTTCTTAAAAAAAAAAAAAAAAAAGGGAATCGAGCAGGCTATTTGCATTTATCTGACCGTTACTGAATCATGCACAGGTGCCTACAAAGTCTGAAGTTGATGGGAAATCCAATAATACTATTTACATCTCATCAAAGTGAAACAATCAATGCCAACTTAAAATCTCGTATTTCACAGCAACAGTACTTAAGATTTTGAAAAAGTCGGAAAACTAAAAAAAAAACATACTATTTTGTAAGAAAATTGATATACACATCTAATGAGAGAATAGGTCTCTGTTGACAATTTCTGAGGCAAAGTAATTTCATATCCACTGGATTTCTTCTTTATGCTTCTAGTCTATCAGCAGATAAAAATTATAACCAGTTTAATAGCACAAAAGAATATGTATCAATATTAACTATGAGAAAAATCCTTTGTATATATGTAATTACACATATATATTTTTGTATTTATCACCTCTCACATTACAATGTGAGCATAAGCTTGCCTCTGGCATCAGACTATATATGTGTGTATTTTTAAATATTCACTCTGAGTGTCATGATTAAAAAGTTTAATTGCATAAACAGTTAGGTCTCTGTGTAATCCAAAGGGTTTACAAGCTCAACACACATTCCAGTCCTCAAGGAATGTAAAAGATGAACTAGCACAAATGCAGCCACTTTAGCTATTTACAAAACCAGTAAAGAATTTAAAGGAATTCTCAGGAAAAAAAATTGCAGGGTTTTTTTGGTGGACTAAGGTTCAATAAAAAGACAAAAAATACTTCCAGAACACAAAACAGAACTAGAATAGCACTGTTACAGAATTATTACAATGTTCTCATTCTTCCTGGAAAAAAACATGCCATGAGCAAAATACACAGTACTACCTTGTTAAAACTGAATTTCACCTGTGTTTTTAATTAAGTTTCCTAAAGAAACAAGGCTTGTGCAATTATTCTTTGTTGTCCCTAATAACTTCTGTATCTGTTGGGCAACTTCTACCAAATTGAAATCTTTCATTTATTCTGGTACCATTTGAAAGCAAGAACTATCAAGAGGGAGGAACATCCTATGCATGTCCCTACAGCAGAGGTCTTACCCGCTTCTGAAACTGTCTGTTGAAAGGGTTCTGTTGGCCATTTCTTTTTTAATGTTTGGACCATCTACCCTATGATTTTAACAAGATGATACAAGGAAAGGTTTTGTGTTGCACCTCTGTGTGTTGCACACACTTCTCAGGGTACACAGATTAAATAACAGAGGTTAAATTAAAAGCTGATAGTGGAGAACACTGAAAACATAACATGGATATGGCCAATACACACTTTGTACAAACCCTCGCCTACAGTGCACAAAATCTACAGCAACTTTTCTGATTTTTTACATCTGCAATCTTACAAAAATTCATGTGAGGCTTTGTAAACCCATTCCTTGAAGAATTGCTATCCAAAACAAGGTCTGCAGGATCAGCTAAGAGGGATGTGAGAAGCTGGCAGCATTGCACTGACAGAGTAAAGGTCATCCAGGTAACCTTTGTTGTATTTGGCCAATTTCCCAAACATATGAAGAGAGGGTTTGTTTGTTTTGTCCTTCTGTGACAATCTTCCATTTCCACCCTAATATTTCTTTAGACAACATATTAAAGTGAGATCTTCAGAAATGCCCACTACAAGCCCAGTTTTCCTCTCACTGAAAAGAATGACAGTTTTGCTACTCGCCTAGAGGAAAACACAGCAGCAATGAGCACCCTTAAAAATTATTGTTCTGAAAACAGCATTTTGCTCTCAGTTCTATTCTAAGTGGTATTTGAATTCCAATCTTAATTTTCAAGGTAAAGTTTTCCATTAGAAGCATGAAGTGGAATCATAGTTCAATCACTATTTTAAGCACTCCTATGGAGAAAAGTACCTTTACCATTTCACTGTCCTTCTTCCTAGAATCATTCATACAGAGCGGTCTATGAAATCAGAGAAAAGAGAAAGTATGAAAAATCTTGTAAGACCCACAGTGTGTGTAGACATTCTTTATATTTATAAAGTTTAATTTAAGCCCTTCATGAAAATGAAGCCTTCCAAACGAAAAATGGCCTGAGTCAAAGTCTATGTCTACTCCTTTCTTCATGTATCAGCAAAGTCAACAGAAGAAAAATCCAAGTCTAGATTTTACATAATGGTTCTGTTTTAAAGCTGCCCACATTCAAGACTGACAGTCTTGTCTGCTCCTTAAGAGCAAGTGACTTTTTGAAGATTAATTTTCTGCAAGAGCTGTTCTATACTTGCCTAAGACTACAGAACATGGATTCCTTCCCCTTGCAACATACACATTGTTTCAAAAACAAAAGCTTCAATTCCCCTGCTTACCCCCAAATCCATCTTGTTTACACTCCCCTGACTGCTGCTCGCTGTATTTTCAAAGCAGTGTCATCTACCATACAGAAGGGAAACCCGAGGAGAGATCATTTAAGATCATCGGCAAATCTGTAGAGGAGGTGGAATGAGAATTTAGGAGGAGAACAAAAATTATACCCTACTAATAGTGTGCTAAACCACACCTATTCTCTTAACAACCAAATAGATGGTCAATACCAGCAACATTAGTTACATGACCTCTACAGGAGAGTGTAGGAAGACTACCAGGAATTCTCCTGCTTATTCAACTGTTCCACATCCAGCTCCCACCCAGCCAAAAGGATGAAAGGTTCATCCACATTCTCATTGTCCCATGATTTTCGCTGCAAAAAACATCTGAGGAAAAAAAACCATACCCAAACTGTCTAAATCAGAACAAGTCACTTGGTAACTTCAGTACGTTCAAAACAGGCAGGAAAAGAAGGATTTAGTGGCAGTTATATCTGGTTTCTTACTAACATGGGAAATATGTCCAATCTGCAAAAATCAAGTAACCAAAATTTATCTTAAATATTTTAATTTTCAAACAATCCAGAATTTCAAAGAAGAGGAACATTTTAAACAGCATTCCTTTGTTTGGAAGCATAAGGCAAGTTAAAATTTTGTTTGTGTCTCAGCACCTCCAAAGCCATCCAGCCCACCTATGGAATCACGGAATTATGCACAGAGATGATACAGAAAAACACACTTCATATTCTGTATATACTGTTTATTCATATTCTGTATATTCTGTTTTCATTCATATTAAATACAACATACACAACCTGTTTAAGTCTGCTGTTTTCACACTTGTGTCAATAAATGGCTTGACATTTTAAAATATACACACTATACACATAGTACTTTTAGGAGCAAGAAATGTAATGCCAAAAGACTTCAGATATTTCATGTATCATAAGCACTTTTAAGAGAACATCAACAGTTTGTCCACTTTTGGAGGGAAAAAGAGAAAGCAAGTCTCCTGAGCCCAATTATCTCAAAATGCGTCCTCCCTCTTTCAGTGTTATCATTCAATTAGCTTACAGAGAGATGGTTGAGAGTCTGTTGACCAGAATGGTAAAATGGTACCTGATCCTTATCCTAATTTTCACCAAATACAGAGTAGATGCAGTGGAATCAGTCAATTCAGTGTTATACAGCTACAATGTAAGTAAGCAAAGATCCAGATCCTGGCTATTTACTTCAGACTCTGGGAAAAAAACCCAAATCCTTTATAAATCCCCATAGTTTTTATCAATTTTTTTCCACTTGTCTAGGAAAACTACAAGTCAGTCAATCACTTAATCCTATTGTCTGAAATAAGATGGATACCTGAGTATCTCCAAAGAAATGCTTTTGTTGCCTGCAAGTATCTAGCACCAAGGATCGAGATGGAAAGACATAACTTGTCTCTCCTGCACCACACAGCTTTCTGCATCACCTTCTTTCCTCATAAGACTTTTCAGAGCTGTATTTTTTAAATTATTTGTGATGGAAGACACACAGAGGCTTTCACCTTTTCTATTAGGTATGACTGAGATCTGAAGTGACTGCAGATTTGTTTCCTCTGAAGGTCTTTAACTTCATTTATTGCGGAAAGGAATGTTTGTCTCTTTAGGTATTTCCCATTCATGACTTCTGGCTAATTTCATCTAAATTTGACAGAGTGTCAGCAGTTTCAACAGATGAAATTTTTGCTAGTTTAGTGAAAATCGGCAACTAAGGAAGTATAGGAAGAAGGACAAAGTGAGTATTCGCATTGAAGGAAGGTAATTACTCCTCAATCTTTACCCAACACTTTAGCACGTGAATGGGTTTGCACTAACCTCTCCATTATTAATTCTCCAACTAAGTACGTGATACAAGTGGTATCTCTGAATATTTTGTAGGGAGGTAAATTAGGATAACAGGATACATTTCAATAGACAATCAGTCCTCATTAGTTCAGCTCTTTATGAAGCAACCTGTTTTACATTTAAATTCCATGCTCAGTGTACTATTGAGCACTGTGGTTAGCAGAACAAATAGTGTTTTCACTTCAGAAGAGACTGAAAACTGAACCATCGAAAAAAGCTGGAGAAATTTAGTCAGAATTATGACAACTGTTTACTGATCAAAACCCAGAAGATCTGTAAAGAGGTATCAGACAGAAGTCTGAAAAGCAACTAGTTGAGGGTTGTCACTATGAAAGCGGAGATCTGAGCTTCCTCGCCCTCCTGAATGAATGCCAAATTAGAATGTCAGGAAGAAGGGATTCAAGAACTCTCTCTGTACTGTTTATAGTTCAGAGTTTAAAAGAGATTCCCTGAATTAAATAACCCAACTAACCAGATAATGCCTTAAACATCTGCTTTACACATCTCTAGCCAAGTAACATCCTACCTTTGCAACTGTAATTTTTCTTGCTAGCGGGTCAAATGTGAAAGAGTAGAAACATCCTGTTGTCCAAGAGCAAGCAAGGCTCATCCGTTCTAGGAAAACAGGTAAACTTACAAGGGCATTCCCTAATGCAACAGTCTTTGTAACAGACCTGAAAAATAAGATCTTGAATCTTTTACAGATTAATTTCTTCATTTTTTGAAAAGGATCAAATATTTAAATGTCTCATAATCCAGAAAAGTATTTTGGGCAACATATTATAGACCTCAAAAATTGCACTGTACTTCCTTTCAGCATACCTAGCTCTTCCCAGTGCTGTGCTATTATCTCCACAATGCATTCACAGTAAGCAGCATTCCACTCTGCCGCTACTTCAATAACCTGACAAGCCAAAGCAATTCCTCCCCTCTGCTTATTTTCCAAATTACAACCACCTATTCTAAAGAGGTCGTTTAGTGTTCTGGATGTGTAGCATTGCAGGTAAGTACTGCACTACAGAAGTATAACAGTTTCAGTATTTCCCAGTCTTGCAAAAACACCTTTGCTGCCTGAACCTTTTTATGATCACATTTGCTCTCCTTAGGATTGCCTCACAGACACAGTTCAAAACCACCTTGCAGCTGACAGCCATATTCCATTCTTTCTCTTTTAGTCATTTTCAAACAACAGCATTTCCAACATATTTTAAAAATTGTTACAATTGCATGCTATCCATATTATGCATCTTCTTTTTCTGTCCAGCACTTCCATCCACTATTCCAATGATGCTATGCTCCATAGCATCAGCAACTTTCAGCTTTCCTATTTTTCATGCCAACTTCCTTAAAAAGGAAGCATTAAAATACTTTGAAATCTCATCTTTGAGGTACTCCAGCATTATTTTCCCTCCTATCTAGCCCTTCAGCTTTACTTATTGATTCATTACAATTACATTGATTCTCTTGCCCACCCTTTCACTCCTTTTTCTAAACTTCATTTTGTTTTATCTGAACTAGTATTTCCCCATGTAACAATGCATCAGATATTTTGCTGAAATCCAGATAAATAAGGACTCCAACCCCTTTTTAAAAAATAGTTACAAAGTCAGATAGTTTAGTAGTACCACCTCTCTTGGTAAACTTCAGGCATATTCCATCTCATTTGCTCTTCACCTCCATGCCTGTACGCATTCCCTTCCTCAAAGTCTAATTCCTAAGCTAATGCACTGAGATCAAACTAACAAGTTTGTAGTCAGGCAGATGCCTCTGCTCTGTTTTTAAACAGACACCACAACTACCCTTTTCCAGCCACATAAAACAACCTCCTATCTATAAATTCTAAAAAAAACCTAACCAGTAGAGTTACAATTTCATGGGTTGGTTACTTCAATATTCTGAGGTAGGGATTATCCAGTCTGTTCAGTCTCAATACATTAAATTCTTTGCAGTTTGCTTTCACCTCAGAAATGGTAATTTCCATTTCTATATATACTCCTTCCCTACACACCCTAGATTATTGTCTTGACTGAAAACAGCAGCAGAGCATTCATTTAGGTTTCAGGCCAGATGCAGATTACCTTTATCCACAACCCAATCATTTCTGTATCTTTTTCATGTTTCCTTTCTCATCCTCTCATTACATTTAGAGTTACAGAGTTGTTTACTATGTGTTTCGACTTTCTTTAGAGAAAGATCTACTCTTCTGCATTGGTGACAAACTTCAGCACTGAATGTGTGTTGAAGGCTATTCTATAAATAGGAACAATCTCGTTCACCAGTGGGAATCACTGAATTAATCCCAAAAAGAGAAGAAAGTTTAAGAACTTGTGAAACTGGCACACCCTTCAACTTGAAAACTGGGCTATGGAGATACAGCAAAACTACGTGCAAAGAAGTAACAGAGGATGTCCATGCAGCAGCTGTGAAGCTTTTTAATATACTCTGTATTTTCAGACATAAGACTGTATCTTCACATCACTGGCTTTTAAGGGATTTTGGTCATCCTTTCATGGCAGTGAGTATATTAGGAAAACACTAATGTGAATTTGAATGATTCAGAAAGCAGCTGTGCTGCTGTAAGGCACAAATAAAAAGTTTAATTCTCAACTGTGATGTCGGCACAGGTTACCATGAGGCAGGTAGTTAACTGGTACCAACTGCTGAGAAACAACCAGTATACACGTTTGTACCCTATGCTAAAACAGAGTAGGTGTGAGTTACTTCAGTTCTCAGCTGAAAAAGAAGTGAGTTGCCACCTAGACACTCTTGTGGAGTCAGGGCAAGTGTGTGGACAATCAATACAGGCAGCTGACATACAGAATCTTGTTATTCATATTAACCTGCCTAAGTATCGGAGTCCTCTAAACCCACAAGCAGGTTATTGTTAGTCCACCACTACACATACACAAGTATGGCCTTTCTGTGCTTTTTTTGTGTTGTGGAGCACAGTACTGTACACCTGGTCTCACAGACACCGAATAGAGGGAATAATCATCTACCTCACCGTGCTGGCTACACTTTTGCTAATATAACCCAGTATGTAATTGGCCTTCTTTGCTTCAAGGACAAACTGTTTCTTGATGTTCAATTTGTCACCAAGCAGGCTCCCCAGGCCCTTTTCTGCAGAGCTTTCCACACAGTCTGCCCCATCAAGTTGTTATTGCATGGGCTAATTCCATCCCAGCTGCAGGACTTCATACTTGCCTTCCATTCCCTTCTTGATTTCTTTCTCGGTTTGAGTTCTTTCTTATTGTCCCTCTGCATCCAGGTTGTGAGACACAGGCAAGTATGACAGGAATCCAGAATTTCCAGGAGAGAGATCAAGGTGTGACTCTCTTCTTTCTCAACTTTGTAATCAAGGAATTCTTAATCACAACATAACTATTTTATAAAAAAAAAAAAAAAAAAATCCATACAACTTCTTTCAAACTCTTCAACTATCAGCACACTGCCCTATAAACTATTTTTACCAATCTTATTTTTCCCTTTCAGAAACTCTCAGACTTTATTGCAAGATCTTGAAATACTGTTCTGAGAGACAGAAAAAAAAAAAAAAAAGAAAACCCTCTGTCCATCTCCTATCAATCTTCTTGCCACTGTGTCTCAGCCACCCTCATTTATTTTCTCCTTATCTAATAGATAATAGCCAGATGATAACTAGTAATCTGGGCTATTGTCAGGAAGTGGAAGTAAATTTTTCCCTTATCTCAGATCGCAATTCTAGATTGCCACTAGTGCTGAAATTCGCTCCTGCTTTTTGTTTTAATATCAAATAGCTACATTACCTTGATTTCATAGCTAATGGGGGTGGGAGATGTCCTATTTCTGAACATGTGCTATTTACAGAACAGTCTCATGTCAGTGCTAAAACACAGAAGGAGTGAGTCATCTGTATCCTGTACATGAAAAACTAAAGCAACTGCTTCAGTACTTACAAACCCCTTGACCAGCTCTCCTATTCTAGCAACACACCAAGAGCAGCACTGCTATGCATTGCTTGGGTAAAGAGGGAACATGAATTTTCACCCTACCAGGCATGCCATATGTAGAGCATTAACTTAAACTGGGGCAAAGAGGATTTACATAATAGCTTTATACACTAATCGTATAGTCTTCGGACCTCTACAGTTGGCAAATAAAAAAAACATGGTGCCCTATTTATCAGGATAATTACTCAGGAGATCCCACAACACAAGAGGAAACCTATATAAAATCAGGATAACACAACTTTTTTCCCCATTGCCTAAATATCTTTCAGAGTCTAGAAAGTACCACTACGCACAATTCTTGTGTCTTTCACACTGTCGTCCAAAAAACACTGCAGCAGACACCCCAGGAACATGTGGACTAATTTGAAGCAGTTCAAAGTCAGTAGCTGGTAAGAATGGATGCACCATCTACAGGCTTAAGTTTTCTTGTTTCAGATTACTTGTTTGGGAAGGAAAAGTACTGTCAGTGAGGAACACAACCGTGCTAATATAACACAAATTTAGTAAATCAGGTTGAAAACAGTACAAAATCCCCAGTAAATACTCATCAAAATTATTCTAAGAACAATGCTGTAATTGCCAAGACTTAAAGATTTTATTAATTTATTTATCCTTAAATTGATTTGCAAGTGATGCAAAATGAGGAAACTGCAGCACTGGCTGAAGAAAAAAGCCTGCAGTATGCTAATCTCACCCAGCTTTGCCAAGCCACCTCTCTCCTGATCTGCAGTAACTCTTCATTTTAGTCACAGATTTCCCTTGAAAAGGAGTCCTCAGTTATGCCAGACAGCACAACAGATTAGAGTTGAGAAAAGATGTCCAACAGGACAAGAACAACTAACTTCCTTCTCCTGGAGTTGAATATTGCTGTATTGATCCCAAAGACAGTTAGAGCATCAAAAGCAAAAGCTAAAATTTAACATGACCCTGTTGCTATTTACTAAGCACAATTAACTTACATGGCACTTGACAAACCCCTGAAAGGGGGGACCTCTGTCCAAGCAAACTTAAAATATGCAATAAAAAGAGAGAACATGAATTAGTTACTCAGTACAGAACAGGCAGTGAAATAGATAGATTTTAGTTTAATATACATAACACTATTCTTTTATGCACAGAGTAATGTGTGCATAAAACACACAGGATGTGTGTTTTAAAGAGGAATTCAGTCAAGAAAAACAGGCTACTGTTTGCAAACACATATAAAGTAAGAACAGCTTTCTGATGCAGAGAGAAATTCTAAGCATAAGGGTCAGCATGAGAAAAGCAAGAAGAACCTACAGTAAGGCTGTAATGCAGGCAGGGAGAGAAAATGGGAGAATAATGGTACAGGCAGAGACTTGTCAGCATCCTGGCGTACTGCTGTCAAATGTCTTAATAACTGTTGGGCAGTTCTGAGCATGGAGGAAAAATGAGTTCAACAGTCAAGGTACTTGGGCACACAACAGTTGCTCTCTTTACCTCAGAGGGACTATTCATGGGCATAGAATTAAGCATAAAGTAAATTATATATGAATGAGGTGGAAACCAATCAGAAGACATCGCAAGTAATTCTTCAATTGGTGCCCACCCAAAGACAAAGCAGGAAGCTGCCAAAAGTCCTGCACAAACTGTCTCCAGTGTAAAGCCAGACAGTTATTCTTTATTCAGGAAAAGGCCTTCCTTCCCTTATCTATCACTATTGCTTTCAGATTAGAGGACAAGTCACACTTCACAGAATCATAACTTAAATCTGCCTGACTCCATTTCTGTAGCTCTATTTCCAGATCACAACTATGAGACTCCCATGCCTTAGTTGTCAGCTGTGCCAGCGGGGAAATTGTGACTGCAACACACAAGAAACGGATAATGAGAGGCATGCCACTGTTTAATTCCCATCACTTTTTATACAGTTTTGCTGTGGTAGCAGGTCTTGCTCCAGGTAGCTGCCCACATATAAAGAGAGTCATTTGACTTTCAAGTCCAAAAGAGTCACTGTCCGTCTTCTCTGAGGAAAAGGTGGGAGAATGAATGGAATCATGATATAAGGCCATCCTGGCCCATGAGCTGCCATGTGGATCAAGCTGCTATAAATCATATAGAATAGACTAATAGATGAGATGGAAATTTCACCACTGAACATATTTAACATATTTCTCCTGCCTGCTGAGGTTGGAAAACAGCTCTAGACAACCAAAACTCTGCTTATCCTAAAGAGCACATAACCACACTCAACAGGTTGCATATGCAGGATGTTCACGCTAATGGGATTTCTTTCTCATCCTTTGGGATGTTCTTTCCTGTTTTCCCTGATCTCATGGTTTAACATTTGCTGGAAAACTTACTTTTGTTCTAAAATTCTTGATGTACAACCCACAGAGCAGACACTTTTTGAACTAAATTGGGCTCTTAAACCCAATATCTAGACAATTTTGAGCTGGAGGAAGCTACTGACTTGATTTGGATGGTCTGTACTTACGCTTCATGGAATAAAAAAAGAAAAGACACTTAACCCCAAATTGATACTTCTGAAATATTATGTATTTATTTTTTTAAAATTAATTTCATTTTTCATGCAAACTGTTCAGGTAATGAAGTGTTACTTACTAGGAGGCAAAGAAGTGAAGTCCTTCAAACTACAGCAACAGAAACTAAAGCCTACAAACATGGAAAACTTTTTAAATCTTTTTTCATTATACTCCATCTTTCCAAATTGGTTATATACACAGAGCTCCAACAAGGACTAACTTCGTGCCTATGTCTGCCATCTCTTTGTTACCCACACAAAAGGAGCAAGATTATCTACCATCCAGTGCAGTCCCAACACTTAACTAAAACAGTCATATAACTGTAACATTTTAAGAACCCAATAAAGGCAATGAAGAACAAAACACATTTTCCTGAAAATGTATGAGTAAATTACCCTTGTTATCTTATGCAATACTGATAGTGCTATAATGGATTCAATAGTACTTGCAAACCAAATTATTACAGACTTTATAAACTAGTACAACATAAACTTAAATATCACAATGTATTACTAGATAAATCGGCAGTAACAAGAAATCCCAGTGACTAGCTTTTGGTTAAAAATCAATCCCCATTATAAAAGAATTTGGATAATATGCTAAATGTGGACAATGTGCTATATTGACTATCCTCATTAAAAACACAAACAGCAGATCTAAAAAACAGCAACAGTAGTAATTGGCTGGATGGTTTCAAACAAATTAAGAGCACACCAGAAAATCCCCTTGAAAGTAGGACTCCTAGATCCAGAATCTAGCAGGGAAACTCAATCCACAAGAGAATGTCAAATTGCTTTCTCCTGCTAAATACAGTATGACAGAATTGGTGATAAATAAGTAAGCTCTCTTTTGCAAATTATCAAATGCAAAGCAAAGTACTGCGGGCATGTCCCGCAGTGCTTTACATTGCACTTCACTGACTATGTTGATTACCATTTTATGAGCAGAGACAAGTCCTTTGCTTGCCCACAATTTTTTTTCCAGAATAATTCTGCTTCTCACTCCAAGACAGAGCTGAGCTCCTTGCTGCTGTTGTGCATAACAATATCTCTCATAGCCCTGTACTATTTAGTTTTACAGCTATTCAACCACCAGGACTTTGTCGAGATTGCTACTTCTCCCAAGGTTAAAATAAAAACGATACCTGCAGTAGGAGAAAAGACAAATTTCCCCAGGCATCCTGGATGGACAGAACATGCCAAGCTGTATTATACCCAAATATCAAGTTAAGTAATGAAGACCTTACATAGCTCATCCAATTATCTCACCTTGCTATCCAGAACCATGCAGTTTCCCAGAATCAATCCCTATCCTGAAATAAAACTTTGTGAATGGAAAGTCATCCAGACACAAGATAAAAATTAGACTTTTGCCCATTTGTCCAGTTTCTCCAGAAAGTCTTTGGTGAACAATTATTCATTTTGTTGTCCATCTCTCTCACTCTCAACATTACATTTTTCTTGTGTTTGTAAACAATGAACCAGTTGAAGTACTCTCTTCCTTTTTTTTCCCCCCCATCAAAAAAAAAAAAAAATAAGGAATAGCTACCATGGGAGAATCAGACTGCCACCTGACTAACCAAGGGCACTCCCAAGCACACAAAACATTCTCCTGCTGGCAACACAGAAAGAAATAACACACATTCCTCAGGAGGAGATGGGAATGTTGCTGTTTAACTTCTTCAAAGGCAAGGACACTAGAAGCTTTCGTGAAGCTGCCCTGCTACTATACGCTCCTGGGCATAATTAGTCAACCAGAAACTTTCCCTTGAGAATGACAGGCAATAAGAGAATGTGATCGCTGCATAAAATAGAAATGAACAGGTCATGTCAGTGAAGTAAGGAAATAACTTCCAGGCAGGTTTGTTCTGCAAGGACCAACACATAGTGATGCACCTGTTTTCTATCACAACTATGAATCATAACTACAGAAGTTCTTTTGGAATACAGGAATGGTTTTAGGTAATTAAATAATCCCCCTAAGTTGTATTTTCACTATGCTTTTTGCAGATTTTGAAGTTCTGAGTCATACAATCATAGAATCAACTGGGTTGGAAAAGACCTCTGAGATCAAGTCCAACCCCTGATCCAGCACTGCCATTGGTTCCTTCCTAGCATCATGAATCATACACGGTTAAAATATGGCAAATGAAACACATTTCTGATACAGGTTATTAGTGCTTGCACACCCCATGAGCTGGACTACTTGCCACACCTCCAGCTGCCCCAAATTTTTGAGCATTTTCAATCACAGACCGCTATGATAGATAAACACTAATACATTGCCATTC
>VXAY01005783.1:384045-402418 GCA_013399855.1 Oxyruncus cristatus | reverse complement strand
CCTACAGAAAAAAATTTAAAGTGTTTTTTTTTTTTTTTTTTTTTTTTTTTTAAGTAAGAGCAAGTGGCTCTGGTATAGCCTGCAAGGTCCAGCAGGCCTAACAGTTTTGTCAGTGGCACTTGTGTGCTAGAAATCACTGAATTCAATACCATCTATTACTGCACTTGCCCTTCCAAGTTGTGTCAGACAGAAAGACCAGAACACCAGGGCTACAATTCGGGACTAGAATGAAAATTTTAAATCTAATGAACAAGACACGTCTTCATGACTAATATTGGGGAAACCAAACTGATACCTTTAACGTTCCTTATGTTCCTGTTGAACTCCTTTGTATGTTCACTTGGGTTCATCAATCCTACACTACAGAAAGTTTTCCACTTCCTCTCCCGCGGAACAAAGCCCATTGTTACTGACTTGCGAACTTGCATTTCTGTCTGGTATTGTTGATAATTCTCCCAGCTTTGTACACAGGATGGCTAACAACTGGTTTATCATGTGGCCTGGCCTCTTCTACTTGAAACTCTTATTGCTATCTGCAAGGGTACCTGGATCTCCAAGATGGGAGTTAACTCTTGTAGCTGGGAGTTTCTCTGGCACCTCAAAAGAAAGTGGCACGGCACAGAAAAATAGCACTGTTTGATTGACAAAGTTGCACCCAAAGTTGCTGCCACCAACTGCCAACATACTGCTGTCTCAGTCACCAACTGTGCAAGGTGACCCTCAGTCAACTGAGTATGAAGGCAAATATGTCAAAACTCCTTTCCATACCTCCCCATCATCTACTAGGATGCTATGACAAAAAATAGAAGAATCCAGATTTTCAGCAATATCAGGTTCAAAGGCTCAAACACAAGTGGTTATTTCTCTTACCACTTTTATTCTTTTATTTTGGACAAAGTTGTTTTTCTCTCTAGTACCTGTAATAAAAACTCAAATTAACACAGCTCCATTTTATATCATTCCTCATTTGTGTTTTACCAAAATCATCCTATCAAACACAGAACAATAAATTTCTACCTCTTTCCATGAATGATACTGCTCTAAAATTCACATTTGTTAAATATGTCAGTAGAAAAAGCAGAAATTTTGTGTGGATACTACAGCAATCTTTATTTTCTGTGACTCAATAGTAGTATTTTCCAACAACTGATCTGTAATAAAAACATATACAAACTATATATATATACACACATGCACACAAACATGCACCTAAACATATTATATGGAATCCAAAGAACATTCAGCTTCAGTTTATAACAGTTAGTGTAGCTACTGACAATATTTAACTGCCTTTTAAAACTTTTTAAAAATTGACAAATATTTCTTATTCTGCTTATAATTTCAAAATAGGTTCCATGACATTCCATGTCACATTTCATTCTATTAGAATGATGTTGTTTGAATTCAGCCATTTCTTAAGATACAAATGGTTACCTTATTAATATTAATGCAATTTAGTTTCTGTGTATTATTTTATTATGATCAGCATTTATATAATACCAAGCACCTACGACTGGAAAAGCCTTTAGTGCTCAAAACAAGGAGATTCACAAAAGCTATTCCATTCCAGTATCATGTTTTATTTACATCCTTAAAACAACACCAGGAACTCACGAGTTGCGTTAGTTGAGAAATTTTCTTAAAACCATTTGAATATGCCGTAGGATCCTGCATAAAGAACAGCTGATGAGAAATTCACGTACCCTAGGAAAATCTAACACTTCTCCCTCTATCCTAGCTGAAGGTAGGAAAAATGTATGAGAGCTGCACCAAGTGCCAAAGGAATAAAGTACAAGAGAGGTCTGCAGATCACACATTTTTCCCAAAAATAATTTATAGATGGCAGAAAGAGGCATGGTGATTTTCTAACTTAAAAGAGCCTTATCTTTGCCTTTCTCTAACCTTCTCCCTTCCTGTTTTCATTTGCTGCCCAATCTAGTCACTTTTTCATCCACTTCTTTCCCCCTCCCATCTATTTTTTTTTACTTATGATCTACCTCAGTACTTCCGAAACCACATCCACAAGCCCACTAGAAGTGTTTAATAAGGAACAGTGCTTTCTCATTCCTGAGAAGTGTCAACTTCACTTATTTCTGGGGTTTTAACCAGCTCAGAAACATCCAGAATCCACATGAGTCTTTATTCCCTTTCTCCCTCCCCATCTTCAACCTCTCTTGAGCTCAAACATGGGCCCTGAGTGAGAAGCCTCCTTCCTGGTATCATAGGGATGATCTACGATAGAAACAAGGAAGTACCTACACTTCATCAGTTACTTGACATCACCAGTGTTGCACTCAGAGAAGCATTTCTATTATTCCTAAGTCTCCTAAGTGGTGGAGATTTTTAATCCTGACCTCAGTTTCTAGCAGTCATATGAACACTGCACAAAACCGCTGAATGAAGTTCTATACTTTTATTGAGAAGTAACTTCTAGTTTCAATTACAGCAAAGAAAAACAGAATCTTAAAGATTAAGAAGGCAAATAATAAAGGCCCAGTACTTATTTCCATGGGTTTGAATGCCATATTTGTTTTTTGGAGACAAAGCAGGGATGTGATTCTGATCTGCAATTATGGAGTTGACATTAACACTGTAAAAAGAAACAATCATCAAGATTACTGGGGCCTTGCAGTAAGAATTATGTCTGCAGACTTGGGTGATGGGGAAAATTACTCTGTAGGAAACTGCATTCTTGTTCAACTCAAGGCAGAGAGAAACAGGTAAATTGAGTTTCATTCCTGCAATGTGGAATTGCCCACAGGGAGTTTATAGTAGGATGGGAGCTTTGTTTCCAACTGTTGACTTCAGGAATCTGAAAAGAATTCCTAGTTATATATGAACCAGGAAGAATACAGCCCAAGCTTTGAGATCCCACCTGGAGATTTTCTGCTTTTTACACTGGCTAACTTCCAAGCTCAACAAACTTAGAATCATACAATATCCTGAGCTGGATCCACAAGGATCCCCAAGTCCAACTCCTGGCCCTCCCTAGGACAGCCCTAAGAGTCACACCATGTGCCAGAGAGCGTTGTCCAAATGCTTCTTGAACTCTGGCAGGCTTGGTGCTGCGACCACTTCCCTGGGGAGCTTCTTCCAGTGTCCAGCCACCCTCTGGGTGAAGAACCTTTTCCTAAGGCATAACCTAAACCTACCCTGACACAGTTTCATGCAGTTCCCTTGGGTCCTGTCACTGGTCATCAGAAAAAAGAGATCTGTGCCTGCCCCTCTGCTTCCTCTTGTGAGGAACCTATAAACCACTATGACGCCTCCCCTCAATCTCCTCTTATTTAGGCTGAGTAAATCAAGTGCCCTCAGCTGCTCCTCACATGGCTTCCCCTCTGGACCCTTCACCATCTTCACTGCCCTCCTTTGGATGCTCTGAACAGCTTTAGATCCTTCTTATATTGTGGTGCCCCAAACTGCACACAATATTCAAGGTGAGGCACCAGTGCAGAGCAGAGCAGGAAAATCACAACCCTCACCTGGCTGGTGATGTTTTGCCTGATGCAACTTGGGACACAGTTGGTCGCTTTTTTAGAACTCATCAGGGAAAAAGTCTAAGTCCGTTAGTATCACTTTCACTGTCATTTTCTGGACTTTTCTGCACTTTGCAACATTTATCCTTCACCTTTCTTGCTCTAGACTCACATATTCTTTAATGAGATTATTGTTTAACAGTTTTCCTAAAAGCAAACCAAAAATCAGACTTTCCACATTTCCTATGTTAAAGTCTTCTATCAGTTCAGAGTACATTAAATTGTCAGTATCTTAAAGAAACACGCACAAGCCCTTGAATCCAAGGGTAGATAGCTACAGCTTTGATCCTGGCAACACATTTCCAAATGCTTAGTCATCAAGAGTTGTCCACTCTCTACAAGATTGCTTGCTTGACTAAAGTGAATGCATGGTTTATGTATTTGCAGAACTATGGTCAAGTGAAGAGGAACCGCATTCTGAATACTTTGTTATCTCAGTGTTGCAGCTCTTGCAATTACTACGAGTTGCCTGGTATTTGTTTTTCTTCTTCAAAATCACAAGAGCTTTAAGAGCTTGAAGAATTGAACCATAACAGCTCAAAAACCCAGATGTAAATAAGAAGAATCTATTTAAAAATTCTATGGTTTTTTTTAGCAACCTTCTGATTTTAAAAATTACATGAGTGTGCTGCAAGGACTGATCTAATTTCTCAGTTTGCACTGGATTCTGATAGCAGCTGTGGAACTTCCATGAAGTGTAGCATTTAATATTTTCCCCAAACTCCCATTAACCCTTTAAATAAACAAAACATTACGAAAGTTTAAATAGAATTTTCTAGCACAATGGGAGGTTGTGTTTCTTTTTCCACATTATAAAGGAAAATAGATACAGTGCTGGAACAGGAGCAAAGCGAGTATGGTTTACAGTAGTATTTGTTTAAACCTTATGTCTTCCAATCAAAAAGAAAAAAAACCACATATTACACTATTTTACACTTCTGTAATCAACTGATATAGACAAAATATTGAACTTGACTTTGCTATTTCTCCCAAAATCCAATACTGTCTCCACTTTGTTGCACTCCTACAGCTCTTTGGACACGTAGAAACAACAGCTGCTCTTGAGACCACATGAAATTCAAATAAGCTCTTTCAGACTCCAAGAGGTGGAACCCTCCATAGAAGAAATAAAAACAGTGAGATCTCGTTGTAAATTACCACACTTGTTAAATTAATTATTAAATAACAAAATATGGAGTATCACACACAGTTAATCAAGACTTTTTTTGTTCAGTGTTCTATGACCAGCCGAGTCAGCAAAAGAGTGTAAACACACTCAAGACAAACTTTTCCAAGGCCTCCTACTAGTCTTGAAACTGAGAAGAGAACTCAGATTAGACTTAATCAGAGCTATTCAAAATTTAGCATTATGTGGGATTTCAGTTGTTTAATAAGGTTGCAATTGCTGATGCTCCAACAAAAATTTAAATATTGACAAGGGACTACTCAAAACAGATTTTTGAAGACAGCTGATGAGATATTAGGAATGAATGACAATATCAGAGCCTAGTTTTCCCCAGTCTACAATCACAATCCACAGAAGAATGGCACCATTTCAAGTTGCTGGAGTTCAAAGGAAGAAATACAAATGCACATCATTGTTTAGGTGGGAAAACAAGAACAGACAAAGAACACTGATTTCTTCTATAAGCACTTCTTTTCCATATCAGTTTTAGCTTTAAGACAAGGTCCCTTAAAACACAAATACAGGATACAACCAAAAGCCATAAGCATTCCCATCACTGTAGATCCTGTCAGTGCTCCAGAAATCGATTTAAACTCTGGACTATTTTTTTTCCATTTCCTTTCTCCCCACAATCTCCCAAGCCCACAGTCCTGCTGAATCCCCTGTATTTGAGACAGACTCAGAATCTCCTTTGTGAATTCCCCTACGGTAGGAAGAAAATAAAAAACCATTCCATGAATCTTTAACTGAGTATTGCTATGGCAACAAACATAATTCAGAACTTTTAAAGCCATTTCTAATGGGAAGTACATTAGTACATGGCTTTAAAACAGTCAGAAATGTGTAATCAATTAGGAGGAATTACTCATGAAATTCATCTTGTCTTTTTTCAAATGTAACATTAAAAAGTTTAAAGTGCTACTGTTTGACCTGGTACTTAGACAGGACAATGATGATTATAGGAAATGCTTGCTTGACCAGGTGATTTAACACAGTTAAAGCACAGTTTTGGGCACTGAAGTTTAGAAATTTCTATGATGATCAAGCAATGAATTCAAATAAAAGAGCTGTAAAATAGCACCTCCTCCTCTGGTTTGATCTTCCATAGTGTTTACAATTATACTTCAGTGCAATTTTCAGTGGCATAGAAGCTCCCGGACAACATCCTTAACTGACAGAGTAAGATTAAAAACAATGATGGTTTTCTAGGAAAAAAAGCAATGGGCTGTGAGTCAAGAGATAAGTTCTGTCTATAACTCTGGGTCAAGACCTACACAATTTGGGCATATCACAGTTATTTCCACTTCCCATCTACATAATGAGATAATGTTAGCTTTCCCCTAATCCTCTATCCAACTTTCCTTTTTATTAGGTCATGAACTTTTCCAGGCAAGAACGGTTTTTACGACATGGTTGTAGAGGGAGAGTGCACAGATTTTTGGCTGGGATTTCTGACTGTTAACATCAGCAGGTCTCAAAATGTGTATTGCAGTTAAAAGACTGGTAGTAAACTTCAGCATTTACTGCAGCCCTAACGAGTCAAAATAGTCTGTGACTGCAGTAATCTAAATACTATTCAGAAGTGGAACTGAGAGGAAAAAGTGACAACACATACAGTCACAATTGCTTTTGATTGGTATGTTTCCTGTGTTACAGAGAACACAGTGACCACCTGCCCACAAACTACTTTTAAGCAGGGGAGCTGAGAAGCAACCTGTGCTATTACCTTTTTTTTTTTTTGTTCACCCCCTCCTTCCTCTTCTATTTTCAGAAGAGCTGAGTCTAAAAATAAGGTGATCAGCACATAGCATGGCACTACCTAAATGGGATTTTGTTTAGAGAGCCCTTGCCTCAATAAAAAGGTTCAGAGAAACTCCTTATTACAGTTTCCACAAGCTGATTTCAGTTTCCACAAGCTGACTTCAGATCACCAGGGTTTTATACTATATATTGTATGTATTACTATATATATTACTGTTTCTGACTCAACTATGTACTTATTTTAGAAGACCTAAAAGTTGATGTATTCTATTACACTATCAAGAGTAGTTCTAACCTTCCAAAGGATATTTCAAATTCTTCAATAAAGCCGATATCAACATCTACCTGTGATGAAATAAACTCCATAGCAAGGCAATTCCAATACAATATCGGCAGGATAAAGTGAATGCAGTTCTTTAAAGAATGCAAATCACAGAGACTCTAAGTTCAATTAGCAGTATATAGAGGATAGGACTTTCATCAATGCATCCAATTGCCTTGCTGTAGCACTCTCTACTAATCTAGCCTAGAATTCACACCATGAAATAGCCCAAAGAACAGTATCTGCTACAGCAAACCACTGTACAATGAGCATGTATTTTCTTAAAGTAACAAGGTAATTATATTTCCATCACTAATCTAAGATGAACACTAAAGCATGCCCAGTGCTTCAATCACAGCAAATCTGTAACTCATTCTGCTCCATATCTGCAGCACTGGGAACTTGCTGAGGTATATTTATCTAAAAACACTGCTAGTTATGGCGGTCATTGATAAAGTTTTCCCTTTTACAATTAATACAGCAAGCACTGGCTAAAAGAGCACATTTTAAATAACACAAATCATAGCTGTAAAGAACTGGAAGTAGGAAAAATTTTCCATATTTGAGAAAACTCCTTTTAAGATAAAATAATTCTCTTATAACAGATGCTGAGAAATGGATTTTTTTAAGAAGGCTGTTTACATAGGACACACGCAAATACGTTTATTTTTTTACTTCCTCTGCAGCTGCAACTAAGGAAACTATTCCCAGATCTTTGCTGAGATAGTTGGTGATTATCACGTGCAAATAAAAGAATCAAACATCCACACATTGTATGCCACATTAAGTTCTATTTCTGATAAAACCTCTAGGGGACAGAAACACAGTAAAATGAATGGGGAAAAGACACAAATAAACTGGAAAAAAATGGGGAAATTTTACACTACTGAAAAGACATTACAGATGAAGCCCAGTAAGGACAGTTTCAATTACATGTTACTGCCACTGTTCATGGTTCTCTTGTCAGTTCTACACAATCAACACTCATTGCTGTACAGTTCTGACTTTCAGCATCTCATCGCTGTTATTTCAGAAAACTTTGTATAAATGGGTGCACATTCTATAATTTCGTGCAATTCTGATTCAAACTTTCTATTTTGACCTCATTGTATGCAGAGAAATAATGTTCTCTATTTTTTTATTTAAAAATAAGACCAACTGCCAGATTAAGAACACAACTGCAAAAATGCCTTGATGAAGTATAGAACAAAGCATGAAGTTCAGAATTACTGACGAAGAAAAAGCCTATCCTAGGAATAAAAGAAGCATAAATTAATAAAAAAAACACAAATGAAGGATTTGCAGAAAATAGTCTGGGCTGTCTTTCCCCTCTTCTTCCATATGGGATGTCTTCAGCCCAGAGCAATCAGGTATTGAGTGGGCTGCAAATCGTACTTCCATAAATACGTGGAACATGATCTTGTTTCTCTTTCTGTTTCAAAGATTCTCTCATACTCGTGTTGTTTGTTTTTTAAAGCATGTGCCTGCACTTAAACAAAATTTGTTAAGAAGATAGGTACCTGATAGGTACATTTACTTCAGAGTTATTTTTACTTTGCATCTTCCATCTAGCCTTTCACCACCCATTTTTATCCTGGTAAGCTGATGAGGAAAGGTCAGTGAGCATGGGAGTAGATTTGATATTCTCAGCTGAGCACCACATTAAAGACAAAATTGACAGCTGTAAGAAGATAAAGGGTAACTCATTTTCACTTGGTTAACTTCTGTGGACAAGAGTTGGTACAGAGTACAGAAGAAACACTATTTTTTCTCACTACACGTCAGTCAGGCATTCAAGAATCAGTGAGAGAAGTAAACAGATGAGAGTGAGTGAGACTGGTTTGTCTACCTGGGGACATTCAGAAAAATTAATCCACGTTAACTATACATGTGGAATTCAAGTATATTAACTACAGGCTGTGTGAACACACTCACTCAGAATCATGAGATCTCTGCCTGGTTTGACGCAATTCAACTGGCTAAAGCAAGTATCCCACAGAATGGATTTAATCAAGTTAAACTAACTTTATTCAAATGTTTAATAATACAGTTCAGTTTTCCAGTGTCTCCATGGATGTAATTCTTGACTTCACATATGAAATTTTTATAGAAGCCTTGGCTCAAAGATTACCTATCCATTATTGCTCTCTGCTTTAGGACATGGAGTTGGAAATCATGGAATGGGAGCAAAACTCACATCCCACTAGTGACCAGCCACAGACTGGACGACCACTCGCGAGGCCTGGTCATCTAGTTTTCAACACAGTGAAGAGTGGACCTGTCCAAGTCATGGGCTGTCAGCATTCCAGGACAATGTTGTGGGAGACAGTATCAAACTCCAGGTAGTTAAAATCCACAGCCTTTCCCTCATCCACTAGGTGGGTCATCTGCTCATACAAGTGGCACCGAGCCACTGTGCTTAGCTGGAATATACCAGCAAGACTTGTAGCTCCAGAAGAAAAGGAAAAAAAAAAGGCACCAAAAAATCTCCATGAGGGCTGCACCAGCCCTTAACTGTACTGTGAACACATGCCACATGCTTGTAGAAAGTGGCTGATGCGCACTGGGTGCACATTCAGGTTTTAGTGGCCAAGCACACAAGTACCAGCCGCCCTGGACTAGTCAGTGCCATCATTGCTGAAACCCACAGACCACACTCTGCTAGTTCCTACACTCGCTAAATCTGGGTTTTGTTTATTCACAGAAGCTGTGATCACACCTCCTAACTATAGCTTTTATCTGCCGTAGCTTCGCATATTTTCACTCATGCAATTACTTATATGGGTTTCAGATTCTCTTTAGGCTCTGCCCAGCAATTTCCATACACAGTCAGAAGACACAAATTATGTCCTCACATGTTGGCTTCGATGTGAAAGACTGGAAAACATGTACAGAGTTCAGTTTTATCTATTTATATATGTATGTAAGCTTGTGAGCATATGCACATAATTAAAGGCATAGCATCAGAGTGGCATCTTCAGTTACATCTTTTTTTCTCCCAGAGAGATTTCAAGCTTCACAATATGGAGTCTGGATGACAGATGAACCCTGTATTTCTCTCAAATATAACTATGGCTTCAAGACTCATATACAATGCCAAGTATTGGAGTAGAGGGCAAGAAAGTGGATTTAATCAAAATTGCCTTACAACAACTTGGATGTTTCTTCCTCGATGGTAATACAAAGGACAAGGAAGATTTTTCAAATGTACTTTATTTCCAACTACCAGATTGACAGTTGCCTATTTAATTATTAATTATCCTCTTTCATTATCTTAAGGAACTTCTATTTTAGTGATTTTTCCTGTTTTTTTAATTAAATTTAGTAGTTTAAAAAACTTCATCCATGAAACACTGCACTTTTAAGCTTGAGGAGGGGGAATTTTCAAATGCATAGACATAAATCAGGAACTAAATTCCTACTGAAAGCCACTGGAAATAGGTCTACTGTCTAGGGTCTGCATCTTCAGTGAAGATGTTTAAGCAAGAACTTAGGACAACATTAGTCTGAGCACTACTCTAGTTCAAACAGCATTAATCTAGCCACTAAGGGTCATATCTGGATCACTGACTGCACTTGGTGACTTAGCTGTCATTACTGTTACAGCATCTCCCCTGAAGAAAGGACTCAGGGTTTAGGCACACACTATCCAGTGCTGCCGGGTCATGGCTTAAGCAATCAGTGAGAGACACAAACGTATCTCCTCAGTTTAAATGCAGATATTTCATGTATGGAAGGCAGGCGGACTATGTCTACTCATATGACTAAATAATAAAACTCACCAAGATGTAACAAAGCTGTCACAGATCAGAAGATCAAACGCCCCTTTGCTTTTGACACCTATGGCACAGTAAAATGGCATTTTCTGCCTGTACAAGGGAGAGTTAAGTTTTATCACTGCATATTCTCTGATGCTCTCCTGCAGCAGGGAATAAACACAAAATCTTCGCACTAACGAAAAAGAATTGCAATATGTGAGTGTCTGATCATCTTCAGACCATCATATTTGATAGGTATAAAATATAGGATATTCTGTTTTGTGAGACAATTCCTTGGTATTATATACCACCTGTGTAAATAATTTCCCATGAAAAAAGTTGTGGTTAACAGCTTCTACAGCACATGCACATTGCAGCTACGTACATATGCACAGGACGAAGCAAAGATAAGGTTGCCAGCTTCAAAGAAGAGAGGGCAGAAATGGAAGCTTACTCACAAGTCATACATACTGGAGGTGTGAGGTAGGAGGGAAGAATAACAGCTCATCCTGAAAAACAAGGATCACTGCACATTCCCAAAATTAATTTGACACTGAATAGAAAAATAATAATAAATACATATATACAAAAATATCTAAAAAGAAAAGATCCAGACAGTTGTCTTTGATCTGAAAAAAAAAGGTTACATCATGTACTGCTAAGACAGGCAAGATAGAAAGGCAGATCAAAATTTTGCACATAAAGAGATCAGGATAAATAGTTTCAGTGACTGAAAGAACAGTGTATTGCACCATCAGTATAATGAATATCTAATAACAGCTATAGCTGTGCCCACTCCCAGACAGGGAAACCGATCTTGGCAAAATCTCCAGTCTAAGCTAAGTGCATTTCTTTTGAAACTTTTAGTACTGGGAAACATTCTAGAAAGTTGGATTACAATATCACTTTCTTTAAAACAATTGTGTATTATAGATTTGACAGGCTCTGCCAGCAACAAATACACTCTCCCACTCACCAACTGTGGATAAGAAACTCTGCAAGGCAAATGGACACAAGATTTATTGCCTTCTGCGAATCTTAAATTTTCATTTGCATATATATCTACATACATCATAAGGTTGCAAAGATACTCAAAGCCCTGCTGTAAGACTGTCACTCCCCGAACCTAGAAAGGCAGCCTGAGACAACAGAAAGAGGTGTGAGGGATTATTTTTGCTCTTTGGAGCAGCCTGGCTTTGTCTTTTCAAAATCAAACACAGGCCTACAATTTTCACAAAGCTTCAGCTCCCCTTTTTATCTCCTGAATTAGAGTATTCAACAGAATGGCCACCAGTACTTGATGAAGTTTTCATTTCCTAAGGGAACTCAACTGGGCTGGCTGAAGAACTAAACTTAAGAACTCACATCATAGATAAAAGGGATGAAAGGACCTACCCCACGGTACTCTGTCAAAGATGCTACAGAAGTATCTCCCACTGCATCAATATTTCATGTCTCCTGGCCCCAAAGAGAAGGGAGGTTGCATAGCATCCCCAAAAGAGGAAAAACCACTTTTTTTCTTTTTTGTTTAAACAAATGGAACGCTACTTTAAGAATCCATATATATGAGGAAGCTTTCCAGAATTACTGCCTTCGTTTCCCATCTTTTGCCACTGCTATGAATCATACAGTTCCAGTTAAATCCTCCCTTTAGGTGTCACGTATTGCTTCAAGACTAGCAATTACTTCTCTTCTATTTGCTTCATGGAATAAAGCTCCATAGAATGCTACACATACACAGTTAATGCTTTTCTCTTCACCTTAGCTGATCAAATTCTGAAACTCTTAAAACTATTTTACTGACAAACATCACTTCAATGGCACACATGATCAGCCAAGTTCCTTATTTTTACTTTTAAGCTTCTGTGAAAGCAGTTTTTTGTCTATCAGAACTGGCAACTTGGCTTGGTCTAGTAATTGAAATACTAAAACATCTTGCTTGGTTACCTCTAAAGCACAACCAAGTTTTAGTGCTCATAAAAGAGGCAGAAGAGCTGAATAAAAAATAAGTACACTAAGAGATCAGGCCAACTTCCTCACAGACACTTTAAAAAATTACAGATAACTCTCACTTCAAATAAACAAAAAAATCCACCTTCTCATAGAGCTGCTAGCACTTCCCCTTCCCTCACTGCTGAAATTACCTTCTTCAACCTGTGGTACTGAAAGTCTGAGTCCCTAATTTTACAGGCTCGTTACACACTCTGCCAGCAAACGCTATTGAGTGCAATTCTCCCAAATACATTTTGAAAAGGCACCTAACACACTGCAAGGCTAAGAGATGTTACAGGAGTTCAGTATCTTCTGCCTCCCTTCTCTGTTTCATTTCCCATACTGAGGCTCTCATCCCACCAACCTGTTTATCAGCATTGGCAGAGAAAGGAAGCCATGGTTTCAGCTGCCTGCAGCTTAATAAAAGTCATTAGGCAAAAGCATGTCTTTCCATTGCTGCAAACAGAACAATCCATCACAGAAGCAGAACACTCACAAAGCACTGCTTGAAAGGGGATAAAATTAAGAAAGATAAGAGAACGAGGCTCATAAAAATACAACTGAGGAAGAGAGAAACATTTTTAAGATGTGTTTTAAAAGTTTACAGGGATTTTCATGTAAAAATGTTCCTAAAGTCTAATACAGTCTTGACCTAACAGTTAATTAGCAAAAATAGCTATTTTTCTCACTGGCTTAATATAAGTTGCACCATGAGCAAGAGGTGGGGCTAGATGAGTTCCTGAGGTTCCTTCCAATCCAAGTTACTTGACTAATCCATGAGGACCACTAAGGGAGTGATATATTTGCTACTGGACATCTAGAGACCTGGGAGTAGAAAACACTTCACATTTCTACAGTGGAATGGCTTTGCAGGAGGAAGGAAAGACCAGACAGTTTTGGGGAAGCTCTTCCAGGAGTCTCACCAGATCCAGATAGCTTGGTAGATAAAGTTGTACCTACCTAGACATGATGCTGAGGAACAATAAGTAAGCTCGCAGACAACTCGCTACTCTGTAACACTTTTTGCCTTCCACTGTTCTTCTACACTTAAAACTGTGTAAGAGGATATTATATACACCACTGGTCATGTATTTCTGAAAAACAATAATCAAAGTATGAGAACTTAGCTCAACCCAGTGGTTGGTCAGAGGCACTAGAGCCACGACTTGGGATTTTGAAATTCCACCTGCATTAAAGACATTGGACTGAATTTTTGAGACAAGAAAGGGGACAGAGGTACATTTGCCCCGCAAGCCATGAAACTCAGCTGTTGGGAAAGACAGTGGAAATGTGGGTCATGGTTAGTATATTCAAATACAATACTGTGGTATATAGTTTCTTTCTCCCTTTTTTAAGAGCAGCATTTCTGTGTTTATATTCAGGATGCCATAAAGGAACAGAAGAATCAGCATTACTACTGACTTGTTTGTCTAACTAAAATGATGAGGTTGACTTACTTATCTGTTACAAAAAATTTTATTAATATAGGGCCAATTAAGACTTTTTTTAGGCATCTCAGAAATCCATTTCTTGCTTTTTGCTCCTCTCTGAAGGTGGATAGATAATGAACTCAGTCAAATCAGATTAACTTTCATATTGTCAATGTGGCACTATTTGGGTTTCAGACAATAACAATTTTGCCATCCTCTAAGTAAGTTTATCACTAGCACAATTTTTTTTTACAATTCTATGGGCTTTTGCCCTTCTTGTTTTAAGGAAAACAGCTTTTTTTACAGCACTTACATAGAGGTTCATTTTAAAGCTTACATATTCTCTTAGCTGACTTCAAGGATAGATTAAGTTGGCAGCTGTCCACTGGGAGAGCTAGGGGCAGTAAAAAAACCCACAACTTGTAGTGTTCATTATTCACTAAACACAGTTATCACCCACTAGAAAATGGGCAAACTGGCAAGAATGATGACACTAATTCCTTAACAGTCTGCTGGAGATGAAAGCAGCATTTCTGCCTACTCCAGGAAGTAAAGCTAAAGTATTTTGTGTTTTCTCTTATTACGAGAAACGCTGTAATGAGCTGCAAATAATTCCACTTAAGACTGCCCAGGAAAAAGAAAGATGTTGTGAAGCCTACCGATTCTTACGAATGGGAGAAGTACAAATGCTGGCAAACTTCACTTTTTGCTATCCTGCATTTCAGATACCACCATGGCTGACAGAAATCCCTGGTATACAGACCCCGAGAACTTCAGTTGTTGTAGATGTAATGGGCCCATTTTTTCCAACTGTCCACCAAAGTTTTACTACAAACAAAATCTTCAAAAATACCTCTAGAATAATAGATATTATCCCAGACTTCTTGAAAAGAAAGTCAAGCAAATACTTTAAGTAGATAAATGAATTTTGAAGGTGGGACTTTAAAGCATTTACATTCCAACTTTTGTAATGCATGAACACAGGGAGCACATGGACTCAAGTTTTTCTCTCTAAATACATTTCCACCCTTAACCATGCCTTCTCCAGGACAATTCAAAATGTTATAGTGCATTTAATACTGCAAAACAGCTCAGCTCTCAAGTGCAGCCTTGTAGGTTGAGATGACCCCAAACTTAGGCCCTTCTCAAACAGCTACCTTGCTATTTTACCACTTCCATTACTCCTCTTCCCATTCACCCTATCATCACTAGCACCAAAGAAAAAATCATTTCAATCTAGTTGTTAACAAGGCTTATATACCTCCTACAGAAGAAAAAATTTTTGATGTAGGAATCACCATGATGGGTACTTAGCTCTTTCCGAGTGTTACTAATATATACTGCACACTGTTACAGTTCATTTAAATGGCTCAGTATAACCAGCAGAAAGAGAAACCCTTCTAAAATGCCAGACCCATGAAGAGGCTTGGGTCTGGAGTGATGAGTCAGAATCAGCCAGTACCCAAATTCTGTATTTAAACAGCTTTTAAAACAGTAAAAGAGGAGAAAGCGTGATAAATACAGTGACTTTTTTTGCAAAAGACATCAATAAAGACTTCCTTACTTCCTTAATTATAGAGAGCACATATGGTGACTCAGGTTAGAAGGTAATATACAACCTTTAACACAAGGTCCTGTTTCCACTCATTTATGTCTCTGCCAAAACCCCAGATCTGAAGGGTTTTCTATGCTAGCTGTTTCCCTGCAGACTGAGTTTGTTCACATTGTTACATCATGCTTTGCAATTTTAAATCTGGCATAAGGAGATCACTTGTACAATTTCACCGCTACTGATTGAGATTTATCTGTTTCCTGTCATGAATCACATGAATCATGACCACTTGGCATCACATAACATGCAGTCTAACCAATAAGGTCAATCAACATGCCAGTCTTTCAGGTGTCTCAAGATGTTTTAAGAAAAGACATGGATCGGGGTCACAGCCACCCAAATACCCCAAATGAAACATTTCAGCCTGTAAAATAGAAAATTACGTTTCAGACCAAGAAGTACCACAGAAATTGAATCTGTGTCAAAACGTTCTTTCGAACAGTATGTTCCATCAAAATCCCAAGCTGTCAAGTCAATATTGTAACGTAAATCTGCTTACTATCTCCTACAGAAAATGCCTGCACAACATGTTTAACTAGCAGCCACATAGGCAACCTTAATTCTGACATTTCTTAAAGTGCTCTGTTTATAATTTTATTGTCTTGCATATTTTCTGTGTGAAACATCCTTGAGCAACTTGACAGTTGAACAGTTAAGATGCAGTACCTCTACTGCTGCTGGATTCCTTAATAGGTATGGTTGTTGATTCATTAATTTTCTCTTAGTGGCATCAAAGTATTCCAAAAAAAAGATGAGACCTTCCTCATGCTAAACTCAAAATAAACACTCCAGGGCAAAGGAGATCTCCAGTTTTACTCTCTATTTTGTATAAATTTCAGTACATATTAACAAAAAAAAACCAAAACACAAAGCAGAGAAAAATATCCAAGAAATTTCAACACTGATTAGCCTCTTTCACTTAAATGATTTTTTCTCTCTCTTGACATTGTTTTTTCAACAGCAATTTTTACCAGTAGAGAAAAACTCTGTCTCAGACTGTCAGCCAGAGACCTGGGATCTCAGAGATCCATAACACAGACCCACATTATCTCTGAAGCTGTATCCCCCATGTGGAAATCTGGAGAAAATCCAAGTTGCTATACAAATCTGAGAAGCACACATTCTCTCCTGCTACTTGGGGGTGGGTAATTTTCACATAACATGAAGTGTGAGGGAATAGAGACCCTGGAGCTGCATTTAGCCCCATTGGCTCAACCAGAGCCCTTTCTTGCAATGCCTGAAGTAAAATACAATTGCTATACGTGTATTTCTCCACCGTTTCTGTCTACATTTTTGAAGGAATAAACTGAGAAAACTCTGAGAAAGTACAGCTGGAACTACCATAAAGAGTAAAGAAATTTAGCAAAAAAAACCTTACTGTCTAGAGCAGTGGGTCTCATGTTCTGAAAGGGTAAGAATTTCTAAAGAACATACCAGTCAAACACACATGCTGTCAGAAACCTTTTATACAACCTCCAACCTACTAGGAAACAGCTTCTTCTCCCAGATGAGAACATGACCACATCACATTTATCCCTGCATCAGTCACTTTCTGGCAAAATTATCGTAATTAACTGCAATTAGGTCAGAAAATTGAAGCAATTTCTTCAAAATCTCTATTCCAGCTTGGCAAAACACAGCAGCCTTCCTGCCTGCAAAAGACTTGCCTACTATCACTTCACAGCCCAGATGCAACTGAGTGTCTCACAGAGTTCCCCAAACCCATCTCTGCTGCCGACTTCAGGTCCCAGTAGGACTGTCAGTTGGGCAGACACAGTTCTACCATCCTTGAGGTTGTCATGGTCTACCCAAAAAAAAAAAAAAAAAAAAGATTTCCCCCAGCCACTTGAAATTTTAAAAAAAACCACTGCAGATAACAACAGCCGGGAATAAAACATATGTTCACGGTAATCAGTTGTGTACTTGACATCCAAAGGAGATTGCACCAATTTTGCCTGTATTCCACATCTTTAGGAACCACAACATTTAGAACACTTCCCAGGATGCCCCAAAAAAGGGACTGGACATGTACAATCACACACCTGAGAGCAAAAAAAATCCCAACAAAAACTCTTCCCCCAAACAAGGAAAGATCAAGGCACAAAATTCCAGAAAGATTCTCAAGGACTTCACTACACAGATGTGTCACCCTCAAGAATGTTTACATATGACAGTGACTGACAGTACAAAAAGCCCAAAGATTAAATAAAAATGTTGAGTGACACAAAGTTGGCAATGGTTCATTTGAGAGCCTCTGGGTGAGAATCAAGGGACAAACAAATAATGAGGATGTCATTGTAGGAGTCTACTACAGACCTCCCAGCCAGGACAATGATGCTGTTGAATTATTCTTTGAGGAAATGAACTAAGGGACACTTCCAAGTCAACTGCCCTTGTCCTTATGGGGGACTTCAACTTGCCAGAAACTGAGGCCATCACACAGCTGGTACAACCCAGGCCAAAAGATTCCTAAAAAACACGGATGAAAACAAGTCCTAAGGGAGCCAACTCAGGAAGATGCCCTCCTTGATCTGTTGTCAACAGAGTGGATCTTGTGAGCAAAGTGGAGATTGGTGGCCTCTTGGCCACATCGACCACGAGGCGATTGAGTTTAAAATCTCTGTTGACAGAAGGGAAAGTGTCAGCAAAACCTCAACTCTGGACATGAGGAGAGCAGACTTCAGGCTGCTCAGGGAATCAATAAGGTCCCCTGAGAAAATGTTTTTGCAGGTGCTGGGGTCCATCAGTGCAGGTCACTTTTCAAACATCACTTCCA
>VXAY01005783.1:359303-383468 GCA_013399855.1 Oxyruncus cristatus | reverse complement strand
AAGATGAGGCTGGACGTGGCACTCAGTTCCATGGTCTAGTAACCATGGTGGTGTTGGATCTAGGGTTGGACTGAGTGACCTCAGAGGTCCTTTCCAACCCATCTGATTCTATGATCCCAGAATCCTCAAAGAGCTGCTGATGTCATTGCAAAACAACTCTAGATGATTTTTCAGCAGTCTTGGGAATGCAAAGAGGTCCCAGCTGCAAATGTCCTGACCTTCAAGAAGGGCAAGAAGGAGGACCCCAGGTGATCAATTGGCTCATGGGTCGAGCACAGAGGGTAACAGTAAATGGGGTGATATCAGACCAGTGACCTGTCACTAGTGGGGTTCCACGGGGCTCCATCTTGGGCCCTGTGCTCTTCAACATCTTCATAAATGACTTGGGATGCAGGACTGGGAAGGTTACTAAGCAAGTTTGCTGATGACACAAAACTGGGAGGAGCTGTTGACTCCCTTAAAGGCAGGGAGGCCCTGCAGAGAGACCTCAACAAATCAGGGGACTGGGCAGTCACCAGCCATGTGAAGTTCAACAAGGGGAAGTGCCGGATTCCGCACCTGGGATGGAGCAACCCTGGATTTACATACAGACTGGGGAATGAGATGCTGGAAAGCAGTGCCATGGAAAGGTACCTGGGGGTCCTCGCTGATGGCAATGAATATGAGTCAGCAGTGCCCTGGCAGCCAGGAGGGCCAACTGGCAAAGCATCACCAGCTGGTCGGGGGAGGGGATTGTCCAACTCTGCTCTGCACTGGGGTGGCCTCACCCTGAATCTTGTGTGCAGTTTTGGGAACCACAATATAAGAAAGACATTAAGCTCTTAGAGAGTGTCCAAAGGAGGGCAACAAAGATAGTGAAGGGCCTTGAGGGAGAAGCCGTATGAGGAGCAGCTGAGGGCACTTGATCTCTTCAGCCTGGAGNCTGATCTCTTCTCTGTGGGGACCAATGACAGGACCTGAAGGAATGGCCTGAAATTGTGCCAGGGGAGGTTTAGGTTGGATATTAGAAAAAGGTTCTTCACCCAGAGGGTGGTTGGGCACTGGAACAGGCTCCCCAGGGAAGTGGTCACAGCAGCAAGGCTGAGAGAGTTCACGTGTTTGGATGATGCTCTCAGGCACATGGTATGATTCTTGGGGACGGTCCTGTGCAGGGCTAAGGGTTGGATTCAATGATCCATGTGGGTCCCTTCCAACTCAGCATATTCTATGATTCTGCAAAAACTTACAAAAGGGAGGTATTCAATGGAGCAAGGCCTTGTCTGCCAGATTTTCTGGCTTGCTTACTATGGATGGTCAAGAGCTCACAAACAGTTGGACTGATTACAAAGATCAAGAACAAGGAAACAAAGAAAAATGTAAAATTCTCTAAAAGGAAAAGTAATTAAGTTTTTTGTTATTTTTCTAATGAAATCAGCAACAGCTTCCAAAGCAAATTTCAAGAAAATAACAGTATCCACAGAAGTAATTGTTTCTGTGTCAGAAAAATAACAAGTCAGTCTTATCAAATGTAGCACTCATTTTACAAAATATTAAGTTCCCCGGGTTTTTTTTCTGTTGTTGGCAAAGGCTGTCTTCTGGGAAAATATCAAAACATCTTTTAGCCAATAAACTAGCAAGAAACAACCACCATAGTGATGGAGATTTTGAGAAATGGTAAGTCACATATTCTATATAGAAAAATTACTGTAAAATACAAGAAATCATGGAAGGGGAAGGTGGTATTTGTATACAAAGTGTCTAAGTAAATTAGGTTTACCCACTAACACTCTCATAGATTCCACTCACATGCTCAAGCCTGTGTTCTCACAAGTACCAAGATATTGTGCCCAGGTAGTCTGCACAGAGAGGACAAGAGGTCATAGCTGTCAAGTCCGTACCATGCCTCTGGGGTTCCCCTTCACTTACAAGCCAGCTTTCAGACAGTCTCTTTTACACCACTTAGGCATCATAAACTGTTAAGAGGTTGTTCTCAGTCTAAAAGTCTTGCTAAATTCAATTTCCAAAAATCTTAGGCCACTTGCTACCCACTCTGTTTTTTTTTCCCTCACTTGGAATATATGTTGTTTTCCTTGAGACTTAACGAGAAGAGGAATGGCATACAAAACCTTTTTCCACCTTCCTTTATCTAAACTGGGGGTCTCTGCTGACAAGCTATCTGCATGGTGGCTTTATCAAAGCACAGGTATTTTGGTCTTGCAAACTATATGTCTCAGTTTTACCAGTGGGAATGGTAGTTATTTGTTATTGATACAGGCCATGCTTTTAACTGCTTTGCTTTGTCCAGCTGTTTCTTCTGGTGCTTACAAACACAAGCATTACTGCTCATACCATATTCATAAAATCTTGGTATTTCTTTTACAAATCTCCATTTCTACACCATCAGTGTTCAAGCATGCTTAAGGATGCTGTTATTTATCACTGTCTTGACATGGACTGATACCAGTCTTGACAGAGGCATCTCAGGCTTTAACAATCCTGAAATCATCATAAAGGCAATCTGGCCATGATTTTAAAATAATATAATACTAAGATGGCAATAACCACTTCACTTCGCCCTCCAATTTCCACTGGGCATAAATACATGCGCCAACTGTTGCTTTTCCACTGCAGCAGACCTGGTATTTTGAGTAAATTAGTAAAGACAGTTTATCCAAGAGGACAAAACTTCACTTATGTAAGCAGGATCATAAAGTTTACTCAGTCTACAATTTGACAGCACCAAGTATCAACTTTATGAAATTTATATTATCAATAGTTGAAAAATTCACAATTAACTAAATTTATCCTTCCTTTTGTGTTTTACAAGAATCCTTTAGAAGTTCCCACTCAGGAACACAAGGAATATTTACACACTCATTGTTCAGGCCAGCTGTCACACCAGCAGACCGCCTTCCTTTAAGCTATGGTGCTTATTAACTTGGGTCTAATATCCACTTGCAAGGGAATCTACAGTCATGAATATCCTCCACTTCTAATATCAACTTGAAATAGAAGCCATGAGATGAAGGCAGTACTTAGGCATGAAGCTTTACCAATACACTAGGGAGCAGAACTTTGAACTTGTGGCTAATTACTGATTGGGATGCTGGTTCTGCATGTAAAAATCACTATTACTTCAGCATGGACAGCAACAGCTCCAATTAATAGATAGAAAAACAATTCTTGGCAAGAGAAAGCAAAACATGGCCAAACATGCTAATGTAGCAGTCTGTTCTTGAATTCATAAGTTTGGACTAAATAAGTATTTGGTAAGGTGAAAAGAAGAAGGGAAAATAAAGGAAAAATACAGTATTTACAGCTATGAGGATCTAAACTTCTTTTAAAATGAAGCTTTTAGGATGATGCAACTAATCTATCTCCCTCCTTGTTTGTGTTTGCAAATTTAATAGAAAGATGCAAACCAGTCCTCATTCTGTAAGTTAGTGAACCATCTCTCATAATAAATGATACATGGAATGGCTCTGGCACACAGCATATGAAGACAAAATATCAAAGAATAATTTTGGCTTGGTCTAGGAGTTATTCCATTTATGAAACAAACTTATTCCTTCATCGGCCCTCTGAAGTTTTAAACCCAAAACATAAACCAGCTCAATGGTTTTCATTCACATGCAGATGAAAGTAAATACAAATTTTTATAACATGAACAGTGCAATTATTTAGATCAGTTTTGGAAAAAAAAAAATCTCCATGAGAGGTCATCACCCACTGCCATTCCTACTAAAGAAAGACTTCCAAATACTAGCAAAAGTCATGCGTGTACTCAGAAGATGGACAGGGAAAATACTTGCATAATAAACCACTCCATGAAAAGCTCAAGGAGGAACTCGCGTGGTTTTTAATCTACCACATTTTAAAGCTTTTAACAGTGCCAGGAAGTAGTTAATGGCATCGGTGGATCGAAAGAGAATTTCACTGAAATGTGCCTTAGTGCAGTTTTACCTACTAATAAATCTCTTGAGAGTGACAGATGAGTAGAACTGATCTTCCGAAATTGATGCTGACTGTGATCCGTGCTTCAGTAGTGAATTTCAGGGATAGCTGAAAGCTGATCACACACGCCCCAGATGTCAGCTGGGGGTGGCTCTAGTCAGATGCCTACCCCAAAAACAGAACATTTAAGTCTGAGATGCTTTGGGATTTAGCCAGTCTTGTTGCCTTCCTTCTTTCTCCTCCTCCTCCCCCCGTTTATCTCATGCCCCTATAAAGATCACTCAGGTAACCATACAGATGAAACGACCAATTATCATAAAATCTCCCTGAAAACTCATGTGGATCTTCTATTGTAACCAGAAAAGGACCTGTGTTGCAACTTAATGTTGCCTATGCAGAAAAGTAACAGTAGACTCTAGTTATCAAGGGAGCAGAATGTTGAAGTTCAGTTATTGATTTTTACTTTGTTCAGAAAAATATCAGGCTATCTGCTCATTTAGAAAAGAAAGGGCTTAACCTTACAGGGAAAAATAATTTGCTTATTTCCAGAGATAGGACAGTTTAAACAGATAGTTTAAATCTCAATAAAGAGATTTTAAGAACTCTTATTGAACATCACCTGTGCTCTTCCTTCAATTGTAATTCATCATGTAGGACAATAGTAAGTCTTGGGACAGCTAAAAAGCTAAAAGGAATTTTAGAAGTCCAGGAGGGAAGACAAATTCCAAGTAGCATATGGAGTTTAATCTTGCCAGAGAAGTTAATTTGAAACTTTTAGCTGGCTCTCATTCTCTGAACATCTGTTGGATATAGTTATCTTTTGTTTTGTTGAGAAATGTGAAGTCTTTTCTTATTCCAACTGACCTACTTTATTCAAAGAGCTACTAATAAAATGTGCTACCATATTCTTAAGCTTCTTTGAAAAACCAATCATTTGTGCCATTCAATATTTGCTACTACTAACCGCAGTATAGGTATAGCTATCCATCCAGTCTTTTGAGTTTGCTTAGTTTTTCATTTGATTCTTGCTCTTTAAATATTTTCTCAAGGTCAGTTGGAAACTCATGCACTGGATTTTCTGAATGGTCTGTGCTTTTAGTCCATACTGATCAATTGGCTTCCTGCAGAAATACCCGGGGAAGAAATCAGGAAACACAACTGATAATACAAGATAAAATCACCAGTGGGTCAAACCATGAAATGCCCTCACTTTTTTTGACTCAAAATCTTAAAAATAAAGATTAAAATCTCAGCATTAGATATAGTTTAACCATTATTTATGGACTCTTAGTTCCTGTAGTAAGGAATAGCTGTTGGAATTCTACAGTCTGAATCATGAGGCTAAATAATCAGATTGATTCCTCTGGCATTAGCAAACATCTCATTATGAAAAAAAAAAAAGGAAAATTGAAAAGACTAAAAAAATGCAGAGTAAAATTTTTACACCCCACGCTCCTGAAAAAACAAAACAAAACAAAAATACCAGGCATGTCCCCTATTATATCTCAACAGGATATCCATCTGGAAAGTCTTTCCTTCCAGATGCTTTCCCCTACTATTTCATTGTCCTGCTAATCTCTGCAACTACCCCTAGGGGGAAAACAAAACACTACACAATTTACTGTCAGGCTGTCTTTTTGAAGGATGGACAATACAAAGGGAAAGAGATCCTGGACAACAGTCAGTTTCAGTATTACAATTGTAGAAGCAGAAAAACAGAAATGGACCAGTCTGAAGTAACACTGAATGCAAAAACTGTATCAAAATAAATTAATAAAAACATCTAACAGGAACACAACAGTAAAGTGCATTTGCAAAGAATAAAAATCCTAAATTAATGAGGAAGCCTACCTATCTATTCCCCTCAAATAATCTATCACATTAATGTGTTCAAACCTTCAGATGACTTTTATTTTTAACACAGAAGTATGAAGTCAATTAAACCAAATCACTACTACAGTATTTTAGAGAAGTCCACAAAATGTTCTACTGAGGCTTCAGTAGGATGACATTTCTTCTTACCAGTAGACACCTGTGCCCTAAAGAACCTTGTAAGCCTGTCAGTGAAGCAAGGGAGAGGCCTTTTATTAAGTTACAGGGGGTTTGGGCAGATTGGTAAATCAAGCCCTTTAAATTTGAAAGTGACACCTCCTAGCCAGTGACACGAATTCTCGGGCTTTGAGGAGATCAGCTGTCTATTTGGAGCCCTTTTGGTTGGAGTTGTGTGGCTGGAAGCTCTACTGCCTGTAGTGATTGAAACGCACTGAATGGGGTGTTCTGGTGCAGAAAGAACCTCCCCAAGAGGTTAACAAAGTACTCACAATAAATAGATCTGTCAGGCACCTGACAAAGGATGAGTTTTATTGCCATCAACTTCTTTTGTGTAGTTGGTTTTAAGTGTGATTGAATTTACAGAGCACCTCTTTTCAACCTCAAGGTGCAACAGTACAAGCAAGCAGTTGATTCAAAATACAGAGTAGTAACATACTTCTGGCATGTCGATGCAAAGGGACACTCACTGAAGAACAAAAAAAAAGTATTCGGTTTCAAACAGCTGCTGTTCTCTTACTGTTTTTCTCATCTGTGCTATAAATTGTAGCATTACTTGCAAAAGCTTTGGGGGTGTTTTCAAAACATGCTATTTCATTCTTTCTATGTATTACCTAAAAAATCTCCTTACACCAGCAGAGTAGGTAACAAGCAAAATCATTGCAGCAAGTTCACATAAATAAAAAGTAGCAGTTTACACACCTCTTATCCTCCCAAGTTGAAAGCACCACATACACATGTATTCCAAATGGTAAAGCAGTACATGTATCCTGCACACTTAGAAAACTACTCTTAAGTTACTATGCATTTCTGCCTACCATTGACCTTTCCTCCAGATATGGAAAATATTTCAGTCATCACTTCTACATGCAAACATAAAAAGTGAGATATTTTAAAAACAAAGCCATCTGCACAACACGGTCATAACCTTCAACAGGAAAACGTCTTCCTTTACAAGGCATTCAGGTAACTCAAAAGACGTTCATGGAACTTCATAAAAAGAAAACCATCTTCTAACTTGTATGAAGAATATATGCCGAAGTACCCTGCATTGTTTTTTAAGTTACATGCAACTGTTATAAATTAAGAGATGCTGTATTTCAGTAGAGCTAAAGAAGACAGGTTCATTTGCTGTAGTAACATTTACTACAGAAATATTTTTATTTGCCATAGCATCATTCTCTATTGCACAAGTATCTATCGAGTAAGACAGAACTACTTGCATTTCTCACCACTGTTATTTTGTCTCCTAGGTTTTTCAAAGATCTCTGTTCATAAAATCTTTGTCAAAATGCACTCGCACATATCACGAGGCAAAGAGGAGATGAGAGACAGATGCTTCTGCATGTTAGTGGGCGGGATGGGAAAGAAGCTGGGGAAGCAGCTTTGCATCCAATCCATTATAGCTATTTTCCTTTTAACCATCTAACAGCAAGTCACAAATTCACCCTAAACACATCAAATCCTCTGAACTTATGAAATAATGCGTTATTGAAATCACAGCAGGGAAGCCAACTGAGTTTAGAGGACATAAAACACTAGCACTAGGATAACCTTTTTCATTACAAGGTTACAGATAAAAAAAAACAAAGGCAACGTTCTAATGTGGTGAGAAGATGCGCAGTCACAGAAGAAGCAAGTTAAAAGCACTATTTGTATTTCTTTCCAGAATAAATTCCTGTCCAGAAAAATTCCTCTTAGATAAGATTTTCCACCTCAGAAACAGCAAAACGGATCAGCAACAGCTTAATCTCTTAGTCTCCTGCTCCAGCGTGTTACCTGTCTTCCACATACCCTCTCTTCAGCTACTGAAGTGCACATCCCTTGGAACAAGCTAGTTGTCTAAGATCTGAAACTCACTTCCATCCTTTATAGATTCTGTTACTACATCTGCTACTGTAAAACTGAGGCTGCAGTAAAGTGTGAAAGTTAAAGAAATTTTTTCAATTTTTTCAATTTTTTCCTCTGCTTTAGATTACAATATAGGTCTTTACTGGTTGCAATGTTTGTCACAAGTACACGAAGTTTTCTCAACCAGCATTCACATAAGCCAACTACAGATCTACACACTGCAGGTACAGTACATGTGTATCTTACTGGAGTTCTGATATATCAAAGCACAAAAATGGAAGACATTTCTATATAGTATCACCATGGGACAGAACTAAGTGAGCAGAAAAGTCCTTATCTAGCTCCATATTTAAGGTGAAATCAGAGGTGAAATGCATATGGCAAGGATGACTAAACCCATTAATGGTCCAAAACTATTTGGTTTATTACATGAATACAAGAGCCTACAATCATACGGAACAGGCTATTATCAAATCTCTTCAGCAACAAAGCTTTCTGTCCAAGAGGACAAATAAAAGCAAGTGCATAAAACACCAGAATACCTGGTTTAAGACCATTATCCCAGAGGATTACGGAACGGTTTCTGCATCTTCCCTCTTTGCTTTAGTACCTCCTTCCTTGTTTTGATATTGTAGCTATTATTACCAGTGCTATCTGAAGACTAGAGTACCCTGTAGTTATGGATGGCAAACAAAAATACCCTCTCACTCATAAGAGAGAATCTAGGGTAAGCTTTAAAGGTACATTCAGTAACCTTAATATAAAAATGTGGTTTTAATGAGTCCTGCCAGTCTTGTCCAACTGTGTAATGCTTTAATTATGGAGCACTATGCTCAGCATTATGGACTGTGGTTGCCAGGCACCACCAAAGACCCAAGTTTCTTGTTGTGCTAAGCATGATGCCAATATTTAATGAAGAAATTATGCTTGTTAAAGGTGCTCACACAATCCAAAGGTACAATTAAGGAAAAAAAGTGGCTAAAACAGGGAAATACAGCTGAAGAGTAAACAGGGCAAATATGGCAATCAGCAGTCACCATATATTTGGGGATGCAATGGGGGAGTAATTGCTCTCAAATAAGACCAACACTTTCACTGACAATATTCAGAATACTCATTACAGACTACAGTGTGTAAACTTCTCACAGTCTACATCAAAGGGAAGACTAGAGTTAAGGAAAATTGCTCAAATTATACAGTGTACAAATTCAGATTCTACCCTGGACTCCAGATACAATGAGAAACCATTGCTCTGTGCAACCCTAAGCAGACAATTAAAAGATTTCACCAAGTAGTCCACAAATCTTACACAGGTAATCATGCCACCTCACCCCTGTTGAAATTACATACCTCACTAAAGGCACACACACTTCTTAATTTCTAAGTACTCTTTTCAGAATATATAAATAAAAACATCCCCAAACCCCTATCTTACCATCAGCCTTTCTTTTTTTCCAGTAAGAAACTGCAAACTTCTGGTCTCAAGGAAATCCCTCTTTCCTAGAGACGTATACACACATTTGATCCAAAATGTGGACCAAAACTTGACTAATAAAAACATGAAGCACTTGAGTGAAAGGTGGGGTCCAAAAACTAGAAGTGAAACCAGGAGAGAGCCAGTGAGGGGGTAGAGGAGAAATATGAACATGCTGTTCTAATCTACTAATATAAGAAAACTTGAATACTGTTTATAAACCAGAATGCTCTTCTTCCTGGCTGCTAAACCACTATTCTCTTAATGATGAGGAAGAAATTGGTTTGAAATCTTCAGTCCTAAATTTCTGCTTCAAAATTATGGTACTTTTCAGCAAGGCAGTTGCTGACTATAGTAAAAAGTTTAGCAAAGCTGAGCAGTAATTAAGAGATCTCATTTACAACACAATTTCACATTTGTACAGAGGGAAATGTGCTTCTTACAACATGAAATTTCCCATAAAAGACATGGAGATATAACACCATCTAAGCCTTTCATTTGTCCTGTGAAGTAAACCATCACTTCCTATGGCAAGTAAATACACAGTTTTTCCTGGTTCCAGCCAGGACAGGGTTGACTTCTGCAGTAGCCACGTGAGGGCATGGGTAGGACACAAGGGTTATTCTGTATCACGTCACCTCATTTTGCAGAGATGGGGGAAAGGGTCTCTTCCAGGGCACGGACCGGTCGGGTATTGTTGGGGGTTTTCTGCATAGTGAACAATCACAGGTGAATCGTTTGCCTCTTTCTTGTACACTCTGTCATTACCATTGTTGCTGTTACTGTTCAGTTTTCGTATTTCACTGCTGTTTTCAGTAAATTGTTCTCATCTCAACCAATGATCTTTACCTTTTCTGCTTCCAATTCTTCTCTTCATCCTGCCACAGAGCGGGAGGGAAAGGGGGAAGTGAGCGAGTGGCACGTGGTTTGGAATCTTTCAGTGGGAAGACTAAATTGGGGAATACCATTCCTAAACCAGGACACCACTTGAATCTAGAGAACTACCAAAGGCAAAACTTAAGAGATAATGAATACCACTCAGAGCCAAAGAAAACAGTTCTTGGAACTTTTAGGGATCACTTAAGTCCCATTCCAAAATTCAAATCAACAGCCGTCATGCCGTGACATTCCTCCATAGTCGGAGCAAGACTCAATGGCTTTGCAATTTGCCTAATACAATTTCCTAAGCTGTATTTACAGAAAGTAGACCTGTATCAGTTTATACTTTATTTAAAATCAGTGGCTTCTGTCTGTGAACCTCTGAATGTTTTACAGATGCAAATGCAGATAAAAATAATATATATGAGTCTGCACTTCCTAGTCAATCAAGAAGAACCTTAAAAACTGTCTACAAATCATCATTCTAAATAATTTCATAGGAGTTAATGACATTAGAGATGAGAATTTTGACTACGCAACATTCCATACTTATCTTTACCTCAAAGGAAGATATTCCTAATAGATCCAGAGCATTCACTAATTTTCAGTACAATATATATATAAACATGGGACAGACAGTTTAGACATGTCAGTATTCTAATTCAGTTCTTGCAGAACTTCTTTCTCCCATCTGTAGTTTCACAACGGCAACAAATTTTGCATTAACTGTGCCAAGTCTGGTTAAAGAAGCTCTCCTTTATCTGAATATTTTGTTTTTTTTAAAGAAACAAGTATCTACGGATCCAAGACTTCAGTCTACCTGTTAGCTACAGACATGCAGAGAGAGAAAAGAAAAAGCCCTACTAAGTAGCACCTTGGACATTCAGTGGTGCTTCTAGAGATGAATTAAATGCACTGAGCTCATCCCAATCTGCATTCTGATATAACAATCTCAGATACACTCCTATGCCAGCCCTTAGCAAAGCAGCTTCTAGAATGCAGATCTTCGCCTGCATCAAAAAGATACTCCTGAGCCACAGAATCAGAGCAAAAACTCTCATATCTATATCTGTAAGCTCAAAATTCTTAAAAATCACTCTGTCCCCTCCAGTTTTCACACCAAGTATAAGCCATGACAAGAACATCTTGAATGAAAATTAGTTCTAAATGAAAGCAAGAATACTTAGCACCTTTCTCATGCATTTCAGCTTTCAAAAACACTTTGCAAATATTAACGCGCCAAGATATAATAGAACCATTGTCTCAGTGAAAGGAAACAAGAAGAGAGGAAGCAGAATGTGGTAGTAAAATGGACAGGTGGCTGGCTGATATTTACGTTTTGTACACTGTGGTTTTATTTCCATCTTAGTGACGCATCAAAACAGGTCCTGCAGTAGTACAACAGCAATACTACATTACTGTGTATTGAAACATCCTGGTAGACCCGTTTTACTTTCAACACTAACACTTTTCCAACTGAAATTCCTGTTGCTTTTCTTAAATTAAAACTGCAGCATCTTTTTTTTTATTCTATACCACCATAAGAAAAGCTTTCATACCCTTATTGAGAATAAAGTTTTTCCTTTGCAGCTCCCATTACTACCTTTACAAAGGCACATATGCCCAGCAGAGTCAAGATGCTAGCTACAAAGCTGTAATTTTTTTCAGTTTGCCCACTGCATGCTCTCTGAATTCCATTATCTTTTTTAAGGGTGCTTTGAGGCTCTTTAGCCACAGCTAACCGGAAAGACTTATGCAAAAAGATTCATCACAAAGTATTATTTGCTGCATTTATATTCATTTAGGGTGTCAAATATTACTGACATAGATCAACGTTGCGATGTCTTCTGAGAACTCCATCCCATCACTATACATCCACTCCACCACTATATGCATGTGCCAGTATTCCCCCACAGAAAACACTTAAAGCTGATGGGTGGAGAGCTGGTCTCAAAGCTCAGGACTGACAGATTCTCATCTGTATTGGTTAGCACCTCACTCCACTATTAGCAGCACTGATTTCAGCGAGACAGTTCATACGAAAAGTAAAGCAAGAATGGCAAAGTTTTTCACTTTGGTATTTAATGTTCAGCTCATTAAGGGCCCAGCTTGAAGCCCTGTGAACCTGGCAGAAACATTCCCACTTGAGTTTTGAGTAGGGCTTTGAAAAATTAGGGGCTTGAACTTGATATTGAGAAAGGCACAGAAGTTAGTTAAGAGCAAAGGGCATAGGTCTCATGTCCTCCCGCTGTTAAGCCTAGTTTAACAAACTTGATTACTAGTGGGAATATGCACAGGGTTACTTCAGTCAACTCAGACAAAAATTCCAGCAGAAAAAGCATGGAACTTGGCTTCCAAGTCAACATTTGACAGGAATATCTAACTGAAAACATCCAAAGGTATCATATAACAATCTCCTTGGCTAAAAGCAGTAAGGATTCAAAAATGGAGCTAAGACAACCTGAACAATTAGAGCTATTTCTCACTAAATAGACTGAAGCCAACACTACAAACAGATCCTGAAAATGCTTCTCACTCTTAATAGTGTTATCTCTGACCTGCTGAAAACCAGTGCTCAATCCACTAAAACTTCACCAGAAATTCCAGTCTGTTCTGACCCTAATCAAAAATACTATGTTCTAAAAATGGTTATCTGTACCAGACTCAAAATAGACCACATCGAACAAGTTCTTGGTGATCAAAAAAGTTTTATCACAAACTCAGAGATGCACGGTGAATACAGGTAAAGAAAGACACGAAAGCCCAAGGAAACTTATATTTCTTGCTATCTCTGATGAATGACTCAGTTTCTGCCATGTTAGAGGCATTTCATCCTTATAAATTCCCATTGCATGGCAGGTGCAGTGGGATCTGTCTCAATCCTGCCAAAGGTTTTTGTTTAGACAGCACAAAAAATGGTACTAAATATTGTTGTAAGATTTTATTTTAGCACTTTCAAATTGAATACAAAAATATACTTAAAACACCACACCAATTAAAAAAAAAAGCAACCTAACAGAGCAAACCAGTTTTGTCCCAGAACTACACTGATTTTTTTTTCAGAACTGTCCCATGTTGCTCCTTCAGTAGATCACAACACAGGAATGCAGATTTTTTTTTTTTCGAAAAGATATTTTAACAAAGCCACCAATAAGTAAGCATGTATTACTCAAATAAAAAATTATTGTGATTAAAAGTACAGCATAAAAAGAAATTTTAAAAGGGAGGAAAGTACAAACTAACAGTTTTCAAAACTTCAGCACGCTCTTACTTCTGTATTTTGTACGTCCTTTTGGACAGTAATGGTTTCTTGCATTGGGAATTTCTGACACACCAGCTATGCTGTTTGACAGTATGAAGAATGACTATTGACTGATGTAACTTGGCTAGCAGAAGCTGCCACAGTAGTCACAGTTATATTAGCAAAAATGGTGTTTTTATGTGAATTGCTTCCATCATTTGCGGAATTTATTTTTGCATAAACAAACAAACATTATAAATGCAAGGAATTAGAGATCTGTGAAGTTTTGTGGTTCTAATCCTGTTGGGATGAAGAGAGACACGGTGCGATGGCTAGACTAGAGTGCTGCAACGAAGCCATACAGGCTCTTTGGGAAGGACATGTCGGAAAGAGAAGGAGGTGGAGACACCCTTCACGAGAGAGACATTGGAATAAGACCCAGGGATAAGCATCCAGGGCATTTCTGGAGAGCACTGATAACGAATTCCTGGTCCAAATGATAGAGGAGCCAACAATGATACATTCCATGCAGGACTTATTAGCAAGGAAGGGCTTCTTGGGGATTTGAAGGTCAAAGGCAGCCTTAAGCTGCAGTGACCTGGGTGGCATTCAGGATGCCCAGAGGAGGGAGAAGGGCAAAAAACAAGACCACAGTCCTGCCATTCAGGATAGAAGACTTGGGTCTTTCTGGGGACCTCCTTGAAAACAGTCCCATGCAGAGAAAGTTGGTTGATACTTAAGGATCACCTCCTGCGAGCTCAAGAACCGTCTATTCCAAAGAGCAAGGAGTAAGGCAAAAATGCCAGGAGGCTAGTAGAGATGAAAAAGGAGATCCTGGCAAAACTCAAATACAGAAAGTATACAAAAGGAACATATACAAGAGGAAGCAGGGACAGGTAGACTGGAAGGAGTACAGAGACAGTGCAATCAGGAAAGCCAGAGCCCACCTGGAGCTAAAACTAGTGAAGGAAGTCAAGAATAAGTATCTGAAGGGAGGGTATAAAGATGGTGGAGCCAGATCCTTTTCAGTGGGGTTCCGTGACAGGAAAAGAGGCAATGGGCACAAACTGAAACACAGGAAACACTTTTTTACTGTAAGGGTGACTGAGTCCTGACACACATCGCCTAGAGAGGTTGTGGAGTCTTTATCTTTGGAGATATCCAAAAGCTATATGGATGTAGTCCTAGGCAACTTGAAAAAAATCAAACTCGGGCATTTTTTAATATACCAGTGTCCAACTGCATGACAGGTGAAACTGAGGAACAAAACCCAAACATGTAAAATAAAATATGCTGCAAAACTAAACTATTTCAAAGAATTCTTGATACTAACTTCGGGTCCAGAAATCATTATTGCTGATGTGTAGTACAATATCTTTTAGACTGAAAACAGAAACGGAAGAAGCTTGCCTATGAAAAATTTTAAGAGCTTCAGGACAAAAATAAGGACATTTGAAAAATTTCTTCTGTATCATAGTGCATCACCTTCAGACATCTGCTGAATATGGATTTACCTCAGTGCTGTTTCTCTCATTCTCTCCATCTCTTCAAAAACCTCTTAATGAATTTGCCCAGTAACACAGCAGTAGCCTTCTATTTAGAAAAATGCTGTGTCTGCCCCTGCTTATCATGAGGCAAAACTTATATAAAATTATGCAATCAATTAATGTGCTGCATTTTTAACCCAGTGAGCATGTGTCAATAATTCAGTGGAAACTCTGGTTTCCTTACTGTTCATTTACAGTGACTTCTAAATGGTAGTGGTCTGTGCCAGTTACCCTATACAGGTTGTTAGCACCACCTGACCATAGACAAACTCCATCTGTTTAAAGAACAATAACCTACAACTGTTAAATTCAAAATATATTAATTTACTCCTTCAATTATTTTCCTATTTCCTTCTTGAAATGTTGTACATTCTCTACTTTTGAGAAGTAAAACACACTCCTTTCTCCCCTTGACCACAGCACTGCCTCTAAATAAACAAAGAGTATCTGTAAATTCCACTATGATTAGTTTATTTTGTCATTTATCCATCTGTCAATTAACTTTTGTTTGGTTGGTTTTAGATGCACATATATTCTGTATACAGAATATTTACATAAAGATAATTGTTATATGTTGAGTATTGTCAGGGACTTCTATCATCTAAGGCACAACTATATCAAGCAATAGTTCTTGATAAAGATAGTGATGTTTCCCTTTGTTTAAGGCAAAGGACAGTGACACTTTAGAAAAGCAGGGTTCTGCTTCTTGCTTTTTGAGTAACCACTTAGGCAACTTCGCTCAAATCCCTTTACCTGCAGTCCATGGGTTTCTTGTCACAGAATGGTTTTATCTTTCTACAGTGTCATTTTCCTCACCCTTTGTAGAGCTTTCAGGAACCTATGGATTTATTTCCACAACATGCCTTAGACTAGAAAATTAGCAAAGTTATTCTGCATATGAAAAATACTGTCATCAGTTTCAGTTCCTAACATACTAGTGGAACAGTATTACTATTTTTGCTCATCTTAAGGAAGAAAAAAATGTTAGGAACATCTTTCTTCTCAACCCATTCACCAACTGTGCACAGTTACTCATGTTGCAACTGTAACATAAATCAATATCTAAGCTTCCTAAAATGTTTCCAGTATATGATGCAGTTCTGTATACCTCAGGTGCCAGGCATGAGCACTGGTGTGAGAGTAGTGGCAACCGGTTGTGTGACAGGTTGAAATTTTATGTCCAAATTCCCCAGCAGAGCACACAAAAGCAAGGGGCAAGAGTCTGGATAGCAACGGTAGAGATGTGACTTGCAAAATGGATAACCAGATTGCAAGGCAGTACATGCACGGTTCTCCACTGTCCAAACCAGCTTGAAAGCACCCTGAGTTTATCAATGGAGGAATGCCTTCATATGGAAAGGAGGTGTTCCAGTGATGAAGGACCTGTATCGCTAATCAGAACACTGTGAGTCTGAATGACCCCAGTCGTTTGCTAGAAGCAGCTATTTTAATCTAGCAGACTTTAGGTTGCACTAGTATTGTAGTGAGAACAAGAGGAAAGGGAGGCAGATTCCAGTGTTTGGAAGCAAATGCAGTAACTTATGCCACTGCGCCTATACTCTCTTCTTCACACCTGAGGGCTGAGCGCAGCCATGGAAGGATGTGAATTTACTCTGATACACATTCCTTCTTTCTCAAAGTAATCAAAACTGCAAGGTGATTGCTGGACAACGAGTTGAAGACAGCTGCACCTCAAACTTCTCAGCTTGTACATTTTATAGTTGCTTTCTGAGGAAACAGTACAGACCAAATTATTGCTTTGGTTGCATTTTGGAAATTAGTCTGAAATTTAACAACTTCAAGTACAAAACGTTCCCTCTTACCTGCCCATCACCAGATGGTTTGGCTCAGCCACTAGTAGATCATCCATTCCAACAGACTTGATATCAGTACTGATTTTTTCCCCTTCTTTCTCTATTTGTAGCAGCCTCCTTTTTGATGACCTAAATCTCAGTGAGGAAGAAGACATTCCAAACTAAATGCTTCTACCATTCCTTTAAACTGATCATTTTTGCTTTGTTGAAGTAAGTGTCAATATGCAGCTATTCTAGTACTAAATATTGTTTACAACATCATCACCTACTGATTTCAATTATTTTCCACTACTTGGAAGAGTCACCGAAGAGAAACAGATTTCTCACAAATGTAGTTGATATTAAAGAGTTCTGCAAGATCAAGATCAAGGATATAAGTTATAACATATTCTAATAATAGCAACAGAAAATGTCCACCCTTACAGAGACCTCATTCTTCAATGTTCCAATTCTCTACTTCAGTAGAACAGCATCTAATTGTACAGTATACTTAACACTGAGGAATCCAAAAAGACAGACAATTGCACCCTTTTAAAAGGGTAGGAATCATCTTTACCTTTTTAAGAATTCCCAAGCATGCCAGCCAATATTTTATCTTTGAAGATTTGTCTTACATGAATGAGAACCTCCATGCTTAAATCTGAGTCACACTCTAGAACCAGTCTTGGAATTCAAAAAAGGATGACACTACAGAAATACAGAACTTAACTTCTGCTTCAAAAGCCTCAGGGTTAATGTCAGTTCATTTTATATAAAAATACCAGGAAGCTTAGTACTCCCTTCTGTCAAACAATGAAAGCTAATATTCTTAAGAACAACATGATCTAAAGAACATCTATTTGGGTATTTAATAATGCTAGAATGATTGGTTTTCATTTCTTATTTCTATGCAGTGGCATACACCCTTCTAGTACCTTCAGCCTGAAAAATATTGAATTAAGCAAATTCATACACTGAAGTCCAGTAATTTTTAAACAAAGTTCCATTTGAAGTATTGATTAGCAGCAGCATTAATTGAAGACAGAAGGGAAAACAATCACCAAGGGAATTTAGTACTGAAGTTCGGGGCACAGCAGGGGAGTCACAGAGAGGAGGAAAGTGAAACCTAGCCAGAAGCAGCTGGGTTGAGAAGCCTAAATATCAGCTGAAAACTTCATTTCATTTGAATAGTTCACAATTATTCTTGCTCATCCCATTTCACCACTCAGTAACACTTTATATTCCACAATGAGAAACATTTCTTTCTCCAAAGAGACAAATTCATTTCCAAGTCCATCTAGAAATCCTGAGCAAAACGCTTCATATTTAAATAAATAAATAACATACCACAATTCCTTCCCTTCATTTCTCAGCCCTTTCTCTCCTCTTCCTCTTTGTTTCCTCCTAAAACAAAATCCTTCATTCTTCTCTGTATTTAAATGAAAATTTCCCAGTAACAATAATTTCCAGTTTTCTCCTAGTCCTAAGTCTTAGCTGTCAAATGCCTACCAGGTGATAGAAATCAAAAAGCTAATGGTACAACCAAAATGTTCACCCTTTGCATGTAAATATTACATTCTAGGATAAACTTTAGAGAAAATATTGACTGCTGCAAATGAAAGTGACAACTCAACTTCCCTGGAAGTTCTAAGCAGCAGAAAAATTCTTGTGAAGGAATCAGGAGGCTGTTTAAAAAGATTTTTTTATTTTTGATTGAACATAAGTTTTCTTGTAAAACTCAATGCTAGAAGTGTGCAAACAGGTTTAAAACTGATATGGATGTTGTCCTTCTGATTTTAGAAAGCTATGGTTCTGGTGTTACCGCTGATACTTGCAGTTTCGCCAAACAACAGCAGATCAGAAATTTTTATGATTTCTATAATTTTCATAGATTCCTGCTAGAACTGTAAAGCAAGCCACTGTTAGTTGATGTGACCCTTGACAAGCCCTCAGGCAGCATGGATAGTCTGGGTCATCATGTGCAGCTATTCCCCGAGGATAAAAAAATTGGTATAGATATGGAGTAACAGAAATGACTCATCAATACTCAAAAATGCATGGGAGAAGAGTAGAGTAGTGATGACACCTATCTCCTCATAGAACTCACCAGTGAAGAGCTCAGAGGCATAAGGACAGGAACTGCAGCCTTAAACAACCTATTATTTTCATGCATAGCTATCTTATGTGGAGGTTAGTGAGGAAGACTGCATTCTGCCTGCATGGTCGGAGACTTCCAGCTTCCTCCACAATAAGGGTTACATGATTACATATGGCTTTTTGCTACAGTATTGGATAGACAATGCTGCCATTCTTCTTGCCAATTTTAAATGTAGTTTCTACCTGGTTAACTCCATTGTTATGGAAATAGTAGTTATATGCAAGAAAGAAAGCCATGTGGATTACTACAGTAAACATTATCAGATCTGGTCTGATCTGCAAATTAAAACAGGTAATGGAACTATTTTACACAGTTTGCTTCTAATTCCTACACAGATGGCACTTAAACAAGGATTCCAGCCTTGGCAGATTTCTTCAAAGTCAGTGCCAAGGCCATGATAATCCTTTCTAGCAATTTTCTCCTTGATTTTTGAGCCACTAACTTCTGTATAAAATAGAATTTGTTATCTGCTGCTCCCCTTCTACAGCCATGCAACAAGTGTTGACAGGACACAAGGCAGACCTTCAAATACTGAGCCAAGTGACACCAAAAGAGTCATGAATCCCTACAAGGTACAGAGCTCATTTCTTAACCCTTAATCCTAGGTGGGTGTATCAAAAGGAAAAGAAAATTTAGTGATCCAATGAAAAATTAAAAAAAAAAGGAAAAGTAAAAGTACCTTCCTTGAGGTACTTCTGACTCTCCAGCTCTTAAATTATGCCAAGTGTGGGATAATGTACAATGACTGTTTTTTAAAGCCAGAATTAATGAACAATGGTTGCTTTTTAAAGCTAGCATTCACTACAAAGAGGAAGATGAGCCAAACCCAGACAACAGACCAAAAATAGTGCACATGGACATGTGTGTATGTTTCCTTACACAAAACCACTTTTCAGAAAGTTCTTTAGCCACAGCATTAGGCAAATAACCAATAGAGCCAACTCTGAAGAGAACGAAGACAAGCTTGCATTGGCGACTATGTTCTCTTCTCGCACAAACCATAATGTTTTCAGCACAGACAGGTTACAGGAAAAACAGATAAACCAGAAATCTCATATCCTTAAAACGGATACTTTGTTAATTTACTGTAATGCAGATGATGAAAGGTCTTCAAAGCTGACAAGAGCTCATTAACATAGGCATTCATACAAGACAGGAAATAAAGTCGCACATATTAAAAAAAAAAATAAAATTGCTCTTCTGGATCTAGACAAGCACTCCCATCAAGATTGTTAGGAGTTTGCATGTAGATCAAGTTTAGCATATAGTGCAAAGACTCTGCAGTCAGATTATGAATTTTACCCACTATAAATATATTTTTATATTTATATTTATTTTTTATTATTTATTTATATATGAATATATATATATTGCCCTTCTAAACATCAGGGAAAAAAAAGGCTTGGGTTTTGTTGGTTTTGTGTTTACTTATGTTTGGGGTTTTTTTAGATTGTTTGTATAGGGGCATGTATANAAAACAGATAAACCAGAAATCTCATATCCTTAAAACGGATACTTTGTTAATTTACTGTAATGCAGATGATGAAAGGTCTTCAAAGCTGACAAGAGCTCATTAACATAGGCATTCATACAAGACAGGAAATAAAGTCACACATATTAAAAAAAAAAATAAAATTGCTCTTCTGGATCTAGACAAGCACTCCCATCAAGATTGTTAGGAGTTTGCATGTAGATCAAGTTTAGCATATAGTGCAAAGACTCTGCAGTCAGATTATGAATTTTACCCACTATAAATATATTTTTATATTTATATTTATTTTTTATTATTTATTTATATATGAATATATATATATTGCCCTTCTAAACATCAGGGAAAAAAAAGGCTTGGGTTTTGTTGGTTTTGTGTTTACTTATGTTTGGGGTTTTTTTAGATTGTTTGTATAGGGGCATGTATACAAAAAAACCCAAACAAAAACGAAATGAGACAGAAGGTAAAAGGAGAGAGTTCCAGTAAGGGTCTATTGACAACTGATTGTTTTTCCCAGGTAAAAACAAAATCCACATACTTGAGCAAGAAATAGTCTCACAAGAGTTTGGAGAATTGTTCCTTCAAAATCATTATTTTTAAGACTACTTCAGCTCAGCAAGATAAGTGCACATGGGAGATGCCTAGTTTTACCAGTTTTCTAAAATAATTCATTCAGAAGGAATACTACTTTTACTAATATTGAAGTCCTACACACTGAAATTTCAGATCAAACATCTGACAGATCTTAATGTTGCCAACAGACACGCAGTCATTCATCACGGCTCCGCACTTTGGCTTTCTGAGGACTGTACTTTGGAATTCCTGTAGATTGAATAGCCGGCACAGAGAATTCAACATATAAGTTACACTATTTTCAGTGCTCCTTCAAAAAAAAACAGTACATATTTCTCCAGACCTGAGAAAACTTACAATCTTTTTATGTCATCCTAACAACGAAGAAAAAGGTTGTCATGCATATTTCGGATATTAAAGAAAAAAAAAAAAAAAGTATCTTGCTACATAGTGCCATTCAAATACCTCCAAGCTATGCTTTCCTCACCAGCAACTGACAAGGGGGGGGATGTACTTTGAACAGGAAAGATGCTGCACATGACACAAATCAAAAAATTGTGAGAATTAAACATCAACAGGACAGAGAAAAGGAACCAGCTACCACAGCAGGCAGTTAAAAGCCAAAAAAAAAAAAAAATCAAAACCAACCTACCAATCCAATTATCCATCAGAGACTCTGCAGTTACTGCGGCTTTTACATGACTTGCAGCCTTTCTGATCAAGGGCCGTCACAGGACACCTAAGCAGTAAGAATTTCACATTTCAAACTTGGAATACTTATCAGCAATTTGCAGTTTTCAAGAAGACTAGGAACACCTGTTCCACACTTTTCCATTTTAAAAAACTGACACACAGTGAAGACGTTTGGCGTCAGGGTTTTTCGTTAAGTTGTCCTGTTCTTGTAAGTAAACTAACCTTGATAACCTATCTCCATTTGCAGCAGGGAGCAGAATGACTTTGTTAGAAGATCCCCCCTGCCCTTAACTCATCACTTGAGTTTATACACACGATTTCTCCTCTAAACTTATAGTATAATGATGGAGATCTAGAATGTTAAAAAAAATTCATCTCCTAAATCTTATTAGAATAGTCTATGCATTTTCACCAATGAGGGGGAAAATCCCACCCACACTAGTGCCCCTAGCGTGACTTCACAGCTGGGAGTCTGAAGAGTAAGTAGCAAATCACTACCCTGTCTTTTTGTGTGAGGCTACATTTTGGAGTTTTTTTGCCACAGTAGAAAGCATAACACTTCAAGGAAACTGCAGGGAAACTAGGCAACCTTTCAATCCATTTATCACATGTCCCACTGTTTCTATTTTTGAACAAGCTAAAAAAATTATTTTACACAAAGAAAATTAATGTATATCCAGAAGATATCATTAAGTTAAATATGCTGACCTGTTGGCAATTGCCAGGTCTGGTGTTAACATAGTACTTTCTTTAGCCTGGTGCCTTCTGTTCCTTCCAGCACTGATATTGTGTAAAATAAAGCTAACAATGTTTAAAAGACATTTGATTTATTGTCGTTTCCATCCTGGCATCCATACCTTCCAGAACACATAAACAACAGTCAGTGCTGTGAAAACATTTCCTGTAGTAATTTTAGGACTCCTATAAAAAACATGTACAATACATACAGAAAAATGAAAGACCTTATAACAACTGTTCAGATGCCTCCACTGGCTAATTTTCAGTTTAAAAAAAAAACGCATGTTGGAAAAAAGTAGGCTTTATCTGCTGTGTAGCAGTAGCCTTGTTCCAAGTTGAACAAAGCAGAAGACACTGTACTCAGGTGAAAACACAAATAAATATCCTTTGTCTGACACTCTGCAAAGAACAAAAATCACTTGCTTTCTAAAACTAAAACTGGGCAGAGCAGAAAAGCTAGGAATCTCTCCAAAAAGTGTTACATAAGGCATTGTCAAACTTCACGTCACCTCCACAGGGCCGCAAGTTGCTATTTTCCCCCCATCCCCCGGTGCGCAGGGATTAATGATCTAAATGACACAGTTCTTGTACAGGATAGCAGCAGCCTTCCCAAAGGGGAGCTTCCTGGGCAGAAGGCTTGCTGAGGAGGCTGGCGGGGGATGGGGAAGCCACCCTGCTCGCCTCGGCGTCCCAGCCAAACTCCGGCTCTGCCCCGCGGGTCCCATTCCGCCGGGCCGGCTCTGTGAGCAGGCTCGCAGCGGGCAGAGCGCTCACACCCCACGTCGCGACTCCCTCCCACCCGCCCGGCAGCGGGCACCAGCCCCGAGCTCTCCCGGACGCCGGAGCGCAGCCCGTGGTCCTTGTCGGGACCCGCCGCGCCACGGCTGGAGCCCCCACGGAGCGGGAGCACATCCCGGCCGAGGAGAGCGGCGTGCGGAGAGGGGCCAGCGAGCGGACTGGCGAGGGGAGCGAGGTCCGAGCCGGGCGGGGGAACCTCCCTCGGCAGGGGGACGTGCCCCTTTGTGCCGGGAAGCGACACGCGCGCCTCCGCCCGTGCATCTCTTCAACTCCGCATCTGATGAAGATTAAAATCCATGAGATAACGCCGCCAGCCCGGCCCTCTGGACTTGGGTGCCCCCTCCCTTTCCCGGGCTGCTGGAAGGGAGACACTCTCCGATTGTTTCTTGCCCTCCCCCACCCCTCGCCTCTAAAAGCAGCACAGGCTTGACGAGAAGGCTCTTACCTTCCCCGGGTGGGTCCCGGGCCGCCGGGACAGGCGCTCAGCGCCCGCTGCTCCGCGCAGGCAAGCGGTCCTTCCCCCTCCTGCGCTCCAGGCGGGCAGCTCCAGCTCCGTGCGCCCAGCCCCGAGCTCCGGAGGTGTCAGCAAGCAGGTCCCAGCCGGGGCGGCACTGGCAGCTCCACTCTACGCGGGACGAGGAGCTGCAGACCGTGGGAGGAGGAGGAGGGCGGTGGGGAGGTCCCGACTCTTCCCGGGATGCGCCGCCGAGCTGGCCGCCTCCTCCACCGCCCAGCTCAGCTCTCTCCGGGGCCTGTCCGCTCCGCGCTGTCCCGAGGGGCAGCCCGGCCCCGTCAGTCTGTCCGTCCCGCTCGCCTTCTCCCGGCCCCTCTCCCCGGCGGCGAACGGCGCAGCGCACAGGCCCCGCCGGCGGCCAGGAGGACCCGGGGGCGACGGGGGATTCCGGCCCAGCCTCCCGTCCTCTCTCCGGGGCCTGGTGCACACTCTCCG
>VXAY01005783.1:326337-358599 GCA_013399855.1 Oxyruncus cristatus | reverse complement strand
CGGCCCGGCGCGGGGAAGTGCGGGGCGCGGGCGGAGCGGCCCGGCCCCCGCCTCGGGCGCTGCTGCCCGTCGTGGGGGCGAGGCGGCGCCCGGCCTTCAGCGTGAGCGCCCGGCGGGGGAAGACCCGGCTGCGACCGGCGAAACCGCGTCAGGGACGAACAAATACCACGGCTTTTGGCTTAAGTGTGGCGGAGCGTGTCTTAGCGATGCGTCCCTGCATGCTGACAGCTGCTGAGAGTTTTGTGATAAGTGTACCTTTTTTTTTTTTTTTTAATGCATCAGCGCGCTTTTTTTCCCGTTACTTTTACTGATCATTTTTTACTTCATTAGCGGTGTAAAAATGGATTGTTGCAATATATTAGCATTGTAAGAGGACCGTACGGTAACCTGTATGTATGGTTGGAGAGGGTGCGTGAAATTCCAAGAGGAGGGTGCAAGGAGAACAGAAATGAGCAAACGTGCATATAATCCGACTCTAGAAAGGCACTGATCCGTTCTTGGAATAGAAGAGGAAGCAAAGTATACACGTGCTTTGAGTAACAATGTAAATAATCAGAAGTATGAATAATAGGGGTAGTAATCGGTATTTACTGTTTTCTTCTTCTAGGAGGCTAAGGGAATAGTTTAAGAGAAAAGTGTTGTTCTTTAGAAGATACCACAGATGTTAATTTCTCTCATTACATCAACTGCTTAAATGCTATAATTCCTGGAGAAGTTGCCTTATTGTGGGCAGAAATTATACTTTTCAATATACTGTACGAAAATAATGTGAACTCTTGAACAGGTTGGTCATAGCAAGGTGGTATTTGCTAGACTTGATTAAGATATTGGACCATCAAGCTTAGTATTCTGCTGCCAGCATCATCCACTTCCTGATGCTTTAATCAAGAGTGGTATCAGATGAACTGAACTAAATCACAAAGATGAACATGCCAGTGATATAATGTAAGTGTTACTAACTGCAAATTTTGACATATTGTGACAACTAGGAGAGCATTTTGCAGAAAAAAAAACAACACAACTCTGCATATTTGTAAAAGTAATTTATTTCTGATATGCAGAATTTTCTGGAGAAGCTGCAGTAACCACACAGATTGGTCTCTATTGTGCTTGTTATTTTCATGAGCAAATCTAAGTCAGAAATGAGCTATACTAAACTGACGAATTCTTTCCTTTCTCCTAAGTGAAGCTATAGGTTCAGCCTTCAACTAATAATGTTTTCTTGCACTGTTGAAAGATTGCAACTGCTTTGGTGACAGTCACAATGAACGAACTGCTGGGGAAGTATGGAGGAGGAAGTAGGATTGTGTATATAGCTTCATTATTAATAAAACTAGATTATCTGCTGCCTGTTACTGTAATTCTCTGCAGTTCCACATTTTTTAGTCTCATGCTATATCTTGAAAACTAATAAGTTGTCAGAGTCTGATCCTACAAAATATTGAACAATTTCTTCAGGTTCATAATGTTCTTATCTTCTGTTAGAGCAGGGAACTCTAAGCACCCACAAAAAGTCTTAAGAGCAGCATGGATTATTAGGATTACCTAATGTGCCACCATGCATGACAAATTATGGAACTTCATATAGAAATAAAATGTCTTAAAATTGCTCTGCATTCTTCAGGTTGGTGACCTGCTCAGAAATGGACAACAGTTTTTCAAACCCAGAGCAACGTTTATCAGAGGCTCTGGCTGAAAATGATTACCACCAGATTATAAAACCTAACAAGGACAGGAGGAGTGACTACCTATGAAGATAGAGTTTTTCAGAAATTGTGTTTATAAGCAAGTAATCTTTTTCATATCCATAATAAAAATGGTTCTATCAGTCTTTATCCTTGAAAATCCTGAGGTGACAATTGCTTTGGACATAAACAAGCAATGCAGAAGGATACTTATGCCAAGGACAGGTAGAAGAAATTAGATGCAAATGTTTGCACTTCAGATTTCATTCAGCCAGGAGGAAGGTTCTCTAGAAACTACACAGGTTCTGGAGTGAGGTGTCTATTTGCATTTTAAAGAAAACAAAAAAGCAAAACCTATAGTAATGTGAAGCATATAGGTTTTTTTTTTTTTAAAAAAGGTCATTTCATAAGGTCAAAAACCTTAAAGTTTTAACAGTCCTATTTAAAAATTTTGTAAACCAGACCATTTTTTAATAGAAACATGTCAATGTTGAGATGTTGTTACATTATACTGATGTTACATTATAATGATGTAAAATTATCACATAAATATTTGGTCTCATTTCTTCCTTACTGGAACAACAGAGAAAGGCATAACAGTACACAACTTCGGACAGGTTATGGTATTTTCACTACACCAGGACATCAGTAAGTAAAATAGTATTAAGTCTGTTTACAAGATCCCAAACACTTGCAGATATATCTGGGTTTTGATGGAAAAAGCAAAATTACTTCTAATACAACCATTTTATGTGAAAGGGAGGTGTAAGGCCCACAAGTATTCAAATTTCTAAAAGTGCATGAAGTTCATCTCCCGTTTAACATCCGTGAAGTCCTTTTTACGTTCTTAGAGTTGTTTCATTTTTCTAGCTGAATTCAACCACTACAAGGTCTTTCAAGAAAAAAAGACAGTGCTTTGTTCAGGAAGTGATCGAAAAGTGCACATAACACGCTCTAACAGTGTGTTATGAGGCAGCTGAAATAGAAGCTAGAACATTCCTGAAAAACAGGAAGGTGGTCTGTCCCCATTCCTACACACACATTCCTGTGGTTAATCAGCATTTTAAATACCTTCTGAGGTAGATGCTGCCATGTCACACTCAAGATATGGCATATGCATGGACAAAGCTAAGTTATCCATTGCCTTCTTTCATGTGGAGTTGATGAAATAGCTACTTTTCATAAAATCAGCCATTCAGGATGTTCTCACGGGGAACAGAAATTCAAATGTGATTTAGCAGGCTGGCTGGATTGTGTTAACTGATCCACAGAAGGTTGTGACTCTTTGTTTATGAATTTCTGGTCTTCGAGATGCTAAATTGCACAACTACTAATAGTATCAGAGCATGAAAAGCAAGACCAAATGTCTGAAGCAAGTCCTAACCCTTGGGGTTCTTGTCATCATCTGCCTCTACAATAAATACAGGACTACTGCAGAACAGGCTGCCTAACATGTTTTGTAGTAGGAAAAGGCTTTCAAACAAGAAATAAGTGCAATTTAATCTACTCTGGAAAAATAAGTTCCCAGTTCTTGAGCATAAAGTGGAGGCTCTGTTACATATGCTGTCCACAGTGGGCAGTAAATTAAAATTTAATGGAGATTTTCCTGTGAGTGTATCAGAAAATAGAAAAATCAACAAAACCCAAGAAAGAGCAAGATTCAGATTCCCTGAGGTTATAGGAACTGGAAACAAAATAAAGATGGTAACCTGAATGCCTTTAAATAAGTAGAAAACATCATGAAAACCTAAAACTTTACAAATGCAAAGGAAAGCTAGTTACTATTACAGAAATTATTTCTCTTTTATACCAAAATAGATTACAGGCAATAGACTCATTTCCTATGTTGACTTTTTTCATTTTCATGTTGGTTTCTCCCACAGTTCAGTTGTACTTCTAGCTGTAAAAAGGTAAACGTCCATACTAAAGTCTTAGATAGTATTATGCCCTATAACAAAGAAAATGTTAAGGAAAGAGGTATTTTCCTGCTTGTTTACTTTGTATCTCTGACAGAACTCTCTGTTTATTTTTTTTTCATTGCTATCATTTACTGCTTTTCATTTGTTGTGATTCAGTCATTTAGAGAATAGTTGGGGAGGGGTTTTGTTTGTTTGGACAATAAAAACTAGTATAGATTTGCAGAATAAATATGATGCAACTTTATTTTATGAACTTAATCTGATTTGGGTTGATAGTACTTCTTTAAATTTGGGCCTACCATGGTCGAGTCAATCTTGTATTTCTACTTATAGAAATAATTGATTTCTATTTTGCTAGTATGACATAGATAACTTAGAAAACACTTAATTTCATACTCGATAATATCAATGCCCATGTTTCCAGCGGTCTCCACAATGCATACCTGCATCCTGAAAAAAAAAGTAGTGAGTGCTGTTTTGGTTTTTTGTTTGGTTGGTTTGTTTGATTGTTTTTAACAAAGGAATCTTCACACCTATGCTGTTTGCAGTGAAATTCTGGATAATTTACAGTGGCATAACTATTCTGTGTTAACATGTATCATTCCCTTCACAGAATCTTCTGGGAAAGAAATCCAGCGTTGGATAAACTTTAAAGTAATTTTAAACTTCACTGGCAAGGAATGTGAAACTGACCCAAATATTCCTAAGCCTAAATCAAGGTGTGTCAAAGTCAGTGGAGCACCTGCATTGATTTCGGTGGTATCCAAGCTGAACTATCCTTTATGTCCCAGTCAGTGTTCTGGGAAAACAAATATGCACATTTATATATCCAGAGTCTTACGATGTTCTTTCTTAATAATCGTTCCCATTTGACTGTTCTGCCTCTCTCCCAAGCAAACAGTGGATATAGTGTCTCTCTCTTGTTACTGTGTTTCTTTTGTTACACTTCTCCATTTATTGGCCTGCAGTGTGAATGCTGAGACTATGAAAAATCTTAAATGAATTGTAGACCTGTATAATTAATATCTGCCAGCCTTTCTAGAAGTATTAAGGCACAGAATGTATTACTCCTTCAGTCTTAGCCTTACACATTTAGATTTTAATTCATCCAAGGACACCTTTCACTATCTGGTGAAAAAGTGGATACTTTACCTGATCAAAACAAGACCTTTTTTTCCATTAGAAGCACCTGTTTTATACATGGAAGGTTTAATTGTTTCCAGAACAGCTTCATTAACTTCTGAAAGTATTACCAATACAGCGCTCCCCAGAGCCAGGATGCTAATTAGAAAGAAAACTGGCCTTACAGTAGTTTGAAGAATGGTGTCTTTTTTTAAGAGAGCAGGAAGGATTATTCAATCATTGACAGAGTGTTTGTGCCAGAAAGTAGGAATAACTGCCAGTTATATGAGCTCAGAAAATACCTGTGACAAATGAATTATTCCCACAGTGAAACAGCCTCTTCAGACAATCAACAACAGTAAGCCTAATAATGATTCCATAAACAATGTTAAGATGTCCATCAAGTTCCATGCAGTTCAAGCAATGTCCTTTATGACCAATATTGTGGGTCAGCTCTAATGTCCCTGACTCGGTGGGTTAGGCATGTTTGGAGGGTACCATATGAATACTTGGATTGCTTCCTTAGGTACCCAGACTGTCAGTAGTAACACATCTGCCCTTTGCCACCGTTATGCTGATTTTATATTAAAGCTCTTGTAAGTCTCATTAAAAAAAGAAAACAAACGAAAAAAACAATACTGGACTAAAGAGTAAGTGTAAATATAAAATGTAAACAAAAATTAAATGAATAGATGAATAATAAAAACATGGATCCTATTACAGGTTAATGCATGATATCGACACTTGAAGTTTTGTATCAGTGGTCAGGCCTTTAGAATCTGTATAAAAAAGTTCCTGGATTAAAAATAGGTACCATGGCAAAGGAAATTACCCCAAATTTATTTATAAGAATCACTACCTAATGAGTCAAATAGGAAAATTTTTGGCCAGAAAGAAATAAAAGACAATAATTATTGTTCAAATCCTAGAACTTCTCTATTTTTTCCCAATGAGTGCTGTTTTTTAAAATATTTTTGGGGAGGATTTCTCTAGAAAGCAGAAATGCATTATAGCTGCTACTGTCAAATGAAGGGAGGGGAAAATAAACCTCAGATCCTGTCTAATAACTCAGGCTTGTTTGCTTTTTGGCCACTGCAACAGTAAGAATGCCCAGTATGAATCTTTTCTGGCAGTTTAACAAAATTGACATGTCCCTGTCAGACACAAACACAATGGAAATATATGTACATGCTTCTGAATATAAACAGGGAGCACAGTCTGAACAGCTAAGCGTATGAACATGAACTCATTTAGTAGCCTCAAGTGGTTGTGTATCTTAGAAGTGCACTGTGAGTAAACTAAAATGTTCTTTTGCTGGGGATGAGATGTGACCGTGAGCTGCATCCAGCTCTCTGTCTGAGACTGTCACTGCTAAAGAAAGTTTCTGTGTTCTTGCTGACATTTCAGAAGTTGTGAGCTATGATCTGGACTTGCTACACTGGCAAAAGAATAGGAAAGGTCACCCCGTCTCAGCAGTGAAACTGCCAGTAACAAAAGGATAATCCTCCTCAGTCTCAACAGCAGTTACAGGGAAGTTGATGCTAAGGTCAAGCAACAAGGCAAGACCAATACTAGTGCCAATGAACCTGTCAACATTAAACACCTCTTTTTCAGAGTAGTATTTTAACACTTCGCCGTTCTGTGATTCAGACTGTATCTTGACATGGTGGGGGGGTTTCCATTTGTTTAGGTGAAACTAAAGCTGACAGACATACGATAGGCCAAGCAGAAAAGGCCAAAAAAAAGACAGACCTTCGAAGTCTGAAGGTGACATTGAAGGAATCCAGCATTAGACACAAAAAATGCCCAACAAATTCAATAGATATTTTAAACTCTGTGTATGTACTTGTTTTTCTGAGCTTGGCAGCCACACTGGTGCTAGCATTGCTACTTTCTCCAAAATTACAGTTTCTATCAGATTGTGTACTGAGGAAAGGAATAAGCTTTTGCTACCGTGGATGGTGTCAGAATTCACAGTTCCTGGAAAACCTAGAAGAAATGACCAGATTATAATGAAATCAGCTTGTGTTTAAGTCAATTAAAGCAAGAGTTTCATCTACAGAGAAGGAAAATAATTTTAAACACTTCTCTAACCAACACACAAGATCTCAGTGCTGGAATAAGAAATTATGCTGGCACGGTGCCCTTTGCCCATTTTGAAAATATTTCCAACTGTTCTACTTCATTGTTTCTATATCAGCATGATATTACAACAGTGCCAGTGAGGGGGTATAACCTGAGAGATTTTTTCAGTACCAGTCTTGATGCCAATGGCTTTTTGAAACTTTTTTTCCCACCTTCTTCTGCTCAGCATAACCAAATGCAAAATAGATGCAGCCAAGACAAGTGATCATCAGCAGGAGGTACTGTATTTTCTTACCTTCTCCTAGATCAAGGGGAAAAAGGTACCACTCCTTGAGAGTGGGCTTTATGCCAAATACACTGGGAGCTTTGTTATGGCAATCACTCAGCTTTAATATAGGAGTCTTACCCCGTTTTTATCAATTAGCTCATTGGAAGGAAGGACTAGTTGCAAGTCCTCTTTCTGCAGTATAATCTGTGATAAGTTTGAGAGGTGATGGGCCACTTACTACTGGGTGATCAGCAACTGGAGCCTCAAAACTAGTGGTAGTTTATAAATCTCTTCAGAATTCTGCTATGGAACATTGACAGAGTGGGACATTTTATGTGGGAGCATAAAAAAAAAAAAGGATTTTACTTAAGTGAGCCTTCAAAGATCCAAATGTACTTAGTAGAGGGTTAGATAAAAAGGAACAGCTGCATCCTTAAAGAATCTATACGCATAAAGTAAGCTCAGATCTCTGCTTCTTCCTTGACTAACAAGCAGCTAAGAAAGCTCAATCTCCTTGGAATCATTACCAGGCTTTGTATCTGCTCATCCCTGACAGCAAATGATTATTTTTTTTTTTAAATATATTCTCCTTTTATTCACTAGTGCAGGAACAAAACTGAGTTTTTCTAAACTGGTTATTCTTCTCTGATCAAGCCCAGGTAGGAATGGATACTGGAATTAGCAATGGTGAGTTATTGTTTCAATAGGAGACAGAAAGAGAACAAAAGAGATTTGCTGGGGTGTTGGGATACAAGATGAAAACCAGGATCATCTGGGTGAAGAAATCAGATGTTGCTAAGATAGATGAGAATACTAAAGAGTGCTGTGAAGTCCGCACCTGACCTTTTTGCAGATCAAATAAAATAAGGGTCTGGTAGAAATTACTCTGTGATCATGTGATTAATAATTGTATTATAATCTGGAAAAAAAAAAAAGAGGTATCAAATTCTGTTTGCATATGAGTAGTTTTCATTTCCTAATTTTGTATACTTGAGTTTTCAACCCCAGTGTTGTCCTGTGAATGTAGTTTTGGTGTGTAAGGCTGGATATTACACAAAAAGAATAGAGAAGATGGAGTCTTAATAAAGTTTTGTTGCTTCAAGCTTGTACTGACTGCATTGCTCACAAGTGCCTGTATGAACAGGAAGCTTTTTTCATGGTTTCTTTCTCATAATGACATTCATAGAAACAGAAAAACCAAACTACTCATAGGCACAAATAAGAGTCAGATGCCTAGATGTCACTGAAGGTCATTGAAGGTCTCAGAATGCTATGACAGCCCAAACTGTTTGTATTTGTTAGAGTTAGAATAGAATTCTGCTATCAGATTTGGAGTTTGGTCTCTTAAGTAATACCACAGGTATTCTCCCTTTTAAGAATTTTAAAGAAACCAGGGCACTAATAAATTACATTTTTTTAAAGAATATTTTGACAGCATCGATGTAACAGGGCAGGAACAGGAAGAAAATCCTATCCACCAGTATTCACATGGTAAAAGATTAGATGCAAATGACACCTCCATGAAAGACTGGATGCTAGAAGATACAGCTGTCATTGCTTGATTATCATCCATCTGCCCCATTACCTCAGTAGATCAATTGTATTATATACTGGTAATCAGGTATGCTCAATGATTAATTTAATAATCTCCCTCACTACTCTTGAACAGATTTAGACTCAGCAAAAGAAAGTTGTGGACTACCTTTCCTGCAGTATTTGATACGAGAATGTCCATGTCACACAACCACAGGATCATTTAGGTTGGAAAAACCTCTATCCAGCTAACTTCAGGTGACAAAATATGAAATCCAGCAAAGGTACAAGCAGAGCTTACTATCTTAAAACAACAGAGGGTTGATTTGAAAGAGGAATTACTCCAGCTGAATTAATATTATGTTACAGTTGATTTTCTAGACCTATTTTCCTTTTGCTAGGAAAGGACATAGCCTTTGGGAAAACAGTAATTTTGGGTTTCCTCTTCTGCAAAGAATAGCCTCGGAAGAAGGACATGCTTGAAGCCGTTTGTCACAAAATGATTGGGTTGGCCAGAGAGCTTGAGACTTCACAAATATCACAGAATCATAGACGGGTTGGAAAGGACCTCTGAGATCATCAAGTCCAACCCTTGATCCAACACCACCGCGGTTACTAGACTATGGCACCAAGTGCCACATCCAGCCTCATCTTAAAAACCTCCAGGGACGGAGAATCCACCACTTCCCTGGGCAGCCCATTCCAGTGCCTGATTACTCTCTCTGTAAAGAATTTCTTTCTAATATCTAACCTCAGATGCCTCAGATGTGCACTGCAATGGAGTTTCAACATAGTGTACATCTCTAATATACCTGATGCTTAACATGCTACTTCAAAGGCATCCTTTGAAGAAAATTTCTATAGACCAAATCTCCAACCTGTCCACAGGGTGGTTGTGCAGTTCCATGCCAAGTCTATTGAAAAAGTGACACTTTCTATCCTAGAATCTTAACATAGATCAGACTGATTAACATTCCTGGAATGCAGGATTGCACAACAAAGTCAGTAGCCCTACAACTCTGTACTCGGCAGTTAATTTTGATTCAAACATGTAGATAGTTTTTGATATATTCTTCTTCTTCTTTGCTTACTTTTGTAAACAAAAGTTCAAAACTCAGAAGAGAATGTTTGCAGGCCCTGGTTCATCAGCCTTCCTCTGGAGACTGAAGATGCTTGTCTGAAAACTTATCAGGCTGCTGGCTCTGGGAATCTGAAAGTAGGATGCATTAGGTGTGTGTCATTTCACCAGGGACAGAAAGATATGGGTGAAGTGGGAAGAGTAAATGCAGGAGGACAAGTAGTCAGTAGAAGTTACTAAAATACAATACTAAAAATATCCTGTCCCCACCAGTTTAAATTCTCACCTACTCCTCTAAGTGGATAAGAGAAAAGAGAAAATTTCCATCTTCAGCTTTTGAAACTTCATCTGTCTCCTGAGTACCGAGCACCAGATCTTCAGCTGGCAGATGTCAGCTGGCAGTGATGAAACCTTACCATGTTTCTGAAGGATCTATTCTTCAACACCAGGCTGCCAACTTCAGTGTCAAAATCCCAAATGACTCTCAGCAGTACTTGAGGGCAAACAACCACAACAATTGCCTGGGGTCCTTGCACAATATTGACAGCCTGACAAGGCTAAGCTGGGTAGTAGGGCAAGCCATTTTGCAGATGGGTAGAATGTCCAATTCATTCATTAGCCTCTTCCTGTAGCTACTATGACTGTTACTCTGCCTCCAGTACTGCTGCTCAAACCTCTTGCTTTCCTGAGACCTAGACATTAGTTCCTAATGAACCACATCAGTAGTACATTGGCTGTTTGAGACTGTGGCATGACAGTTTCCAAGCAAACCAGACACCAGAAATAACGCTGCGGTGTGGACTCGGAATGGGCAATGAGCAAAGAGGAAGGAATGAAAGAGCTGTTTCATGTACTTACAAAGTTAAGGTAAAATGAACACAACAGTACACCAGGATGGAATGTAGTTGCTGGAAATGTCGGCACAAAGGTCTTTTTTTCTGGTTAAGGGTGCTAATGAGAAAAATTGCATAGCTTTTAATTGGCATGCATGGTAAAAAACATGCCCCAAAACAAATGGAAATTAGATAAGATTCGGAATATGCTGTGTATCAGAAGTCCAAATGAACAGGACTCGGAGAGCATACAAGTGAATTTTAGCAGTCACTGCAAATTATCTCAAATAGGTTCTTTATATTTACATGGGTTTGTGATGTCAAGCTGCAGGAGCTCAAAAGTTTTCCAGAGTTTGTTGCAAATGCTGTGTCTCAGTGGAGGTCAAAGGCTCTTTGGAACATGACTGAAAATTCCATCTCTAGCCTCAGTGAGTCACCAAAGGCTATAAGTGCTGAGACCACAACTCAGGAAAAACTATACAGACTTACTGAACACTGCACATTGTTAGTTTTCACTGAGAAATCAAGAAGAGATTTACAGTATTATGTAAACCTTTGCAGCGGAGCAGCACCATGTGTGGACCACATAAGCTGAGGTCCAGCAGGCTGCTTTGTCTATGCCAGAGCCATGAAAAAACAGGTTGGCTGCTGTGATTGCAGCTATCACCACTGAGAGAACAGTCAGGATGAAAATAATTAAGCACTCTGAAACAATTATCACATAAGAAATTGTTTCAGAGAGAATCAAAAGGTGCAGGAGTAAAAAATAAGTGGTTAGGTGGAATCTACATTTGGGAAATCAGTTCTTAAGTAATAATCTGTATATGATGCAGAGGTAATTTTCCAGTTTGACACATTTTCTTCAGAGGGGGAAAAGAACCAACCTGAATTCTGTACTTCTGTAGTTATAAGAACCTCTTTTGTATATTTCTGGTCCATTCACTTTACATATTTCCAGATTCCCTTGATTTTTTAAAGCAGTTACTCATGGCTGCAAGTGCAAACATCTGGGCAGTGGGAGGGAGTAAAAGGTAGCCAGCATAAAGAACAATTGTGTGGAGCACAGACAAGGCACTGAAGAACTTTGCTGCTTATTTCTTGATTTCTTTTCTTTCTTTCTTTTATGGCTTGCGTTGGTGGAATTTACAGTCTAAAAGCTAACTCATTGTTAATGCTGGTTCTCATCTGGGAATAGACACATTTAAATGCTCATACGGTTGTAGGCACTGAAATTTAGCAACCCTTTTTTTTAGCACTGCTATTCTATAAAAAGCATAGGGAATGCCCATAAGAGCATCTTTTCCTTTAGCGAAAAGACGCAACCTGATGAGAACATTACATAATCTTAGTACACATTTGGTATCTTTGGTATCTTACTCAGAAACTCAATTCCTAACATGCTGGTAATAATGGCATGCTAGAAAACATAAAATTGCCAACCTGGTGACTTTTTCATGGGTTGTCCAGAACTGATGGCAATTGCTAAATGAGAAGGAACACGCGAGAGGGAAAGGAGGATGGCTGCCAATAGTAAAAGTCACTATTGCTCTTTCCTCTACAGCTATGACAAGAAGCCAATGCTCCAGCCATAAGCAGTTTGGTGGAGGATTAAGGAATGGTGACACATACCTGGCCTCCAGAGGAGGCTGAGAATGTCTGAGCACGACGATGGTCTTTGAATAGAAATCTCCAAAACTGAGTAAATGAAAATAAGCACTAAGAACACCTGAGGGGGGAAAAAAGGGAGAGAGTGGAGAGAGGAGTGTGGCAGGAAGAAGAAATGGCGTCATGGTAAAAGGAAAGGTGGAGGTGAACAATGGAGGCAAAGACCTGTGCAAAAATAAATGCAAAAATGAGGGAAAAAAACCCTTTGACGTTTCAGAGAACTGAAGGAAGTAGTTAATATGAAATCTGGGGGAAAATCTTAAAGAACAAGCACAGAAAACCAAAAACATTTTCTGAATTGCAGCTCACAGGTTTCCCAGTGAGCTGAATAACTATCTCAACAATCCCACCCAATTTGTGAAGTATTCAAAATACCTTTAGTTAATTTTGTAACCCCCTCCCTGGAAATGCAGTACACTTTTTATACCGCTAAAGATGTGTCTCACAAGTGGAAGTAGTGATTAATTTGACAACTTATTAACTATTGAGCTCAACTGTCCCATCAGTAACCAACTTGAATAGCAAGACCAGTGAATGTGATAACAGTGGAACATTAGGGAGTAAAATAGTGATAATTCTACAGAGGTTAAATGGGAATGGGAAAACAGCCATATTGGCTCTTGTCTGCTCTGAGCTTGTGCAGTAAAGAAGTATGGTCACTCCATATCTAAATATTACATACCAGGACTGAGCCTGATCTGATCTCTTATAAAAATGAGAGGACATTTTATGAACATCCACTCTGAGTACAAATGAACTCAGAATGTAAGCAAGGACTGATGTCCTTTATTTGATTTATAAACACATTGTAGAGAACAATCACTGATTTTTTAAGAGTTCTTTGCATCTTTCAAGGATTCCAATCCCTTTTAGTATCCAATATGGATCATGTTCAAAGTAAAATCCTCTGTTAAATGTCACCAAATCCAATAAATACGTTAACATCTTATCTAAGTAAATTGTTCCAAGAGATGTTACAATGGTTGGTACATTTTATATGCAGAAACAATCTTTAGTGATGTCTGTTCATCTTGGTTTCCTGTTAATTTGTCAAGGACAGATACACTGGGCTTCATCACAGACGCAAGACTGTGAGGCAGCGTGAACTTCTGATGAACATTGACCACTGAGACTAATAATACCTAATTATGGCAAATATTTCTTCTATGTGGGCACTCACAATTCTCCTCACAGCAGACTATGAGAATATTCACAGCTGCTTTTGTCTCTCTTTGTAAACTGATGAAGCCCCCACCAAAATGCAAGTGAAAGTGCTGCTTCAATCACAGCACCGAGGTCTCATCCTTTCTGCTTCCAGCTTTAACAGAAAGATTGTTTGAAAAAAGCACCTCACCACGTCAACAGCCAAAACACCAAAACAAAGTAACTCAGAGTAAGAACTTCGGCTCAGATGTTGCTGGACGGAACTCCTCTCAGAGCTTTCTCCCAAACATTCACAGCCTAACAGTCCATGTCTGCCTCCAGTAGGCAGAAGGAGATTCTGGCAGATCCAGTTATGCTGTGAGTCTGGGGCAGCAAGAGGTTCCTGCTCAGTTGTCAAGCATAATTTGAGGTTCAGCACAGATTTTTGTGTTATGAGGGTTTCACAGCCCCTTTTTGAAGAATGCAGTGGAGACAAAACATTTGAATTAGCAAAAGGACAATGCAGAGTTTGCAATGTAAAATTAAACCAAATAAAACTGCAGAGCGAGCATTTTTAAGAGAAAGTTGAGTAAATGGCACACTGGGGCTAGAGTCCTCAGAAAGTTGGAGTGGAATTCTGTGGCTTCAAGGAACTTTTGAAAATGGCAGCTTATTCCTTGGAGGGTGCAGCAATGAACCAGCTGGTAGGGAGGGGTGATGCCAGATGCTGCAACGTCTGCATTGAGGTAGGAGGGGAGCAGATGAGGTTGAAGGGAATGTGCTCCAGTCTAATACACAGGTAGAGGAATATTTCTTCAAGAGGTAAAAGCAAAAGAAAAAAAATACAGTGATCCAGCATACTGGAAACTAGAGATGAATGTAGATCTCTATTGTCTCCCAAAGACAGACACAATTTTCTCTTAATGATAATTTTATTGTCATTGCCCATCTCCAACACGCAGGAGGATCATGGCTCTGGGATCTCATAAAGTTACAGCCAAACAACCATTTTTCCAGATAGTTACAGAGGAGAAATATTTGTAGTGCCGGTGACAGGGTTTCCACGGAGGATGCAGAGCAGAAAGAAAACAAATGCTTTGAAGATGGTGTACACAATCATGTAAGTTTTAAGCTGGAACTGACGTAAATCTCACACGGAGAAAGAAGGATGACAGAGTTGCAGTGGGACTAGCAGCCAGCAATGGACCACCCCATGAAGACAGTTTTTCACTTACACATTAACTTCACAATATGCAGTTTTCAGTCCTGTTGATGTTTCTAGCAGCTGCCTATGCACAGTATATATTATGGTAGAGGAATAATGAATCAGAGAATGCTTTCTCGTGAGACTGAGTTAAGCAAGATGCCTGTCTGGTGGTAGCCAGCTTCTTCACTAATAAAAAATTCAAACCATTACATCTCCTTCACTCTAGGACTGGCTCCAATACTCAGTCAGCCTCTGCCTTACAGAAGAGCTGACAGTTAGACTGATTTTAAAGCATACAAATCTCCTCTTCTTGTCTGCGTCTTTCCCAAAAGAAGAAGAGCTGTGCTGAAACAACAAAACAATATAACCTAAACCCATAGTTTTAAGAGGAACTTGTCCCTAGACAGGTACCACGTAAAGGAGCATTTTAAACCACCTTTCCCTGGCATCCTTTTCACTTATCATTCTTGACCTGTAAGTCAGCTCTCAGGAGCACTGTAATCACAGAAGCAACAATATCAACTCCTGACCCCTCTATCTGACAAACACAACCAAAGGGACAGCTGAGAACATGCTCTGTTGAGGTAGAAGCAGCAATACAGAAAGCATTCATTTCCTTAGCAACTAGGACAACCTCTTCTTTAATTAGCACATCATGGTCTGAACTTTGCTAATAGAACCTGCCCACACTGCATGCTAACCATGGGTTAGGTAATCTTGAGCTTGCCAACTCAGACAGCCTACCACGCTTCTGCACCCTGACATTCTCCACATGAGCACTGTTCTCAGGTCCCACATCTGCAGGCAGGCTGTGGGTGGTGTTAAATGAATGATACATCCTTGTGGTTTCTCACCCTGGACTCATGATCCCATATCCCATCACACATTCCGCTGGGTGGGCAGGCACAGGGTGTTATGGAACAGCTTCTGAGTAGTCTTTTGGGATTTGGGAGGTTACTGTCTATGACAAAGGAATTAGTTTCCTGACATTAGCTTAGCAAATATGGTAGAGGAATAAGTGTTATCCCACTACCCAAACAGCCCCACTTGCTCTGTTCTCCCTGATTACTACTCTTCCACCTTCTTAAGCTTCTTCCCCAGCATCAGTGATGACTAAGTCACCGGTGTCAGAAATCACCAATATTTGATAGCACCAGCAATTACAGAACACAATCTTCTAGAAAATGCATCATATGGGTTTGTAGTGCAGTTGTGCTCTGTTCCTGCCTCCAAATTTCAGGAAAGAAAATATTAAATATCTGGATGAAAGTGAGTTTTGAAGGGAAAAAAAAATAGGGTTTAGAAAACCGTTGTCACAGCTCTAATTACAGCTCATATATAGCCACTGAAATTTGTATCAGCACAGCAATTGTAGCACAAAGTTCAGAGCAGAAAGTGAAACTGGTCTGAGATAACACATACTCAAATATTTATTCTGGGTTGAGTTCTGTACTGCCACTGATATTGGAGAGGTAGAGTCCAAAGCTAGAATGGGTATGTCTATATTAAATCCTACCAATCCAGTGGAACAAATCATGCTCTCAGACTTGCTAAGTAGATGAAATAGTGCATTCAAAAGAGGAGAAAACTAAATTCTAATTATTTTAAATGCTTTATTTAATAACACCATGAACTAAGGTAGGAAAGTTTTCCATTTTTTCCCTGTTATATTGAATTAATCGTGGGAATTAGGGAAAAAACACAAGATCCTCTGCTGGGAAGCCTGCTCAGCAAAACAGTGAATGACACCGTGACTGCTTGTGGGATCACCTTCAGTATGCTTTTACCTACAGTTTACGTAAAAGTATATGTCAGGAGGTTTCGTAACTACAAGATTTACATGTTAGCAATGTTAAAGGAGAGCGTCTCAGGAGGGATGATTTCTGTAGGTTTTTGTTTGGGGTTTCAGTGTGGTTTGTTTAGTTTGTTTTTAACGTTGAACGGCATGAACTGAAAGAGAAAGCTGCTGCCATCCTACAAGAACAGAGATACTTATTCAAGATACCAGATACCCTTGTAAATGTACTCTGTGAAAAACAAGAAATTGCACCTCAGAATCAGTAAATTCTGTGAGTACACATGCATACCAGACAGTATCAAGCACATCTAAAATACTGAGTCTGTGTTCTCAAATGTGGCTAATAGTTGGAATACTAGCAAAAAGGTGCTTTTCTTCCATTCTTGAAAATGTCAGACTTTTAACAGATCATTGCCCCAACAGAGTCAGAGACTCAGAGAAGTGCTGTGATCAAAGACGCACATCATGGTTCTGAAGAGGAATTCAGGAAATGCAAGTTCAGCTGGTATAAAGAACTATCACCTCTTTGCACTGGTTATGTGCATCCTTAAATTACCCATTAGATAATTCTGCCACTTCACTGAACTTTCAGCATTGAAGATATTTATTCTTCCTTGTCCAGGAGGAATGGCTTTAGTGGTAATTATGGAAATAAAAGAGATAATAAAGCTCCCATGCAAATCTTATGTTTTGTGTATTTTCTTATTTGACTATAAAAGTGATATTCCCAAAAGTGTGGAGTCAGGGAAGTTTTAAAACTGCTGATGAGCATCACCTGTTGTTAGCTTAATTAAATACTAGTGATTTACCCATTACAAAAGACTTTGTTCCGTCATGAAATCCTTTCCTAGTGTATGGAGGCATCAAAAGAGACTGCAATATTAACTGCATAAGTTGGCTTTCACTTGTGAAGTGTTTTGAGATCTACTCATGGGGAGTGAAATAGGGGCAGGTAATTTCATTTTTACTCTAAAAGCCTGTTGTTTCTCTCAGCACTGGCAGATACTCCTCTCAGTCAACTAATATATGGGATGCTCTCAATTCAGAGTATTCTTTCCTTTATCTGGAATAGCAATAATACCTTGGAAAAAAAACCCAAAAATTGCTTTTCAAATGAAATCTGACAGACTTGAGCACTACCGTTTGTTTTTATGCACTGATCCCTCTACCTATGGAGAGATTTTGCTGACAGTTCCTGCTGTGCTCCTGCCCCAGGATATTGATGATGATACTACATTAAATGTCTCCTTGGAAGCCTGCAAGCCTCTATTGCTCTGCAAGCATCTCTGGCAAGCAGAGCTACCTCTTCTCTTCCTGTGCAATGGAAGCCTGGGGGTGTATCTCTTGCTTATTGCATCTTTTGTTTCATATCTGAGGACTTGGACATCAACAGAACATACTTTCCCAAGCTCCGTTTAAGCCTGTTCCTTTCATAACCTGAATGCAACAGTCACTCCCGCTCCGAGCATCCATGGCAAGTGTTCTGTCAGCCCACATGCACCAGGGCACGGGAAGGATTAGCCTGCACAGAGCAGTTGGGGTACTTGGTACATAACTGGCGTCCTGGCTTCTCTGACATAGAGCTTTCGAGATGGTAGTCTGGAGTCTTGTCCATTAAAATCTGAAATTCTGTAACATTTTGCCTTCTGGGGATATTTGCTTGTGGAATAGGAGGGCCTTCCCATACGTAATGATTGGTGTGAGGGAGAGTGGAAGAAAGATAAGAGATATTTGCTGTGAAGTTTTTCTTTTCACTGTTTCAGTTGTGGAAAGATAACCAGGAGAGCTCTACTTAATCTCCATGTCTCTCTTGTCCTTTCAGAAAGATCTGCAAGGTGTCAGAACCCCAGGCCAGAGGAATTTTGTGTATCTAATGCCCAGATTAAGGTGCTCAAGAAGGTTCAGGACAGAATTTTATTATGCTTGTTTGCCAGAGCACATGGCTTTGACAGGAAAAAAAAACACCAAAAAAAAAAAAAAAAAAAAAAAGGCAAAAAAAAAAAAAAGATATTTGGATTATAAACACTTTTAAAACTGTAAACTTAAACATGAGGACTACTGTCAGCAATTTGCTTTTGCACATAAAGAGTGAATAGGCTAAACCAAGTAACTTTCAATGTTTCCTGGACAGTGGGTAGATCATGTGTATGTTAAAGTTTTCTCTCATAGGGAGTTTACACAGGTTTTCTTTTAGTTCAGAGAGTTGGAATCTGACTTTCTAGAGAAAGAGCGCTGTGTTCTCAATTTTGATTTGCTATTATCATAAAACACTCTGTAGTGACAATGTATAGCATGTGTAAAACTAATCAACAATGTTAAAAAAATTCATGTCGGTGCTATAATTTGTTGACATGTTTAAAACTCATCCCTGAAAGAGATTCCTTTGAGTAATGAACTATCTGTATGACGACCACAGAACCCTTTTGTTTGCCAAAAGAGAAACTGAGGTCCCCAAAATCTTGTTTTACATTCAGCCACAACACAGCATGAGCAGCAGCCCTTCTTTTTCACACAGTCAGGGCACACACATTTGGCCAGTCATGGGGATTGTTGGGTTCAGCATTCTTAATCACTTTATAATTGGATTCTTTGTTGGGCCACTTTGTGTGCATTTATCAGCGAAGTCCAGATCAAGAGAGGTCAAAGCAAAGCCTCCCCAAATTTGCCACTGCCCTTTCCACAATTGAGATCGCTCCTTTAAACTTTAGATCAACATTTTTCTTTATGGCATCAGTGGACTAGGGTAACATTTACTGCAGATGAAATGTATTTCCATAAGACTGACAGAGGGCCCCTATAGCCTTCCTTGCCTGTGGGAGCAGGGCAGGAGGAAATGCCAAGGGCAAGTCTTGCTCAGTCCTGCAGTTCTTTTTGATCCAGAATGTGTTTCTTTTTTATTCTTTCCTTAAGCAATGAATCGAGCTCCTGTATCAGAGGAATGATTGTTGACTTATACGCACACGGTGGAAAGGTTACTTCAATCAGAGGGAAAAAAAAAACAAACGAAAAAACAAGAGGAAATGCTCCCCAAATTGTGTGTGTACATCTAAAAAAGGAAACTCTTCTACTCATAAACAGAGGTGTCAGACAAGAGCTCCTTTAATAAAGGCACCACCAGCAATACTTCTGGATGGCTTTTCTCTTTGTTTTTTGCATTAACATGAGCACACTTGAGAACCCCACTCCTTAATCAGAACCCCATTTTGTTAGCAATTGTACAAATAATCCCACACTGCCCCCTAGTAGGAAATCTTACAGATCTTCAGGAGAGTACACAGAGCAATTATTAGGCCAAAAAGAATTGTATTGAGTTTACAAAGGGGATCACTGAATAAACATATCCCTTTACTGGACCCAGAATAAGAAACTAGTAACACCTTACCTAAGGGTTTGTTTGGGGAGGGTGGGTTGTTTTTTCTTGTGGTTTTCTTTTTGGTTGGTTAGATGGTTTGGGGTTTTTTTGCTTGTTTGTGGTTTGGGGAGAGGGTCCCTTTTTTTTTTTTTTTTTGGTAGTTTTTGGTGGGGTTCTTAAATTTATGAAGAAGGCCCCTCCCTCTTATCTCTAAAAATGTTTGTGAAAATGCTGTGTGGGGATGAAAATTGATCTGAATTCCTCAATATAAATATGCACTGTCCTTCTGCCTCTGGGGAGCTAAAGAGGGAAGAATCACAGAGAAAGCACAGCTCTCTGTGGATGGGAAAAATGTAATAAAAGCAGGCCATTAATGGACTTCAGTAGTGTTTATGGTCAAAGTACATGAACATTGTATCAGCCAGAGGTTGGGAGGGCTAAAGCAATTTTGCCAGCTGTGTGATCTTGCTCTGACTGGAGCAAAAGGTTTATGGGTGGGAGCTTGGTTCTGAGAACACAGCCTCCCTTGCAGAGTCTTCATGTACCCAATTGTACACAAAAGTTTGATGTTCTTCCAAAAGCAAGGATTGTGAAAGCTGTTATTATGAACCCTCTGATTCAAGTACCTTAGGACATGACAAAGGAACAAACACATCCTGGATGAAATTAGTTCTCTTCAATGTTTCTGAAGGATGCAGAGGACCGGCGGGGTGGGGGTGGGGGGTGTGTTGGACAAAAGAGGAAACAATAAAATTAAGTTTTTTAGTTCTTAAAATAACTAAGGCTGAAATATTTCATACCAACCCTGACAACTTAAATTTGACTTGTTGCCTTTGAGATGGACAGCCACAGCATTAGATTTTAAATTTCAGCAAGAAAGTCAAAGCTGTTCAAGTCCTCAAGCCATAACAAAATGCTCATGTGGTCTGGATATAGCTTTGTGTGCAAGCCTGTGTGTATAATGAGTCATGCACAAACACATGTGTTTATTGGAAGCTGAGTTTTCCAAGACAAATTCAGCCTCTTGCTCCCAAAATTCCTTTTTTCTCAGAGACTGCACACCGACTGCTTGTCACATAATAAGGGTAATTTATTTCCCTGTTGCCTCACTTTGAAAATGTCACCATTTCTGGAATGTTTTTCAGCCAAACGGTTTAGATATCTGGCCAAGAGTAAGCCTGTAAAGATGGAGTGAGGAAGAGTTCAAATCGGTGCCAGTTTCCCAAATTGCTATATTGTACAAGTTCCCCTAGTGCTTTCTGTGTACAGGGCAATACCTTCTCTCCATTTGACCTTGGACCTTTTAGTTGGATATCATTTTGCTAGTGCTTTGCAATGTGATAAATGTATGTTGACATGTTTCACCTGTGATTTTACACCAGGCCACGATGCAGGCCTTTATTCAAAAATCAGCCTGTGGCTGCACAGCAGTAAGCGAAATTTGCAATCTCTGTAGTGAATAGAACTGTAGATTCTCCATCCACAGACATAGTGAAAACTTGACTAGACAAGGCTTTAAGGAACCTGATGGAAATTTGAAGTTGGTTTAGAGCAAGAGAGTTGGACCAGATGACCTGCTGCGATTCTTTCCAATCTAAACTGTTCTGTGATTTCTCCCAAGCCAGGCATGACAATGAGCATGAAGCAAAGTGTAATTAAAAGAGGACTGCCTTGATTCATTAGAGCTTAGATACAGGTGACCAGGTCACCAACAAGTGTTATCCTAGCACACACACAAATGTTTGGTGAGAGGTGGGGTGCTCTGGAGTGAGGCTACCATCCTCGGCAGTGCAGATCTCAACTCTTGAGCAAGCAGCAGTCACCCACATTCAGCCAGTCAAAAGCATCTCCATCCTGTACATTTCAAAGCTTCCTCAGTCCCACCTCAGGTGCTGAAAGGAGTAGTAGATCCCTACTCATGATGGACTTTAAGAAAAGCTTGTCCTTGTGAGAGAAGTCTTTTGACTGTACGGCCTGTCTTACTGTCCAAAATCAGTATCGCTGTCCCACCAAAACACTTTTATAACTGAGTTTAGAACTGTTGTCAGAACAGTCATCAGCAACAAGACTCTCATTTTTAAGTAACTTAGATATGCTAGAAACTCCAAAGGTGGCTCTGATTCTTGCTACTTGTTGGAGAACCTTCCCGGAGGTGCTCTAACTAGAGGAAATTAGAGCAGCTTCCAGAAACTCTGCTTCAGTTTCAGTGAGAGTCCAGAGCAGTATAGACACGATGGGTATGATTCACTTCTCCAGATTCATCTTATCTTAGTGTAGGTGTATAAAATAGGTCAAATGAATCAGAGCCTAAAATTCCTGCTTAAGAGGAATTGCCTTGCTTAAACATACATCTCTATTATAAATCGTTCTCACAGGCAGTTCTAACACTTGACCCATGATAGGAATAGTATATATATATGTTGCTATATCAATATATCAAGTAATCAATATAATAAAATTAGATATTTCAATGCATTTAAAATAGTTGTAATTTTTTTCTGAACATTACCCAGATGGAAATGTCACAATTTCTGGGTTCCAGAATGAAAGTAGGTGTTAGGATTACCCACCAAATGGTGATCATTTATCTGGAGAGCTCCAAACATCAGTCACTTACAGGTCACCAAAGTCTTCTCCATCTTCCAGATCCTAAGGGCTCTCTTCTACCTTTAGATTCACCGTGGCAGGAGATGCATTTTTTATATCCGGGAAAAGACAGCTACAAATATGAGAGGAAGGGCCACGTGGCATTCTTCTAAATCTGGCAAATTCTTTCACTAATATGGTAACAGCCTCTGTTTCTTATGAGAGAATGGATTTGTTTAGAATGAGAGAAATCGCAGATAGCTTTTCACAGTATTCAAAGGTCCCATGGTTCATATTCACGTCATTCACAGGTCTGGTCAAATAAATTGAATCACACCGCACTGGTCTCTCATTATACCTTGTTATTCTAGCTTATTTCATAAAGAACACAGTCTTTGCTAGCGTTTTTTAAACCCAGAGGATAAGAGCCAACACACACATGCAGAGTCCATCTACCTTGAGAGAAAACGTTATAACTTGCAAGTTTTTACTTCTTACATGGACAATCAGTAGTCTACAAAAATCAGGGCTATGACATTGATCACAACATTCTCCTGTTCTTGCCCATCAACTTTTTATGCCATTATCTCAGCACTCTGAAGCACATCTACATAGAAACTAGAAAAATGTGTGAATTCTGTCCAGTAGAGACTACCAGAACAGAATTCCTTACCTGAAATGCCATTCGGGATGTTTGGTTTACCCAACTTTGAAACAATTCAGAGCCAGGTGGGTGAAACATGCATAAACACACACATATATATATATCTATATATAATGAATATATGGAAATATTTAGATGAGAGAAAATAATGCCATAAAATAGGGATTCAAATGATTATGTCTTCATAATTTAATAATTTCTGTAGTAGAAGACGAAGACCAAGATTGTCAGTGATCATCAGTGTTCTATCATTTCCAAGCACCCACCACAAAGGGTCTCTAAATTTCAAATAATTCACTCTCTGACAAGATCCCTTTAAGGTATTTCAAACTAAAGTAACCAGAAAAATCACACTATATTCTATATGACTATTCATTAATTCATTTATTTTTGCCACAAGCTTGTAATTTTCACTATTAAACACCTAGATAAGTACCAAGAAATCACTATTCACTGGCCAAATGTGTCCCCATTAAACGGAGTTTATGCTAATACTGCCTCAGTTAAGTAACAGTTATTCATTATCCTCAGGCTAAATTGTTTCACTGGCAGATGTCTCATTAAAACAGCTGTTCTGAGCAACCACAACCATACAAACCAGGGAATTTTCTATTGTCCTTATTGTTGTTGTTATTATTAACAATAAGCATTTAAATAAACACTTCAGAGGTACACAACTCACAATTGCTCTCTGTGTGTTCCTTACCCTGGAAGTATGGTGATCGAAAGACCATTTGTAACAGTGGAAGCAACTGTTAATTGGTTGGATAACACAACACAGCATATGTTTTTCGATATTACTGTTATTCTGGAGCAAGTGTTTGACCTTACCTTATGCTATTTTGGAGCTTTTCCTCCACAACCTAAAGAAAAGCAAATTTGAAGAGACAGCAGCATTCTCAGCAGCTGAAACAGGGCCAGAGATGTTTCTCCTTTCCTTTTCTCCTTCTCCAATTCTTTTCCCTCTCTCTTTGGCTTTCAGACTGTCTGAAATGCACAGACTGCCTCTGTCTGTTCGTTTATTCCCCTAAGAGCCCTGTAAACTCCTCTCCACCAGCAAACTGTGCCGTACTTCTCTCTCATTCTCTTTGCTGGAGGAATTTCCATGCTGGGAAAGGCAGGAAAACAAGCTTTCCATCCCTCTGCTTTCCTGCTCATCTGGCTTGAGTACTGCTCAGCCTCTCCCGCCCTGGAGGAAGTGCACCTAGGTCCTCCTCAGGGGCAATGCTTGCAGAACAGAGCTGGCCACATAACCATCTCAAGCATTTAGCAGCCAAGCAATAACAAGGCTGTAATGAGCCCAAATTAAATGTTTCAAATGCTTAACTTTGCCAAGTAAAAGCAGTTTTCCATAGCAACAGTAGAAGGGGAAAATGCCATCTCTACCAGACACTGTGTCCATCCTCCAAAGAATGGGGACACTACAGCTTCTAAAATAAAGTTTTATGTACTTGCTGTCATGGCAAAATAGTGCTGTCTCTCCCCTTAGTCTCATTCCAGGGAGCTTTTCAAGCATTTTTGTTAAAACTTAAAAAATGCATATGCTTATTCCGAGTTAAAAATCCCACGTGGGAAACATCTGTGCAGTTAAAGCGAGTAAAAGTTGAAAATAAAGACTTATAAAGGGAAGCATCAGGAAACCCTGGTAAGTGATATTTCTATAGTTGATTGCAAAATATCAGTAATTGGGAAAGAAATAGGAAGGTGAGCCTGTGCTTCCAGAGTCTGTGACGGATTACAGTGCTTAAGCAGCTCAGATCCTCTGTGACAGGTTAGCAGTCAGGAGCAGGAGAAGCGGCACAGCACCAGGTTGTTCCAGAACAACTGTGCAATCGTGCAGGCAGTCCTTGCAAGGTACCATGGATGGGCCCAGGAGGATGGGGACCGTGGGGGGATCGGGTTTGAGTTAGGATAGAAATGTGGGAGCTGGATAACCCAACACGACCACGCGGGCTGGGCAGGGGAGAAGTGGGATGGCAAAGGGAGACAACCTGCAGGGCGGCGCAGCATCCCGGAGCGGAGCAGAACTGCCCTGCTTTGTGTTAATAGACACTCAGTCTCGAATAGAGCACGGTGCTAATAATGCCAAGGTCAAGGGTTTGATCCCTGTAGGCCATTCACTTAAGAGTTGGGCTTGATGATCCTTGTGGGTCCCTTCCAGCTCAGGCTGCTCTGTGATTCTGTGAAATGCCAGCATGTCTGCTTCATCGGTGGAGAGGCAGACGAGTGAGTAATTGCCTGGTATCTGTGGAGGCTGTGGGGCGTGATTCAGCTCTGTGTGGCAGAAGCATTGCCACCTCACCTCTAATGAACTAACACGGTAATGAACACAGCTCCCTTTGCAGAGCACTTGTTTTAGCTGTTGAATTAGGCTTGTTAGACAAACCCTAGAGAGCTCTTTATTTTTTTTCCGTTTTCATAATCTGTGAAAGTTAAAAGCTTGTTTTTCTTTCGCACAGTCGCAGATTTGTCTTCTTACTGTTTCATAAAGGCATATTTTGACTGCCTGAAATCACTGGTAGTTCCAATGCGAATGCAAGGATTTCTCAGAGGACAGTTAATCAAGACCATTAGCAAGGTCCCATGTAGAGTGTTAAATACCAGTTTGGGTAGATTTAACTGTATGATAATAAATAGAATAGATAGAATCACCATGTTGTTAGTCTGTTCAGGGCAGGCAGAGGTTTCTGAAGTTTATATTGCTCAAAATACTCCAATGAGTAAATCAGTTCTACTTTTTTGTCTTTAATGATGTTGAGTGGGAGATACTTCAAGTCCCATAATGTTCTTTTAAATTTCAGATTTATTCGTAACCTAGGCAAAAGAGGGAAATCAATCTCTAGAAAATATTCATAGCAAGAAACCCTCCCCAGACACAAAAAATTAGTTCAAGTAAGAGAGAAATATTTCACTTTAATAATTTTAAAATATTTTTATTTGATTTTGACTGCCTATCTCTTATGTAGCCCTGGTAATGTGACCCTTTTCCTTCACTGAAAATTTCTTATATTTCTTTTTAACTTGCACCTTTTGTTACAAAAAGGAAAAAAAAAATTAGAAAATTATCAGTTCAGTATATTTAATAGTAACACCTCCCCAACCCTCATTACAGCCATTAAAATTTTGCATTCTTAAAATAGGACAGGAAGCCCTGGAGTCAGATCCCATCTCCTTTGTCAGGAACTGTGAATCTTATCTACATCCATGGTGAGCTAGATGCAGCTGACAAGATCTAAAGAAGCTTTTAAGCTAATAATTCCTCGGGTAGCTTGGAATCTGGGTGAGAGCCAGCGGGAGTCTGGCATGCAGTCTGATAAATTTTGCTAGCAATATAGTGGCTTTTCAAGCTTTGATGAACCTTGTGTCAGAGTATCTCTAAGATATAGCATCTTTATCTTTATACACAGATTTCCCCCAGAAAATCAGTGCCCATAGCACAGTGAGCACGCAGGAGTTGCTTGTGCCCAGTTCAAATTATTTCCCTTTTTACTGAGTTATTTAATTTTTTTCCAGAGGATACTCTGGTTATTTTGCAGAAGTATGATTTCACTGGCACATAGAGCAAGGAGGGAAGAGAGTATGTGTCATGATGAGCATGGCACAAAATTATGTCCACCTGTGTATATTGGGAGGAAAAGGTGCTCATCAAGGTGCTATTAAGCATTTTCTTGAGTCTTCTGATGGCCAAAAAAATTTGCAAATCCATTCACAGCTATTTCACTAAAGAAATGTAAGATGAATTTAGGGTATTCCAAAACTGAGGCACCATGACTCATGATGAATCATGAGTACAGTAGACCTCAAAAGTTTCTTCATCTTTTTCACTGACTGAAAAGGAGAAAGCTTTGTAGGAAGAAGTGGGCTTCAGGAGTTGTCATGAGGTACTTAAAAACACACCAGGAGGGCAGGAGGCAATATTCCAAGGTTTGGGAGTTTTTTGCCCTTGCAAATCAAGACAGTCACATAGAGGTTAAATTTCTGGAAAAACATTTATGTTATTTTTCCATCACTGAGGAATAAAAATAGACAAAACAAGAGCTTCTGCCATTGGCAGAGTGGGTCAGACAGCTCTGGCACAGTTCAGCACATAAACATATACATACTCATGTCTTACTTTAGCCCAGCTCAGCAAATAGTGTGCTTTGTTTCTACTTTCTGCAATTATTTTCTGGAAAAAAAAATCTTCCACAGTCTTACGGTAAATAATTCATGAGAGTATTTATCTTAAACTCCTTGTCCCCTGGCCCCATAACTACTTTCTCTTTAAACAATTCCTGTCGTTTGTGTACATGTAACTGACTGTGCCTCAATCGCCTATGACAATATAATACAGGTAATTTTCTTTGGCTGCATTACTCTATCATTATTTTGGCTCTGTGCTTAATATGTTACAGTAATGAATGTTTAACAATGCCTGGTAACCTTTCCACTGCTTGTCTACAGGTTATTTAAAGTGAAGGGAGGGGAGGCAGAGACTCATATCTGATTAATAATTTGCTCACTTCACTTTGTAATGAGAAAGAGAAAGGAAAAATATGAAGATGGCTGCTTATTTCTTAAGCCAGTGTGTCTTTAATCCATGATTGTGGCTGGCAATGTGACTCCATGTGGCTATTTCATTGCGGGTACATAAAAAAAACTGCAAAAGAAAATGAAGTGTAAAAAAAACCAGACAAGCAGCAGGAGGAAAACATTTCATCTTGTACACAACTAAATGGGAAAAGAGACAAGCAGGCAACAGATGACAGATGAATGGGCCTATGAGGGACTGCATTTTTGTGTCAAAACAGAGCCAACTGTCTAACAGTCATTCAGATGGTAGGAGAGGCACCACACAGCATGATTCCCAGTTCAGCTGGCACTTAGGGGTTTAATTATGTACATGGTAAATATTCTGCAACGACAATATCCTGGCTTCAGATACGGGCACCCAAAGCCAAGGCTTCTTTCTAGCTCTGCCTCTCCTACTGTTCTTAGTTTTCACTTTGAACTGATGTAAAACTGTGCTGTGAATTCCCAGGGATGAGGGAAGCTGTCACAAATGCCACATCACCCGTTCCCATCCCTGCCTCACAGAGAACATTAATTCCCCTGTTTGTGCATTGCAGGGGTCCTGTGCTCTGACACAACTCCTGCTCTCCGACATGAAGTGGTTTGAAAAGACAAATAAGGTTGGCTCAGGGTTAGTTTTTACACTGGCAGGTGGATATAACCTACACAGTCCAGTTGTTTTCTGCTCTTCTCTCTGACTGTGCTGTAGCTCCAGCAGTGTAGCTCAGCACAGGTGCTTTGCTTAAACCTGAAATGACACCAAGGGTATCCGATAGACCTTAACGATGAGAAACAAGGATTTCTGACCAGTCAGCTTTCCAGAACTGACCAGAAACTTTCAACCTGAAGGAAAAGCAAGAAGCTTTTTGCAAAGTACAGCAAGAAATAATTGCTTATTTATGAATACTTAAATATTACAGCATAACTATAATTGTATGATTAGTAGTAAATGGTTTTGTCAACTACATTAGAGCATTCCTTTGCACAGAACTGTCATCGGTGGGTAGAAGCCCACAGAATGGCAGATTGAGCAGTCACTTCTCATTGCTGATTTCTTTTACACTGCCTCCAACTCCACTATTGCTGGTATAAAACCAGCAGTAACTTCAGAGTTGTGGAAGTCACAGAATCACAGAATCACAGAATGGCTAAGTTTGGGAGGGACCACACTGGGTTATCTGGTCTCAGCTCCCTGTTCAAACGGAGTTGTCCTAGAGCACATTGCACAGGATTGTGTCCAGATGATTCTTGAATATCTCCAGGGAGGGAGAATCAACAACCTCTCTGGGCAGTCTGCTCCAGGGTATGGTCACCTGCACAGTAAAGAAGTTCTTCCTCACATTCAGGTGGAACTTCCTATACATCAGTTTCTGCCCATTGCCTCTTCTCCTATTGCTTGGCACCAGCAAGAAGAGCCTGGCTCCATCCTCTGGGTACCCTCCCTTCAGATACTGATAGACATTGATGAGGTTCCCTCTCAGTTGTCTCTTCTCGAGGTGGAACAGGCCCAGCTTCCTCAGCCTTTCCTCGTCAGAGAGATGTGCCAGTCCCTTAATCATCTTTGTTGCCTCCATTGACCCCGCTCAAGGAGCTCCACATCTCTTTTGTACTGAGGAGCCCAGAACTGGACACAGGACTCCAGACGTGGCCTCACCAGGGCTGAGTAGAAGGGGAGCATGCTGGCAATGCTCCTCCTCAGGCATCCCTGGGTACCATTGGCCATCTTGGCCACAACAACAAGCTGCTGGGTCGTGGACAGATTGTCGTCCACCAGGACCCCCAGGTCTTTTTCCACAGAGCTGTTTTCCAGCAGGTCAGGCCCCAGTCTGTACTGGTGCCTGGGGTTATTCTTCCTCAAGTGCAGGATCATGCCTTTGCTGAATTTCAGACAGTTCTTCTCTGCCCACCTCTCCAACCTGTCGAGGTCCCTCTGAAGGGCTGCACAACTCCGGGGTATCAGCCACTCCTCCCAGCTTTGTGTCATCAGCAAACTTGCTATGGAGGCATCTACCCCTTCATCCAAGTCCTTGATGAGTAAATTAAACAATACTGGGCCAAATACTGAACCTTGGGGGGCACCACTAGGGACAGGTCCCCAACTAGATCCTGTGCCACTGATGGTGGCTGCCTGCAAACTCTGTTATGGTTGTCAGAGGAAATGGAAAATCCCTTCTGCGCTTGTGCAGTTTTGTCATAGCTGTTAGAAACACTCTGAGTAGTAGTCTCTGATTTACAAAGCCCATCCAGCTGTGGACTGTGGTTTCCTTTCCTAAGACTGTTTGTTTTTCATTACAGCAATTGAAAAAAAGCTGGGGCTTTTCTCCATATAATCTCCAGATTAGAGATCCGGTTGTTCTGGCTGCATGTTACTTTTCCTTGATGGTCCTAAACCTTGGAAATTGCTTCTCTACTACTCTAATAGAAGCAATATGTTGACTCTCACAGCATGTGGCAATCCCTGAGGATCACAGGTAAATGAACTTTTAATTGCCCTTCTTGTGTGTGTGGTTGGGGATGCAGGGACAGGAAAACACGCAAAGTACTTGCCAAAACAAGTGGTTAATTATTCAGCAATAGCAAAGATGAGCTAAACCAGGAGAAATTGATCCTGCAAGACCTATTTGGAGGTGGTTTTTCTAAGGGGAGAAAGCACCTGTTTCTGACTCTAGGTTATGCAGAGGTCCAGAGGTCTAACTAGGATAAGATAGATATCTGTGTAAGTCTTCCAACGTCTGTGGAGGGAGTAAAGCAGGGAGGCCCAGCTCTGCTGCCATTTACCTGGGCTTCCTCTTAAGACCCTTGCCTGTTCTGTATCCAGAAACACTGCTGCCAGTTTCCCCTATGGCTAGGCAGCTGGGTGGGATTTAATGGCGTATTCCTATAGTTACAGATTCTTCCTTCTATATACAGTATGAGACACAGAGAGAGAGAAAAAGACCTGTATACCTTCAATGGACTCTAAGAAGTAGAGTTTATTATTGAACTACATTATCCAAGTTTCCCAGATCATATATGCAATTTCAGTGAATTCATAACCAATGATTTCTCTTTATTTGTCAGTTGTTTACACACTATGTGATACTAAGAGGGGATGAAGGTTGCTGAAGTATCAGCAGCCAAGGAAATAAATATGCTGATAAAATGACTTATTTGGGTACAGTATCAGAAACTGTCTAAATTCCTTTCTAACAAGACTAGTCATGATAAATTACATCCATACATTTGAAAGCACCCTCAGTTCCCTAATAATAACCTCTCCATATAAATCTATGCAGCACTGGCTATGTTTTTGTTTATGGAATACTCACACTATGTCCATTTGAAGAATTGATGACCCTCTGTGGCTGTTTCAAATCCAGCTTGTCCCACACATTGTGAGATAAAGATTTTCACTTGTGTTGAGTGTTAGCCCAGAGAGTGATGAACTTCTGCAGCCCTCTTACAAAATAAGAGCTAAGGAGGGAAGGGGTGTAGAGCTCTGTCTGATGGCAGCAGAGTGGAGATGCAGAAACATGAACTCCATAGAAAGTGCTGAGTAAACGTTTTGATAATGTCCCTGTAAATTCCTTGTTAAAAGGAAATCATAAGTGTACATACTACTCTACAGGAAATGCTAATGGTTTAGAGTATCAGAAAATACTGAACCAGAATGCATTACTAGGATTAAAGGAAACATTACATGTGCAAAGGAGTTCCCAACTAGAGCTTTCCAAAGTATAAAGGGAATCTGCTAGTACATGGAAATTTCTTTGAAAGGCTTTTAACCCCCTCTTTGTCAGCTTAAACAGAAGAGTCTAGGCTAAGACATGCAATTGGTCCTGTGACTTTTGGTTAGCCCAGAATCACAGAATTTGTGAGATTAGAAGTGGCCTCTGGAGGTCATCTTGTCCAACCAATGCCCCGGTTCAAGCAGGGCCACCTACAGCAGGTTCCTGAGGACCATACCCAGACAACTTTTTAATATCTCCAATGGCAGAGACTCCATAATCTCCTTGGGCAACCTGTTCCAGTGCTCAGTCACCCTCACAGCAAAATGTGTTTTCTGATGTTTAGGGGGAACCTCCTGTGATTCAGTTTGGGCCCAATGTCCCTTGCTCTGCCACTGGACACCACTGAAAAGTGCCTGGCTGCATCATCTTTTTACCCTCCCTTCAGGTATTTATATACATAGTTAAGACTCCCCTCCAAACCTTTTCTTCTCTGTGCTGAACTGTCCCAGCTCACCTCGTATGTGAGGTACTCCAGTCCCTTAGTGGACTTCACTGGACTCTCTCCAGTGTGTCCATGCCTCTCTTGTATTGAGGAGCCCATAACTGGACCCAGAACTCCAAATGTTGTTTCCCCAGTGCTGTACAGAGGAAGGATCAACCCCCTAGACCTGCTGGCAACATTGCTCCTAATGCAGCCCAGAATATCACTAACCTTCTTTGCTGCAAGGGCACGCTGCTGCCTTATGTTAAACTTGATGTTTACCAGGAGTGCCAGGTCCTTTTCTATTATGCTGCTTTCCAACAAGGTCATTGTCAGCATTACTGGTGCCTGGGTTCCCTTGTAGAATTTTATGAGGTTTCTGCCAACCCATTTCTCCAGCCTGTCAAGGTCCCTCTGGATATGAGCACAACACTCTGGTTGTGACACAAACTCCCAGTTTTGTGTCATTGGCAAAACTGCTGAGGGTACACTTGTCCTCATCATCCAGATCATTAACGAAGATGTTAATCCGAATCAGACCCAGTATTGACCCCTGGGGTACATTGCTAGTTACTGACCTCA
>VXAY01005783.1:276002-326264 GCA_013399855.1 Oxyruncus cristatus | reverse complement strand
TTCTTCCTTCTATATACAGTATGAGACACAGAGAGAGAGAAAAAGACCTGTATACCTTCAATGGACTCTAAGAAGTAGAGTTTATTATTGAACTACATTATCCAAGTTTCCCAGATCATATATGCAATTTCAGTGAATTCATAACCAATGATTTCTCTTTATTTGTCAGTTGTTTACACACTATGTGATACTAAGAGGGGATGAAGGTTGCTGAAGTATCAGCAGCCAAGGAAATAAATATGCTGATAAAATGACTTATTTGGGTACAGTATCAGAAACTGTCTAAATTCCTTTCTAACAAGACTAGTCATGATAAATTACATCCATACATTTGAAAGCACCCTCAGTTCCCTAATAATAACCTCTCCATATAAATCTATGCAGCACTGGCTATGTTTTTGTTTATGGAATACTCACACTATGTCCATTTGAAGAATTGATGACCCTCTGTGGCTGTTTCAAATCCAGCTTGTCCCACACATTGTGAGATAAAGATTTTCACTTGTGTTGAGTGTTAGCCCAGAGAGTGATGAACTTCTGCAGCCCTCTTACAAAATGAGAGCTAAGGAGGGAAGGGGTGTAGAGCTCTGTCTGATGGCAGCAGAGTGGAGATGCAGAAACATGAACTCCATAGAAAGTGCTGAGTAAACGTTTTGATAATGTCCCTGTAAATTCCTTGTTAAAAGGAAATCATAAGTGTACATACTACTCTACAGGAAATGCTAATGGTTTAGAGTATCAGAAAATACTGAACCAGAATGCATTACTAGGATTAAAGGAAACATTACATGTGCAAAGGAGTTCCCAACTAGAGCTTTCCAAAGTATAAAGGGAATCTGCTAGTACATGGAAATTTCTTTGAAAGGCTTTTAACCCCCTCTTTGTCAGCTTAAACAGAAGAGTCTAGGCTAAGACATGCAATTGGTCCTGTGACTTTTGGTTAGCCCAGAATCACAGAATTTGTGAGATTAGAAGTGGCCTCTGGAGGTCATCTTGTCCAACCAATGCCCCGGTTCAAGCAGGGCCACCTACAGCAGGTTCCTGAGGACCATACCCAGACAACTTTTTAATATCTCCAATGGCAGAGACTCCATAATCTCCTTGGGCAACCTGTTCCAGTGCTCAGTCACCCTCACAGCAAAATGTGTTTTCTGATGTTTAGAGGGAACCTCCTGTGATTCAGTTTGGGCCCAATGTCCCTTGCTCTGCCACTGGACACCACTGAAAAGTGCCTGGCTGCATCATCTTTTTACCCTCCCTTCAGGTATTTATATACATAGTTAAGACTCCCCTCCAAACCTTTTCTTCTCTGTGCTGAACTGTCCCAGCTCACCTCGTATACCCGGTACTCCAGTCCCTTCATCATCTTTGTGGACTTCACTGGACTCTCTCCAGTGTGTCCATGCCTCTCTTGTATTGAGGAGCCCATAACTGGACCCAGAACTCCAAATGTTGTTTCCCCAGTGCTGTACAGAGGAAGGATCAACCCCCTAGACCTGCTGGCAACATTGCTCCTAATGCAGCCCAGAATATCACTAACCTTCTTTGCTGCAAGGGCACGCTGCTGCCTTATGTTAAACTTGATGTTTACCAGGAGTGCCAGGTCCTTTTCTATTATGCTGCTTTCCAACAAGGTCATTGTCAGCATTACTGGTGCCTGGGTTCCCTTGTAGAATTTTATGAGGTTTCTGCCAACCCATTTCTCCAGCCTGTCAAGGTCCCTCTGGATATGAGCACAACACTCTGGTTGTGACACAAACTCCCAGTTTTGTGTCATTGGCAAAACTGCTGAGGGTACACTTGTCCTCATCATCCAGATCATTAACGAAGATGTTAATCCGAATCAGACCCAGTATTGACCCCTGGGGTACATTGCTAGTTACTGACCTCATGGTAGACTTTGTGCCACTGATCACCACCCTTTGGGCTCAGCTGTTCAGACAGTTTTCAGTCTACCTCACTGTCTGCTCATCCAGTTCCTACTTCAACAGCTTGTCTATGAGGATCTTACAGGAGTCAGCCTTGGAAGCCTTGATGAAGTCCAGGTAGACAATACCCACTGCTCTCCCTGCATCTACCAAGCCAATTGTTTCATCATAGAAGTTCATCAGGTTGGTCAGGCACCAGGTTGGAAACCTTCTTAACGCTGAACCAGAAAGGACCTAAGTAGGACCTATGATTTGCAGAAAGCATCTGCTTAATACTTCCTGCAACTCAGTCTTTTATAGGTATCCAAGATTGTGAATCTAAATTACGCAGTTTAAATTTTATCTTAAATGAAGCTGGAAGCAAATAGCAATTGAAGATGTATGCCTCACTACAGCACACAACATCTTTACTTTTATGTTTAACAATCAGGGTAAGAAAAGAGCTGTTTAAGAAAAATCCCTCAATTTACAGTTTTCCTTATTAGCACAGATCTGAAAATTATGCCTTTCTGTGTGCTATTAAGTGCTGATTCTTAAGTGTTTGAGGTCTATTTTGCCTCTACATGAGGTCTGATTTAATTATTTAGTATTCCATAAAGACCTAGTTCCAGCTCCTCCATAAGTCATTGGAAATGTTCCCTTGATCTCAGCGTGTAGGTCCCTATGAGTGCTGCTCAGGCTGAACATTCAGCCTCTAGAAGGAAGAATTACTGCCTGCTGTGCATTTCTGATGCTCCGTCAGCCACCCCCGGTGAGTTGCTGCAGCCTCTTCGAAAGGAGCAATTGGTCCATTGAGGAAAGCAGTGGAGACAGACTCACAGGCCGGGAACCTCTCCCACTGTTACAGCCACATTTTAAGTAGCCTTTTCACTGAGTAAACCTACAGGCTGCAAGAACCTGCATGTTTAGTAACATCTGTCTTTCAGCCGCATCAGTTGCCCCAATCTCCTTTATCTGTCAAACTCTTTAACCACCTGTCAGCAGCATTTGAGAAGGACTGCAAATAACACTCAAGCTTCTGTTCATACTTCCATATGACCTTCTCCAGATTAAACCCCTTTCCACATTGGGAGTATCTAATACGTCCTGACTCTCTAGAGGGATCAGATCAGCACTGTGTTTCCTCTGTATTAAGGTTCCTGCCGCTGATCCTGAAAGACTGTCAGGATTGAATGATATCTCTCTAAGAAGAAGGAAGGGTAAAAAGGGGTGGGCTTCAAAGTTCAAAAGGGAAATTTAAATCTTCAGTGAGATCTTCCATGCCTGGCTAACATCTTACCTAGAACTGCAAGTAGGATACAAACAGAAGGAAGGAGACTATGGCAGATGACAAAGTTCATTTTATTCCCACCAAAGAAAACACAAAGATGAAGACACAAACTATTTTTGACCAGTGTGATTATGTTTGTATACATATTGGATTACCTATACAAATGAATTGTAGAGCTAAAGTCACAAATTCATGAGTTTTTAAGCTGAAAGGTTGAAATTTTTTAGAACTGAAAACAAGTTGTAGGAAGTTTCTGCAAAGTCAGCTGGCAATACATGAGATACAATAAGTTCCACTGTTTTTGCATCAGTGATTTGGACACCAAAACATCAGTCCAGAGCCCAAAAACTGCTTCAAGACTTCTAAAAATTTAAGTAGTTTCTTAATATATCTATTCTGAAAAGTGCTTAATCGGGCACTTACATTTATGCATATTTAAGTCCTATTGATTTCAAAATGGAGTTTAAGCACACACCTAAATGCTTCACTGATTTGTGAAATGAAGGAACAAAAGAACTGCATAGTGGAACAGACTAAAGAACCATCTAATAAGGTATCCAATACCCATCAATGACCAATAATGCATTTTATTTTTTAGTGCTATACCACGAAGAAATTTCTTCCTGACCTCAGCAGGTAACCATGCCCTGAAGCATGAGGATTGATAGCCCTTGTAATTGTATTTAGCTAGTGTCCTTGCAGATGTTCTTTTTATTTATATAAATGCTGATTCACTGGAACATGGGGAGAGATCCCTCTCAATATCTAGACCAGTGAATATCATGGTTTAATTATACCTTTTATAAACAACATCACCTTTCATCCACTCACAATGTGTTGCTTTGTAATTTCATTCAGTGGCCTCCGATTTATTTTTTATTACCAAAAAGGCAGACTAGCAGTGCTTTCTTGGCCTTCCTTTTGTCATTTATTATTATCTATACCTTTATTGTATCTGCTTTTACTTCTCAAATTATTATCTTCCTTTTTCTGAAGTGCCCTAGACTGAACTACATCTCAGTCACAGCTTTGGCATAAACTCCAACTCAGGAGCGATGCGTGCAGGTGCAGACCAAGAGCTTGGCAACATCCCAGGGTACGTATATGCTGTCAGCTAATCTGTCACCACTGCCCTTTTTCCTGGCCAGCATTGCTGATCATCCACGCCTACAGACCTGCAAAAAGAGGCTGACACTGCAGTTTGCAGAGGAGAAGCCTTAGCTGTGCTCAGCCCTTGCTGCGTGCCCAGGCTTTTCGTCGGGAGATTTGTGTGCATGAGGTATGATCCAGGCCCATCAGTACAGAGTTGGTCCTTTGAGCTCCTATGAAACCTTAGCTAAAATATATTATCATGGAGCTGAGATTCCCCTGCAGCCCATGGTGCAGACCATGGTGCAGCAGCTGTGCCCCTGCAGCCCAGGAGGACCACTGGGGTGCAGAGACCCATCTGCAGCCTGTGGAGGGGACCCACACCAGAGCATGTGGATGTCCAGAGGAAGCTATGACCCTGTGGGAGGCCCATGTTGGAGCAGGGTTCTGGCAGGGACCTGCTGACCCATGAAGAGAGGAGACCACGCTAGGGCAGGTTTTCCTGGTAGGACCTGTGGCTGTGTGAGGGACCTACACTGGAGCAGCCTGTGCCTTAAGGACTGCATCCCATGGAAAAGTGACCGACGTTGCAGTGGTTTGTGAAGAGTTGTTGCCCGTGGGATGGACTCACGCTGGAGAAGTTTGTGAAAAGCTGTCTCTCATGGAAGGGACCCCATGAGAGCAAGGGAAGGACTCCTCCCCGAGCAGCAACAGAAACAACAGACCATAACCCCCATTCCCTGTCTCCTTGCACTGCTGGGTGGGGGAAGACGTAGAACTTGGAAGGAGGGAGGGGTGGGGGGAAGGTGTTTTTAAGATTTATTTTACTTCTTATCTTCCTGCTCTGATTTTGTTAGCAATAAATTTAATTAATATCCCCACTCTGAGTCTGTTTTGCCTGTGACAGTGATCAGTGAGTGATCTCTCCCAGTTCTTCATTCACGAACCCTCCGTTATATTTTCTCTCCTCTGTCCAGTTGCAGAGGGAAGTGAGAGAGTGGCATTAGCAGGTCCCTGTTGTTCAGCCAGGGTTAACCAGCTACAGTCCTTTTGGTGCTGAAACCTGGAATCATGAGGATTTTGAGACAAGGATAGTAATTGGGAGAAGTAATGGGCAAAACCAATACTGAACAACGTTGAAGAATGAAATGATCTTATGGAATTTTTGTTGTAATTCTGGTGAAGGGTCAAGGAGTAGATTTTGTGTAAATTGTCCGTTTTCATTTGGTGTGGTGATGATGTTATTTTGATTTTTGTGGGGGGAATTTTTGTTATGTTTTGTTTTGGTTGGTTATCTTCATTAATTTAAGTGAAGGTTGTGATGAATGTGAATTTTAATGATAATTCCTAAATATGTGATTCACAGAGGCGAGGGGTAGAAACCAGACACAAATAAGTATCTTCTTTCTGCTATGTCCAATATGACCAAATTAAATAATCTTAAACATTTCTAATCTTCCTTTCAGTGGAAACTCTCCAAGGCTTCCATGGCCTCTGTAGGCAATCACTTTAGGCTCTGAAGCATGAGATATGATTACCATTGTAATTATCTTAGCCTGTATAGATACAAATGTTACTAATGGTCATAAAATTATCCAGTGTGGGCTCTTTTTTCTCCTCCTTTTAGCCAGCCTCTGCATTAATGTCCTTAACTTCCTAGAACTGTGAATTTCTGAAGAGGAGTACATGCTGCACAAGTCAGTCCACTCCTCGGATTTGTTCTAAATATACAGCCTTTTACAATCCCCAGCCAACAGCTTCCCTTGGGCTTCTAAAGGATTTTGAATAATGAAAAATGAATTGGGAAATGAACTATTGTTATGGGTGAATTTTATCAGATAGTTTTATGGAAATCGGTGGATTATTTATATATACTATAATTGTAACACGATTCACTAAATACTTTTGAATGCTAAATGTACTGCTTATTAATTTACATTTTAAGAGTCCCCTTGTTCTTGCATTATGTGACAATATAAAAAGGACAGACTGATTAGTTTTCACTATTTCTCACATAATTATGAATACCTCAATCAAATCTCTCTCAGGCCCTTTTTTTTTTTTTTTTCAGGCAGAATAGGATAGGGTCCTTTAAATTTTCAGGTTTTACTTCTGACAAGTAGATAAGATTGCCTCATTATCCGTAATATTGCCCTGTAGGTTTCTAAATTTTTACTGGAACTTTCAACATGCTCTTTAACTGCACGGGCTTTCTTTGCTGCTCGAGGCAAACAGGATCAAGGGCCACTTAGGCCTGTGTGGGGTAATTACCACAATGCCACCTCACTCCCCACTTCACTCTACAAGTCTTTGACACAACAAGATACGCAGCATTGTGCCTGATTTGGTTAACAGCCCAGGGGAAGCCAATGATTTTCTTTAAATGAGTTTAATGGCTGATAAGCTTAAACACTGCATTGAAAGAAGGCCCAAATGACTCCACAAAAATGGCCAGCAAAGTTTCAGTGGGCAGTTCTTTGGGCGAAGGTCTGTCTTTTCTTCTGTGCTCCTGTGGTTGGGATGTAGCTGATACCACCACAAACACCATGCTCTGACAGTAGCAGGATTAGCGAATCCGTATTTCACCTGTCTTAATAGCCTTGCTCCTATACAACCCTCCAGCTCTCTGTCTTCAAAATTCCTATACAATGTCATCGCTTACAGAGCTTTCCATGGCCTGTCCACTGCCTTGCCTGCGTCATGGGACTTGCATCATTCTCCAATGACCCTGATTCAGGAGGGAGGATTGTTCTGCAGCACACCTGAATGGGCAGGCTGAGCAAAGCAGATAACTGTAAAGCTCACTCTGAAACCTTTCCTTCTATGGAGACACTGATTTGAACCCCTTTCCTCTATCCAGACCCAATTCTTACAAGGCACAGGTGTTTCTAATCTCTGAAACCTCCTTAAAGGTTGGTTGAAATTAGAAAATGACTTAAGGGGGTGGGAAAGCAGCAGGCAGAAGAACAATGTCATAAGGCTTGTTTCCTCAAGAAATGAAGATAATAAATAAATAATCAAGAGTCAGGCTGCAGATCTCAGTGATTATATGAGCAAGATTAGTTTATTTTTTTCTCCCATCGTAGCACTCATTATAAGAGCCTGCTTTGGGCTTCTTAGGTGGCTAGAAGTATTTCATAAACCTGTCTATCATAAGAATACAAAAGGTAGTTAACCTGGCAATTCTTGGACTTCTGTTTGCTATTTCCATACTATTTCCCTCCTCCCGTAGCAAGGAAATTTAGTTCTGGAGAGGGGAAATAAACAGAGTATGTGTACTCAGCAGGCAGGAGAGATCAATGATCAATGATCTTTCACACCTGTGATTCGCACTGCAGGTCATGAACGCCACATGCTGGATCAACAATCCTTCTTACTCAGCAGAGGGTTATTCCCTTTGGTCCATGAGACACTCTTGGGCAGTAATGAGAAAATACTAATCCTGGCATAATACAGCAGCTGAGGGAACTCCACCATCAGATTAGAGAAAGTCCTACAAGTGAGAAGGGGCTTGTTTGGGGAACCAACTCTGATGCCCTGCTGAGCAGATGGAGACTGCTTTTGGCCTCTTCTGCTTTTAGCTTTGTCTTGATTTCAGCTACCCCTGCAAATGCCTGTGTGGACAGAGAAGGTCAGTTTCCACTTTGATACTCATTAAAGTTGAAAATCCAACTGTATCAAATAGGATGTGAAGGACTAAAGTCACAGCCTCCTGTGCCTGTTAAGTAGGTCTTTGCTGCTTTCATCCTCCCTTCTGCAAACGCTTTCAGAAGATGGGCTCTGTTTGTGTGTGTGTGCATGAATGTGTGTACATGAGAGATGGACACCTTGAGCTGGACTCTTCCCTGCTGCTGACACCACACTTATACCTCAGCAAGATGCTGCCCTGGCAGGAGCTGCCAGCCTTCCAGCAAAGCATCATCTGTCAGGTGGAGCATTAAACTGCTCACTATGGAAGCCAAGCCTACTAAAATACAATCCATCTCAGGGATGCATTGACCAGTCTCAACATTAAGAGCAGCAGCAGACTTCCTGTGCTCAGCATTTCCACCTGAAAACAAGCTTGCTAAATGATTCCTTTGAATGCTCCTTACCTTGCATCCTTACCTCGCATCCTTACCTCGTGGGCTGGTATGTTTACTGCATCTTCAGGCTGCATCCTTAGTCAATTTTTCCACTTGTTATAAAAGAAATAAAAGTTTACCAAACAGATGAATAATTCTGATTAACTATAAATGGCTGTATCCCAGAGGTGTCCCTATGGTGCAATTATCCACTCCCTCTTTGCTGTAGCAGAAGAGCATCTCTACAATTTCTGTCAGATGATGCTGCTGCAGTAATTTAGTGCTCTGCAGGCAAAAACCATGGCTCTGCCTCACCCATCTCCATCCAGTCTCCTGTAGTGGTCCGCCTCACAGTGGGGACTCCAGGGCAAAGCATTATAAGGAATTTCCCCACACTCTGGGGAACAAGTGTGGTGGACAAACCAACAACCCTTACCCTGGATGAACCTAGGGAACGTCCCTGAAGCTGTGGAGCCTCTTAAAGCCCAGGATATGTACTTACAGCCACAATAGCTATGTTTCAGAACTTTCATTTTTAATGATGCTTCTCTGCTGTAGTGTGGTGCTCACAGCTCTCACTGTGCCCCTGGTCAGCAGCTCTCCTGCAAGTCAAAGGTTTTATGAGCATGAGGCAGCCACAGCCTGGATTCCAGTCTCTATACCCCCATCAGAGATTGATTGTTCTTTTAACCACACAAAGGCAGCTGTGCTGGCTCTTACATCCTCTCTTATTAGCTGTTAACAAATCTACAGGCGAGAGCTGTTACTGATGTCTCTGCTGTAGTGAAAGCTTTATTTGAGAAACAACTTATTTTCCTGCATGCTTAGATCCTTCTTTTTCTCTTGTCTTTCATAGGAGGTGTTTACATAATCAGTGGAGCACAGGACAAGCATCTCCAAAGCCAGTACCAGATTTGGAAGTGGCAGAAGAGAGCTAGGGACAGCCGAGAAGCTGACCCTTAATTTGGGAGTGGTACTGGATGCATCTGGTTATCCCATTGCAGGGGTTTGAGCTGATGTGAACACGACTCTCATGTGTCTCTGTGAGAGATGGGAGCAATTTGGGCAGAATAGAGATAGGGTACTTCAAGCAAGATGAACTTTTTATTTATATAGTGTGTAGTTCTGCAGACACACTGATATAGAAGGTATCACTGATACAGAAGGTATAACACTGCTGATGGTGATATGCTGGTGATGCTGGGTAGAGGTATCAAGTGACCATTACTAGGGAAACTAGCTTGGGTGTCAGAAAAGTCTAGCCACAGAAAACAGAGTCTAGAGCATACTTATTTACCCCTGTTTCTTGTAGCAGAGTTCTCAGAACTTCACCTGGCAGATGCCAGGGCTCTGTGCCCTCAAACACAGGGAACTGGATAACTACCTCTTGACAACAGCGTGTATGTCTCTCAAAGGCTCATCAGGAGTGCTACCCAAGGCTGTTGTTCATCCTGCCCATAGTTCCAAGCTTTGGTGATACGGGTTTGATTAGCTATCAAGCTAGATGTGCAATCTTAGCTCGTTTCAGCTATAAGGCCGGGCTGTGTCTTCCTTCCACTAGGCCTGAATGTGCTCTCTGCCTCTCCATTTATTGACACCATTTCTTACAAAATGGAATAGATCTAATAGGGTTCATGCAGTGATATTGACCACTGTGCTTCAGAAAAAAAGGGAATTTCTAAAGGCAATTAATTTCAGGAACCTTCTCCACCCACTCCTCAGTTCAGGATGTTCTGCCCAGCCCTTACCCCCAGACCACAGGATACTCAGGAATTACACTCCCTCACAACCTTTTCTGGATTTCCTTTCTTAATAAGGACACACATTTAAATATTCACCAGGAAAGGATACTTCTCTGTTGTGGAAGCCAGGAGCAGTGGAGTATAAGTTTCTGATTCGGTGAGTTTTTGCACAAAGCTTGTGTGAGAAAGAGAAAAACCGAAACATAGTATAAGCTCGAAAAACATGAAAACAGCCTACGTATGGGAACAATAAGTAACAGCCTCTTAGGAGTCATTACATCAGTCCCATGTCCTACAGTATAAGCTCATGTGGCATCATATACCCTTCCTCACCTCTCTGCTAAACCTCATTAAGGCAGAGGAAAAAGCTTGGAGCTGTCCTTGCGCAAGTACTGTCTTGTCTCATCAGCATCCTCCTGGTATCCCCTTCATGCCCACTGGTGCCTGACGACTGAGCAGGGCCCACACACAAAGATGGAGGAGTTCCTTCTCACTCCAGTTTCACTCATCAGTTTCAGTTAGGGTGGCTCCCAAAAAGCCAGGTCAGGGATCTTCACTCAAGGACTTCACAGATGAAGCTCTCTGTCCCAGACCTGCACAGGAAAAGGGAGAGAGAATTAAAAAAAGGACAGAAGCTAAACCAAACTGTTTTTCTTTGCAGGACGAAAAACCTGCCAGGAGACAAAGGATGAGTGAAAGGGCTGCCTTGTTGTCCAGTGCAGGGTAGGTATATCCCTGCAGTGCCCCTAGAGATGGCAGTCCCAGACTTTCTCAGCTCTTTCAGATTTCCTTGTTCACAACCACATGTGTGTGTGTGTGCGCTGTCTCGTGTCATAAAAATCAGAAGTAATTTCAGTAAAGATGGTCACAGAGCCAAAATTCAGCATTTATCTTCTTCCTTTCTCCCAAAGAAAATGTTTGGAGTTACCTTGGGGCGTTAAATAAAAACCTTAATTAAAAGGTTTCATGCAAATTCAGGAGGAGCAGAGATTCTCTCCCTTCCCCTAGAATGCTTATTCAAGCTTTTAATTTTGAGAAATTTTAATCTTTAATTTTTTTTTTGTTGTTGCTCTTCATGCATGTTTAGTACATTTTAGCAAGAATCGTTTTGTCTAATTATTCAGAAAAGTAGGCCATGTTTCTTCTTAAAAGTCCCATGGACCCCAAATTAACTCTGGAATGTTGTAGGAGGTTAAACTTAATAACATCCTTCTGACTTGCATAGATTGGCAATGTTTCTGCTGTACATTTTCTTTCTTTTCAATGTCATTATTATTTGGTTTTCTTTGTAGTGTGGGAGGATCTATCCATCCTACCTCATTCTGAACCAGGACTCTGCTGTGCTAAGTGTTGTACAAACACAAAAGAAAACCCTGGTTATTTCCCTGAGCATGCAGAGTTGTGAGACAGCGATGAGGAGCTCAGTAGCAATGTCCAGAGCACACACAGCAGCTGCTGTTCCAGAGTAAAGGATTTTGGAGGGTATCACAGCACTCATGGCCTTAATATGAATTTGGAGGAAAATAATGTAAAGGTAACGGTGGATTTTTATGAGAAACTATTGAAAGGTGAAGGTGCCATGCAGGGAAAAATGCAAAGATGTTTATCAGAAATGGTAATATAGGCAGAAAAAACCTAGTGTGACTGAAATAACAGAGGCAATTACTGTGCTGCTCTTTTTACTTTAACTTTGGTACTGCTGAAGGAAATATTTTGCAGATTAGTTCAGGCATGTTGTAATTATTTCAAGAGTCACCATGAGGATGCAACGTCAGCACATTATGGATCTGACACATTCTCTGAGCCAGTATGGATAACAGAAATCTCAATATCTAGGGGTCACAATCATTAGTAGCAGCAGTAGCTGAAAGTTTCTCTACAGCAGAGAGTCAGCACAGGCTCAGCAAAATCCCAGTAAAACCCTTGGATTACACAGATGAAGTGCAACAAGGAAGCAGGCCTTAAATTGTAGTCCTGGTCTAGGTAATTTTCATGCAAGTGTGTTTAATTTTGAAGATATGGGATCTCTGGGCTCCCAGTGCCCCTACATGTACACTGCTTCCCTTGCTGATAAACTGAGAAGCTAGTCCAATGCTGCAGACAGCAGAAAGAATGGCTGTATTTATATCCTGCTGGAGTAGTACTTCGGAGGTTGTGGGAACGCCTGCAAAATTTGCAGGTCAGCGTTTCACAGTAATGAGTAGATGAAAACTGTAAATCACTTCCCACACTCAAGTTATGAGATCTGCTCTCCACGAGAGTTAATAGTCAGTTTTGTCAAAAATAAAAAACACAACCCACAACAAAAACCAACCAACCAAAAGAAAAAAACCAACCGAGCAAACAAAAAAACCAACCAGGGAAAACGAACACTACAAGAGTTTTTTACTTCATAGCTGCTTTAGTTCAATCCACTGATACTTTCGCAGGTTTGGAAAGGATGCTGAGATTCAACCAAGGAGATTGGTACAAATGGCTGCTGAGAGATAGCAGCAAGCCTCAAATCAACAGAATATGAGGAATGAACAGCAAAATAATTATGCAATGGATAAAAACAATTGTGACCTTTATGAAATTGAGACTATGGCAATTTATATCATCATGCATGGAGATGCCGCTGGACACCCTGTGCTGGCCATTGCAGACTTACGAGATCCTTTGCTCTCCTGCTCCTGCACCCATGCTTCTGTCGAGGGATACTCACTAAGGTGGAGAAGCAGCTGGCAATGGAATGTCCCTGCTGATGCTTAGAAACCACTCTAAATATTGGTGCTTCTGAGCGATCCCAACAGGATGTTCCAAAGATATGAGAAGACCACAACACACACACACACACACACACACACACACGCACACACACACACACACACACACACATACAAAAACTATAACCCTTTGTACTCACTGTGAAGGGCCGAGTAAGCTGTTTCAAGTGACGCTCCCAAAAGATATGCTAAAACAAGAGAAAACACTCAGGAGCTTCATATGCTGCCTACATTGTGCTGAATCAGGCCCAATCTGTTTATTTATTCCCCTGATTTATAGACCAGCTTCTGCCATAGCAGCAGGGTGTTTATTTACACGTAGAAAAACATAAATTCTGATAAATTCCATAAAACCTGCAGAACAAACAGAGCTTAAGAAAAAAACCCCAACCCTCTAGCTAACATTTACATCTTGTGTTGTGTTCTGAGTTACTACACATGCTATAGCAAGCTCCAGGGCTTTTAACAGAGCTTACTGATAAAAATAAAGCACTTCAAAGACTTTTTTTAAAGGCATTGAAATAAAGGTCAATGGATAATTTCTTGAAAGCACATATGTGATTTAGAAAGCAAAGTCTTATTTTGAGAGACACCTAGGTACAGAATATTGTCAGCATTCAGTATCTCATTCCAGGGAAAACACTGGAGATTAAATACCTCTCCTCTTGAAGGATCTGGGTCTAAAAAGGTCTTGTGACCTTTCATCATCCTTTAGTTTTAAGACATTAGGTCTAAACTAGTTTTTTAATTAAGTGTTAATGCCTCAGTCATTTGGATCGTGTAAAACTGTGTTGGAAAACCTAAATGGCTTTACAAATCTGAACCCTGAGAGATGAATGTCTCTTGACACTGAAGGAAACTGCAGGCCTGAAGGCCACATTCATTGATACCTGAACCAAGTTTAGCACTTCAGTTCTGCTGAGGACCTCAGGACCATCTGTCCAAGGAAGAAATTTTCAAAGGTACAGAGTGTTGTCTGATAGGGGTTAGGACGTGACTTTTCAAATAAAATATATCAATGAGAAACTTGCTTTCACAAGGGAGAGAGAGACTTCCAAATCAGATACAACCAGATACGTCTTCCAACTTCAGTCTGTTGTTAAGGAAGAATTTTAACTGTGGATTTTCTTAGCCCTTCAGTAAAGTTACAGTAGAGTTCTCTCCAAATCTGTTGGAAAACAGAATTCTATGAAAACTTGCAGCGAAGGAGGAAACCTACTGCAATGCTTTGCTATCCTTACTGCTAGAATCTTCTCTAATGCTTAATCTGATGCTAACTTGCTTTCAGTTTTTCCCCATTATTTCTCACCTTATCCACCATGGATATGGAGAAACTCAATTATTTTCTTTGCAGCAGTTATATATATATTTTTCTGGAGACAACTATGTTTTTACTCATTTCTCTGTATTTCTTTACAATACAGAAATTGTTTCAATATATCCTTCAAAAAATTTAACTTTTCATCTCATCTGTGCCTCAGATGATGGATACAAATCAATTATAATGGGTGTTGAAGATAGATACCCTCTGCACTGACTTGGGTTAACAACAATGTCCCTCAAAAAACGCAGTAGAAAACTGAAATGCAGACTGGAGTGAGACTCAGTGGCAGAGGTAAAGCAGCATCGATCCTTCAGACTCATAAACTCCTGCCACAGGCTGGTCTCCATGCCCGAGCAGGCATCAACACTTTTGGTACACTTGCAAGCAGGGTAAACTTGTAAGACCTAATATTTATGTAAAGGGAACAAAGATAAACAACGGATTTAAATTTTTTTGCTGTGATTCCAGGAGTGTGGGATCTTGTGCCCAGTCTCTTCACAAGCGTCAAGGACCCTTGATGACTTAAAAAAATGAAGTATCTGATTCCACGAGTATCATTATCTGACTTCTCATGTCAAAAGGAATGGAAGTGACTCAAATCAGCTGTCTCCATACAAGACAAATGCAGCATGAGCTGTGTGCAAACCTTTGGGGAGCATTTTGGTGAGGAACTCTGCACTGGGAACTCATGCTCAGTGTGTCAAGTTAGGGGTGAACAGCTGATATTAATGTAGTCTGGATGACTTGGTCACCAACAACCCCAGTAATTCCGGAGCTTAGGAAATGTGTTTTAGTTCAGCCTTCTGATAACTAAGGAAGTATACTTGAATGCAATGTCTGAGAGATGTGTTAGATTTAAACCTGTTCTGGTCAAACAACTAATGAAGAAGAGAAAAATATTCATCATCATTTCAGGAAAGTCGTGGAGTAGGACGAGGAGAACTAATACGTAGCTTTAAATACAGATTCAAAGTTTTTAAAGCATGTAAATGCTTTAAACAAGAGAAAATATTATGTTATATGATTATGATACTTCTGAACGGGGAATAAAATTTGTTAGATGCCTTATATTAAACTCTCATTTTGGCTAATAAATACATAATGCTTGTGTAAAGTGTTATAATGCAAAAATATATTTATTGTCAGTGGGGAGGCTGTTTGCATTAGGAACATAATTTTTGCTTCTAAGCTGCCATTCAGTGAAGGTTATCAAATCTAAACAAAGCCTATGGTCCTGGAGATTTTCTAAAAGCTCTGCTGGAATCTGTCACCTAAGGTGGTACACGTAACTGTGGCTCTTGAGGTTGGCTCATAGACACCTCTGAGCAAACTGGAAGGATTATTCCATGGACTTGGCAAGCTATTCTTTTGTTTATACAGCTCAGCAGGATATTTGCTTTCTCCAGCGCAGCAGGACACTGTGGATTCATGTTCGGTTTGTGATCTGCTGTAACTCCCACCTCCTTTCCTACAGAGCTGTTGGAGTTCTCTGTTCTGTATTCACTCATACTCCACACATGGCTGTTCACTTCCATGTAGTTTCCTCCCTCCCATGCTGTTCTTTTTCATTTGTCATTTTGCCTCCCATTTTGTAATGTGTTCACAAATCTATTGGAAACTGTGCCTTCCTAGCAAAACCTGCACCAGGATACTGCAAAGAACTGTGGAGCTCTCAGGTGTCCTCACGCTGTATTCCTTCTTCTACCTTAAAAAAATAGACTCTCTCACTTGTCAGGAGTGGGATCAGAAGAGAACAGATGTCTTCCTTTATTGTCAGGACTGCATTATACCTGACCCTCAGGAAAGTCCACAGAAGAGGCTGGGCATGTGTGATGTGGGCAGAGTCAAAGTACAGAGTGGTTTCCTGACACAGAAAACAATGGCTATTGCTCTGTTTTAGCGGGTCCAGAGATCTGCAAATTCAATCTGGCCATTTCTGTTGCCGTAAAGGAAAGTCTAAGGGTTTGAGTTGTAAGAAGAAGCAACCTAATCTAGTGTCAATAAACCATTGTTCCTAACTCCTTCCAGAGAGAGAAACCAAACATCTTTCTCCATGGCTTTCTGTCTCATCTCATTATCTTCTGCCCCAGGCTCAGTCCCTTTGCAGGAACAGTGTGGTTTTGGCACAGATCACATCATCCATGGGCTGAAAATAAAATGCAATTTTGTCTCCCCTCTTTAGAATTCAGTGCCTGGGGTGAAGGTAATATTAGCAGGGACCAGGAGAAGATGGAAAAGCCCCATGGGATGTAGTCTCATCCTGACAGATGGATTCCTGGAGTGGGAGAGCAACATACCTTAACCTGCCTCCTTCCTAGGAAGGAGGGTGTGCTTGGCATGCTCAGTGGGAGACACAGTGACCCTCTGAATGCCATATGATAGGAGAGAATGTAGGAACCTGGGAGAAATTTTTTTTCTGCCTAGATGTACCTGACATCTGCATTTGTAGCCACTTAGGATTTCAGAGCCTGTTTAACCTGTCTAAATGTGTCCTGACAGCTTTTTAATTTACCCTGCCCACTAGAATGAGCATCTGCCACCACAGGAGAAAGGAAGGCACCAGGGAGAAAAATACACAATCCCTTCCCCTGCCAGCAGCCCCTCAACCTTAAATTTTTCTGAGGAGCACTGAAAAGGGTTTGAAGCCTCTCACCCCTTCTGAACATTTCACCCAAAATATTTCCTTGTTTTTCAGTTCAGTTATCTACAGTTTTTGAAGCTCAGAAGAGGGATATTTGTGAGGGAAGTACAGAAAATTACACTGTCAAATTGGATGGCATGAAGAAAATGTTCCAGGAAGACAAGTATCCAAGTCTCTTGAGACAGTACTGAGATGGAAAGCAGTTATAAATAAGGAAACTGGGACTAGATGGTGAGGGTGGTTTATTAAGGATTCTGTCCCGTGCTTTCATGTAGAGGGACCGTATTCCTGGCACAGAGGAGATGGCTTGCCTGCTGCTGCTATACCTCTTCACTAAATGTGCTTCTGAGGAGACGTGCAGCCCTGCAAGTGCTTGATGCCACATTCTATCCACACAGCATGTGGATCTGAGATGGTGTGAGCAGCAGATTATGGGCTCACCACTGGTGCCAAAACCACCTGCGAACATCTATTTTTTTTAAGAATGAAAGTTTTATCTCAGATCAAGCAGAATGTTACATTTGGGAGTTAGAGCCATCTCCTTTTTAGAAAAAAAAGTAAGGAGTTTTCCAAACGAGTATTTTTTTGAATAAAAGAGGTAAAAGGTTTGGTTTACAAAATGCCAAGACACACTGCTTCAACTTTCTACTTCTGTGTTTATTTTCTCAAGTTATTTTGTGAGACAGTGAAGTGCAGCTGAATCAACAGGGAAAAAATAAAGGAAGGTACAAATGAAAAATATCTCTGCTCTACTCCCATTATAACAAGGTATTTTCTACTCATAAACTTGTTATCTTAGGGATAGACAGCAGCCTCCCTGGCAGGCCCAGCTCACCCCAAGTGCTTACTCATAAGGCATCATTTTGCCTCTTCCCTGCTACTCTCTCAAATACTTCTTTTTTGTGGCAAAATGTTAGAATAGATGCAATACTAAACCATCATAGTTCTTATTGTTTTCTATATCTGCCCCTTTTCACCGTCTGCTACCTTTGTTTTTTCTGGCCCTCTTTTCCTACTGTCCTGGTGTTTTTGTAATGAAAACTCAATACTACATCACTTAATGCTGGAGCTCTTCTGCTCTCAAGCTCTTTCAGCAGCTCACTGCAAAACGGTGAGGGTGATAAATGGAATCTCACCACCTTTGCATACAGTGGCAGAAATATTTCTATCTTCTTACTGGAAACCTCTCCTGCAACTGCTGTGTCACAGAATCACATTTCTTAGGCATGGTTGCCCTGTGACTGATTTATCACACAAGTCTTTGTAGTTCTCCATTGTTCCCAAGTGATGAATTTCTACTTCAGAGGAGAAATTTCTCAATGATACTAAGTTGGGAAATATTGTCAATATCCAGGAAAAGAAAGCAATGCTATGGGGAGAAGTGTCTAACCTTAAGGACTGAAATGGACTGAAAACAGGAACAGAATGACAGTCAGGATGACAGTCACTGCCTTAAGCTAAACCATCATGTGCTTGGGGACTAATAAGAATTTCTGCTTCAGAGGGGAGTTTATCAGTTGGAAACAATGCATTAACAGCAACACAAAATGAAAGCTTTTTCATTAAAAAGGAATGCACTTTTCCCTGGAAAAGATAATTTTTATGAAAAAAATTAGCTTGTTTAATTGCATTTCTTGTTAAGAGAATTTGATTAACAGTGATTCTTTATGCAAACATTTCGACTGCAGTGAAAACAGCACTTTCCATCAAAACTTTTCAATGACAAATTTACCTGTCTCTATACATACCTAGTACTTACAGGCCATTTTTTTCATAAGGCTGGAAAAAGTAATTTTATAATTAAATCTATAAAACTATTTATCTCATTGTATTGGAGAAGGGGCAAAATATCTTTTCTAACTTTGTGAGTAAGTGTCTGGCCACAAAGAAGATGATGATGGGTCATGGAAGGCCCCAACAAAAGCTCAAACAGCCTTTTCATAACTTTAAGGCCAGAGAGGGGCTTTAGCAAAATTGACCCCAAGCCCAGACAGCTGGACCTCAAGGAGGGTTTGGTATGAGTTCCAGGCAATAGGAGATTCTTCCATTTCCACCACACAGATATCCATTTCTTTCTCTTAGACTCTCACAGTCCTGGTTTTATCCTAACATTTCAGTTTTTTCCTTTTTTTTTTGTTTTTTTTTTTTTTTCCTGAGGTGGTGTCTACTTGTGTGCAGCTCACCCTTCTCTTTGAATCCTCTTAATTTTCATTCCTTTTGCCATCTAAAAGAGCATTATGTCCAGGGGAACAGGAGGGGGTAATGTCTGAGGCTGTTCTGTGAAGCAGACCACAAGAGATGGGTCAGATTCACTGATCTTGCAAGCAGCACTGCAGAATTTTGTTAAGTCCTGACACACATTACAGCTCACAGAGGGCTGAGGGGAGTAGAAGGGTACATCAAAAGCAGCTCACAGGTAGGTGGTTCACAGGGCATCTCTCCATTTCTTTGTGGTAGTGAGCTAGATCCCAGGTAGACCAGTGATACTGGCTTTACTTCTCTATGCTCCTTTCAGAAAATCCACAAGCCAGAGAGGCAACAGTTCTCCCTTCTGCCTCTCCCTGTAAGTCGTGTCACACAGCCCTGCCAAAGACCCATTTGAACTACTTGTGAACAGCACATTGCTCAAGGTCAACCAATTCACCACACCTGACTGATATTGCCCAGAAGCTCTTTGAACTGTAAGGTTGGGGAAGGAAATTTTGGAGTGGAAATGTCTCAGATGGATGAGCCTCAGTACAGATGAAATCTGTCTTTGAGTAAAAGGTACTATTTGCATGCCCCTCTGAACTCTTCAGTCCTTATTGAATTACTGATCCTTTTCTCCCTCGAGGCTCTTTCACTTTGGTGCTGAATTCTAGAAATTCAATAGCCAAGCCATTCCCATTAATATACTGTCTCTCTCCTTAACTGTGTTTCCTACACATCTTTATAAATAGATTTAGTCATACAGTTCCACTGTGTTCTTTAAAGCTGTGAAATTCTGTTACCATAGAGATTTTTTAAAAAATATTTAGCCATGAAAGTACCAATATTAGACTGTAGGTTCTTTGGGGAAGGGAATTCCTTTCTGTCTGTGTATTGTCTTTAACCAGACATATTGTAAACAACAGATATTCTATGGGTAGATCTGTTTTACAAGCTTTTCCATGGCTAGGAATCTTTTCCATCCTCTGAGTTTCTTCTTCTTTAAGGTAAGTTAATCCTTTCTATGTGTAGTGGGTAAACCAGTGAGTAAACAGGTGGTTAGCTGTACACCTGCACTTTTTCATCAGGTCCTTTTCTTATTAGAAGAAATAAGCCTTTGTCTGCATGGATCTTTTCTTTTCTTCTGTGAGAGTAAGATCCAGAAGAACCCATTTTGCTTCCACTCAGCACTGGGCTAATCTGAATGATGTAGGGATTTGCATACATTTACCCTTGGTGCTGTGAAAACCACTGCTATCATCTGCCTCTAGTATGGCAGGTCTCAAGGGAACTGGAAGACATCTGCATTATTAAGACTAAATTGAACATTTACTTCAATTGCTCCGTCTTAATAAACCCTCCACTAAACACAAGGAGAGCCTTTGTCAAGTTGAGTTTGTTCTTAACTTCTGGAACCAAAAGGAATAGCTACGTTCACCCCTTTTTCACCCTCCTCCCTTTGAGGGGATGCTGAAAGGGTATCTTCATAAGCTTTCAGACGATTCAGAAGTCAAATGAATCATTCTGTGGGCGTAAAGTTGGAAATCATCCTGTGTTTTAGAAGAAAACGTAATCGACAGTGTTTTAAACAAAGGAGATGCCACAGAAGCAAAGCTTGTCACACCATGTCAGTATCTGACTGGTCTCATGTGTTGTGACTTTGAATGCTATGAGGCTTGGGCAGTGGATAAGGAAAGGACAAGTGAAAGAATAACTCTGCTGCTCTGCTAAGCTCAGTAACTCCAATGAAGCATTTTGTTGAAAGGGATGGAACTGTTGAAGGGGAAACATGTAACATGTGCAATACCTGAACTTAGTGGGATTGGTGGCAGCTACATTTTTTTTCACAGCTGGAAAGTGCTGAAATCCTGAACAAGTTCAGAAGCCAGAGGGTACTGCCTTGCTTTGTCCTAGCCCCAGTTACAACCCCTCTGCTACAGCAGAGCTGGGTGTATGTGTGCTTCTCTGGCTCTAGAGAAGCCTTGAGTTGGTCTAACTGGAGAGTCTCTTAGGTTGTGCAGTGAATTCGTGTTTTAGGTTGCTCACAGACTCACTGGCAAAGGTATTGGCAAAAGCAGGTCTAATATGAAAATTAAAGCATGACAAAATTTGGCGGCAAGGTTCCCTCTACTACTTACTAGATGGTTAAGCACAAAGAGAAAAATCAGACTGAAATTTAAAATCGATCAATCTAAAACTAAAATCAACCTAAACTGGTCCATGTGAGGGCTGGGGACGGAAAAAAGGTGAGAATGGGAGAGGGTAAGATAAAAAGGAATAAGGGATACCCTCTCACTGAGTCACAAGGTTCACAGTGGACCCCCTTGCCAAACTTAGCCCTAGACTTGACCAACACTTTAGGCCAAAAGGTTTTAACAGCACTTAAACTTAACATTTAATCGATAGCTTCATTTAAACAATTTAATAACAGATTATGTAGAATTTAATATAAGCACAACAGCAACTCCCTTACTTACAAATCCAATGTACTTAAGAATCCAAGAAAGCAACATTCATAGTACATTTGCTGTAGCATATTCACACTCGCACACAGACCTACAGGAGTACATATAAGGTATATACCTGTGAAAAATTCCCCTCAAATTCGGTGAAGTACTCACACTGGATGCCTTTGCATCTTCTCAACATCTCAACAAGTAAACAGTTGAGCCTTGAGGAGCTGGGTTATCAGCCCAGGCTCTGTCATCAGTGTTTGGTGCCCCAAGTACAGCAGATTTGAGAATTCTCTAGCTCTGAGAGGCATGCCACTAAGATGGAGATTGCTCGTTGCAGTGATCCAGCAATCTGTGGTCCCAGAGAGCTCAAAGGGTCTCACTTAAGACCTCTGTTTATAAGTTTGCAAGAGAATTGGCTTTAGTCATAGTAATTTTCCATCCTGGTCACAATTTGGGTCAGGGAGTTTCTTTGAAAGGTCAATAACAAAAATCTTGTTCCACTTTGATTGTTACTAAGGCAAGAAAAACAAGTTTCCAAGGCTGTTAGTTAAAAAACAGGAGCTCATTAGATTAGCATAAGATCCTGGGAGCAGACAGTGCTTCTGATAAGCCTGAGAGGAGCTCAGCTCTGGTGCTGTTGGTCAAGGCTGAGGCCTGTCAAGCATTTCTGAGGTCTTAGTGTGTTCCCAAGGGGGCAAGGGAGGATGCACCACCACAGGTTGTGACTGAGATCTGTCAGCAGATCCACCTACTGAAATGTTATTTTTCTTCACAAAAAAAGTTCAACAGAGGCAGTAGCAGAATGAGCAGCTCCATTATGCCCTGGCAAAGGACTCTGAAGCAGCCTTTGCTCTGAGGATGAGAAATGGCTGTGACTGTGCAGACTAGGGCTCTATGCATAAATAATCTGAGGGACACAGAGGTTAAGGCTTGTCTGGTAGTAAGGAAGATTGCTTGAGAAGTAGGCACATGAGTGAGACCTGGCTTCTCATCACCCTGGACTCCTTCCAGTCAAAAGTGAGAGACAGATAGTCTGAATTGCCTCCTGGAGGTACTGTCTCACTAGCCATTGATTACAGAGTGACTTAAGGGAATAATATTCCAGGCCTTAGGGAGCACAGTCAGGCACCTGACTACCGGTGGGATGAATCTGAGCCTGGAAGGGAAGAAAATCATCGGTCCAATCTTACCCTTTTGTCTGCCTATTTGCCTGTTTTACGAGCAACTGACATTAGTTGTTCTGCACTGAAAAACAATCGAAAGTGATATGCTTATTCTGCCTCAGTTGCTTTAGGTCTTTCTTTTCCTTACCCTTACTCTTTTTCCCTTCTTTATGTCTGTTCCCATTATATACTGTACTATTTCTTTTGTACTCCACTGTTTTTGTATTTAGTCTCACTTCCCTGTGATACAAAATTGTTTGAACATATTTCTCTCAACATCTTACCTCTAGCAACCTGTCTAGTTGGGCTGTTTTTTCTGTTATCTTCTGCATTTTCTATTTCCAGCTCTCTTTTGCAGCTCTATTATCTTTGTTTCCTCCTCTTCTGCCTGCAGTGGTGTTTTTTTTGGTTTGTTTGTTTATTTGTTTTTTCAACATGGAGAGTCTTCTTCAGTCCCTCTTGACACTCTTTTGTCATCTCTTTTTGCTCTCCTGCTCTCCTTTACTTCCTTACACCTCTATCTTTTCTCCTACCTAATTCCCTGTCTGTTGGCATATTCAGATCCTAAGGGATCCGGATACCATTTCTTTGACTTAGTCTTGAACTAAAAGAAAACCAGGTCAACAAGATTTTCAGTCAACAAGACTGAAATCAGTACTTGTTCTCACCATCATGTTATCCTAGCTTGTTGTATCAATGAACAACAGTATTTACGTCCATTCCCTTTACAGATCAATTCACTTTTCATTAATGGCAGAACAAGTCAAACAATCCTCTCCCACCAGCATGGTCTTCCATGGTAGTAAGGAGGCAGACAGGCTTTGTCATCCATATGCAAGGCCAATGCATGCTCTGTCAAGTCAAACTTGGGTAAAGAACTGTATAATCTGGGGTTTTTCAGTGATAACATCAGCTGACACCATCTACCATGGTACATGACAGGATGAAAGGTGGTCCCTCAAGTAGCCAAAACCAAGATGTAAAAACTTTTGTAAACAAAGTCAAAGACTTTAACCGCAACTGTAGGTGAAAAGGAAGCTAACAGCTACAAAACAGGACCATTAAGTGCTCACCTTAGATATGTGCATGTGTGGTAGAACACTGTAATTCATGACTGAAGTGGCTGCAGTAATGCCACAAGCTGCCCAGCATGTCCTACATCACCTGATGGTCTGGAAAGCAAGTGAGAGCAGACTGTCAAAGTGAAGACTGCTTCCAGAAGGAAAGCTTACATTTATTAGCCAGACACAGGGTCAAAGAATGAGCTTCTGCAGGTTTCCCACCATTGCTAGCTGGATTTCTAGTAATAACCATAAATCCAGAAGTGCTCTCAAATTTTCCCAGAATGGTACAAAAGATGCGAACAAAGAGGATTGATGCTGATCCTGAAAAATGTTTTCTCTGGAGCCGTATTCCATCTACTGGCATTCGTAAAGTGACCTTTATCTTCCTATTGTCCTGGTTAGACACCTGAAAAGTATCACCTTATACCGTTTGGATCTGATGGCATGAAATCCTACCTCAGTTTCACCCTGGTGGTTCCTCAGTAAAAACACAATTCTTCACCAGTTTTACCTGCTCCACAGTTCAGACCTACATCTCAGACAAAGAAACATTTCCCTTTTCTTGATTGGGATCATACATATTTACAAATACGTGCAGAAAGAGGGTGAGGGGCAATTTTGCATAACCATGCACACAAGATCCTTCGGCTGAGATGGCTGTCACTCTGCTTCCCAGCTCCAGAGAAAAGAATGTGATGGACCTTTTCATTGTGACATTTTATTCCTCTCCCCCAAGTCCAAAGAGCACCCAGGGAAATCTAGCAAATGATGTTAACATCTCCTGAGAGTTGTGAGCCATTCAGCAGGGACAGATGGCATATCCCACAGTTAAGAATCAGTATTAACGGGAGCAGAACAATCTCCCCTCTGCAAGCCTGCCATTCCAAGGTTACAGTGTGACTGCAGGGCCACTGGGTATGGTTAGCCCCTGTGATTGAACCAAGACTTAGCAGATATATGGACAGGAGAGAGGAAAATGCAAGTCTCCAGTCCCAGGTGATGAAGATTCTGGGCACCTTCTCCTCCTTGTTCTGGTTTCTTGAGGACAAGTGTGCCGCAGGCTCCATCTGGTTCTGTAATAAAGGATAAATTATTAAAATAAATAAAATATTGATGAGCTGTTCTATAAAACAGAAGGCCTCTAAAGTATTGATTAAGAATTGAGAAAGTCATAATGAGTTTTATCTGCAGAAATAATTAGGAAATATTTTTTTGTGTAGTACTTCTCTTCGTGAAGCAGGTAAAAGCCAGTATTTAATCACTGGACCTGACTGTCATCTATATAGTTTATACATTTTTACAAGATCGTTGTGTTGTCCATCCAAGAGCCTTGTGGCACCTCAAAAGCAGTAACAAAACCAGTTTTACAGCAGTCTTGAGAGATAACTAATCACCACTATATTAAGGGCAGTACGAAATAGGAAGACCCATTTCCCACATCCTGCAGTGTTATGTTTAACCTGATAGCTCTCCAAAAAACATAGCATCAAGAGAGAAGGATATGTAAGGGCAAAAATGCTGATCTCCTAAATAGTGCAAATCAACTAAATAGCTCTTCCTTAAATAAAGAATAAATAGCTACTATTGGGTTTGGACTTAGCAAGGTATTACCTATTCTAGGTTGGTTCCTCAGAGTCAACCGTAATACACATTCTTAGTAACAGCTATAAAATTGCCAAATGTACATGGTAATTTTGGCATTCATGCATTCCTAATTGGAATCTTGGTCCTAGTGGGAATGTTCAGGTACCTGCTAATTGGCATCTTGTAGTGTGCTTCCCTCTGTTGGGGTATAACTTCTCTAGAACTTCCCTCGTCATGGCTGTCTCACAGGGCAGCACCATATTCTCTCACTCAGCAGCTGCACACACACTTTCCAAAACTCCCATCACGCAAACAACTTGTCTTCAGGCTCAGCTATTTGTGACAGGTTGCAATGAAAATCAGTTGGGGCCAGACTCAATTCTTACAGTCGTCTTTTAGGCCCTTCTGCACTCTGGATCCTCTACAGTTTTTGGAAAAAGGCACCTTCAGGGAGTGAGTCAGTCTTACCTAAGATCTAAATCAAAAGCTTGGCACTTCTAGAGAGTGAATCAGACCTTAGCTGGGCTGAATCACTCCCTGGAGCTGTCTATCAATCTGGCCAGTTGGCTAAGTCTCCCAACTGTGGTGCCTCTGAACTTTATCCAGACTAGCTTTTTTGAGCTTGGTTAGTCCCACAGTTAATCAAAACTTCATCTGTAAAATCCTGCATTTCTCCTTTCTGTCTCTAACCCAAAGCCTAGGTTAGACACAGGCTGATCTGCCTGTGAAGCACTTGACTTTGTATATCCCACCACGAATTCCTGATTCTTTACTTTTACTGCTGAGGTTTTCCAGCTGCCTCATGCATCTGCAGAGCCATGAAAGAAGCAGTTCTCCTAGCAGGCTTCAGTCAAATAATTCCCCTAAGGTATTTCCAGTTGAATAGGTTATTACTTACATTAATGACTGACTCTTGCCCTACCTGGTAGATTCGTGGCAGGCCCTGTCAATTTTTGGTAACTTTCTATACATGACGGTGATTCTCAAAACAGCAGTTCTTTACTGAGACTCACAAAATATGCAAAAGCCCAACCTATCACTGATTTAAAACTGACTTTCTATGAATCCGATGTCACTGCACCCATTCATAACATGTCGGAATTTACTTCACCCTCTTCTCTTCACAGCTCATTGGCTCCTGTCCATGGCTCACTATCTAGTAGTCTATTAGAACAGCTGTTAATAGTGGCATTAAATACCCACTGTATAACTTGCAATGGGATGTTCCACAGAGGAAGGTCTCAGATCTAGAGGAGAGAAGTAGCAGAGGTAATATTGCACTCCTGAAATATTGATGTGGAGATGACAAGATCCATAGGGCAGGATCCGTGTGTACAGTTAGGGCTTTCTCTGTTTAGAGTTGTGAAGCCTGAGGCACAGATCCATGAAAGTATTTCCACTGCAAACACTGAACATTGCAGTGCCTGCCTTTCAAACCCTTCGTTCCTGATTTAACGACACTTCGGAGGGTTGGGTGCTAAGGAACAGAACTCACTAGAGCCAGCACGCTGAGAAGAGAGCTACTTAAATTAGCCAATAGGAGAAAACAACAGGAGGGATGAGTTTTAAATCACGTCTCTCTTGGGGATTGAATGCCTTAATTTGACTTCATGGAGATTAGTTTGCAGGCTGCATTGCCTGTGCAGGGAGGAAAGTGTTTGAAGGCTCTTTAGCAAAGGCATGACGAAGCCCAATCATTAGAAGACAGGAGAAAAAAAATCAAACTGGAAGCAAAGTGCATGTTTTAAAGAATCAGGATAATTAACCGCTGAATTAGCTTATCAAGAGATATAACACATTTTCCACCTACTGAGTGGCATCTTGCATTCTGAATTTCTCTGTCAATACCCAAAAGCAGCGAAAATGCGTGTGTATGGTTCAGGAATTACTGGGTGATAATGTTTGTCAAGAGCTTAGTGCATATCACCATAATCTACCATCTCCAGTCTTTTAAACAGATTAATCTTCTTTTACTAGGGCTAAATTTGGCCTCACTCCTGTTCCTGAGTGCTCAGTGATGTTTTGATATAGAATAACGTGAGTTAGAGATTGTATCAGCTTGTCTTGTCATCTCTCTGCAGTCATTGCAGGATTGTCCTTTATTTTGTCTTCGTTAGTACTTTGACCTAGAGTTTTATATATATGAACTGTTTCTACTGTTTCCCTTGGGATTATTCAGCAGTCTATTAAAGCTCATTACTAGGGCATTTTTAATTTTTTTTTGTGAATTGTCCTTCAAATTCTTTGTTCACCTGCCTGTTGTTTCTTTAAAGTCACACACCCTATAGATCCAGCTCTTCCTCTCTTTTTATTGTTTATTTTTTGGTTAGAGCTATGGGTAGCTAACCTGCACCTCTTAGCAATTCAAATTTACCTCTCATTCTTGATCTGGGAGTCTGGTCTATGTTCATCTTCTGTCTTTCAGTGCCACAACAGGATCCCTGGGAAAACCCTGTCACCAGCTGTCTGTGGTCCACTCTCAGTGTGTCCCCACTATGTCCTTTGCAAGCTACAAGGAATATGTGCTGCTGACTGTGACCACCTAAAGCTTTGAGTTATGCGATGTAGAGGATCAGGAAGATTAGCCATGCTTGGGGGATGCTGCTTTCCCCATAACTTAACCAAAATCTGTATGCTGGGGCATGCGTTTGGGCCAAAATGAACTCCATCAAAACCAACAGCCTGATTTTGGCCAAATTAGATCTTTTAATCTTTCCTGCATGATTGCATAACCTCAAGTGGAAGGAACTTGTAATCACATTGGCTTTTCCCTTCAGCACCATTGCAGGCTCATAACTCATTTATTCATTCGCACCATCCATCTCTCACCAGTCAGCTCTTCAAGTATTTCCCTTTCCTAAAAAAAAAAATGTGGTTTCAGATGAGTTTTCCCCTGTGTGCATTTTCCCAGGCTGAATCTAATTTTGTTTTATTTTCAAACTCTATTTCTTTCTCAGCTTTGACAGTTACGGGGCAAGTACAAGAAGCTACATGGAATTAAATGCAATCTACATTACTTTTCTGTTCTCCTTGGGATTTGCAACACCTCCTGACTTTGTTTCACCTGTGAATGTAATTAGCTCACTTTTTATTTTGGATCAGGGATATAACTGCTCAGTGAAGAAATGGCCATGGTGAGATCTGAATAGATTTAATCCCTAAACTAAGAAATTATTTTAGCAGTTGTGTTTGTTTATGTGAGATTCTTAGGTCTGTTTTTCTGTCACACGACAATATTTTCTGTGTGATCTGAGAGCAAACTTCATCTTTTTTTCACTAATTTTGCCTCAAAGTGAGAAATTATTAGATTCACAAGCCTGATGCACAGTGTAAAATGAGGATTTGTTATTTCTTGTGACTTTGTTACCAGATATGTACTTTCAGAGGCTTTTTTTTTGTTTGGTTTGGTTTGGTTTTTTTTTTAAATTTCTCCCTGAAGGGGAGGGTGGGTACAATGTCAGTGGTATCAGCACCCAATCCTGCAACTAGCCCCTGTACCACCAGCTGCACTGTGCCCTGTGCCCAGTCTCACCAGCAGCCTGCTTTGGCAGAGGTGTGTGTTGCTGAGTTGCCATGTCAGAGCCAGCAGAGGGAGCAAAAAACATTGTGTTTAGAAGCAGCATTTAGGTTTTTTACTCATTATCGTCTGTTTAAGGGAAATGTTTTCCTTTTTACTCTCAAAGGGATGTTTTTCTTACTCTTGTCTCACCTACGAACTTCCTGCTCCTTCCAGAGGACTGTCCAGAGCTTTAAGGTTGTTGGCTTTAGAAAATTAGAGTCAGCTGCTATGTCCCATCTTAGGTCTGTTGTAGCAACATGAAATGGAAGCAGTGCTGCCGTACCAGTGGTAAATCTTATGTGACAGCTGCTGTGGAGCAAAAATACTTGGAGATTGTGAAAGACGATGACTGAGTGTATTGCAGTGTGCAGCACCGCGCATCAGGTTCTCTCTGGTGTTCCTTGGGAACTCCGTGTATATCAGCAATAATAAATGAGCTGAGCAGCTCTGAAGTGGAGACTCCATCTCCACACACTTGCTAGATGTTCAGTAGCTGCGGACAGAGGCAGCCTGCTGACGCAGCACTGGACAATACCAGCAAACTAAGTGGAGGTCCTGTACTTATGCCTGGTCACGCAGCCATAACAGCCTGGACTTGATCTTGTGATCCCTATTGTGCATGTTGCAGATATTTTTTCCACATCTTAGGCAGCTCTTTGAGCCAAGGGTCACCTTGCTGCCTTCACTGTGTAGTGCTGAAGGCAGCAGGGTCCTGATACCTAATGGGGAAATAATTATTATAATTAAAAGCATCCAATCACAAGCCTCGTTACCTTCACTGGAGGTCAGCCTCTGAGCCCGAGATTCATGATGGTCTTGCTTTAGTAAACTCATATACTCAGTAAAAAATTGTGCCTTTTGCTCTCCTTGTGAGAACTGATGACTAAAACTCCTACCCATTATGTGGCAAGAGACAAACACAAATACTATTTTTCTAAACTTTCTCGAAAGTTTATTAAAGGAGCACAAAGTCAAGCCTGGTAAAGTGTAGGATGTGTAGAACCCTACAAATAATTACCTTGAAATTTCTTATTTTCCATTCAGAACTCTGGATGCAAATGCTGTATATATACTTCACATTTATCTTATTTCTACTAAATGCCTTATGCTATTGATTGGAGCCGTAAAAATAACAACTGGTCTTAAACAGAACCAAACAAGCCCTTGGGATATCCTCATGAATGCAATTGCAGAATTTTGTCACAGAAGCCAAACATTAGGTTAAATGAGTTAAGAGTCCATTTTGTGCCTGGATATGTTTATGGTGCAGAGACTACTGGGAGACTTTAGGAAAGCTGATATTGTTTAAATATGCATTAGAAAGGTATCCAGGAGAAAACCTGGCCTTCTAAATGAAAGGAGAAGGGTAGGATGTCATAATAACACAGTATTGAACGAGGGTGTTGCCTGCTTTCTGATGACGATTTCCACTGTTCAAATGGATTTCTAAACCTTTAATGAAGTCAGCAAAGATTCTGAAAGATGACATGAAGAAGATTTCTGAAACGAAAGCACTGGGTGCACAGTGCAAATTCAGGTACCTAAGCCAGGTAAATACCTATTTGATTACAGACCATAATCGTCCACTAGAAGGATTCTTTTCTACCTCTGCAAGGCTCCACAAAACAGCACTAAAGAAGGTAGGATGGGGTAGAGATCTCTATGTTTCATTTTAATTTCTCTGGTTTTGTCACTGTTTTTCTCAGGATAATCCACTTCTGCTTTGCTGAAGAGATGCATCAGGTAGAGTATAAAATGAAGACTGCAAAGTGCTGAGAGAAGAGTGATAAATGCCAGTCAAGCACGATGGATAGACATTACTGACATAGAAACAGTACGGAGTAACCTAGTCCCTGAATAGAGGGACATCAGTAGAAATAGCAAATATGAAGCAAAAGCCAAACACCTGAAATTCTTCTTGCATGCAGACTTCGAAAATATGCATATACCCCACTTGAAGGAAAAGTTACATTAAATATGTCACAACCTTCAGCTTTTCAGAACACATTTAAAGGATGGAACTGAATGAACACGGTCAAAGTACAAAGTGCTTGGCACAGATGCAATTGAGGTAGGTTTTTCTTAGTGTCTAAAAATGTAAAATGTGTGAGAAAACAGGAAAATGAACACTTCAACCTCCACAGCCCACCTAGAAAGCACTGTAAAAAAATTTATTTGTATTGTCAATAAAATTGATCTAAGCTAGATCTTGAGTAGAAGAAATCAAATCAATGAGATAAAGATTTCTCCAGCCAGTCTGAACTCTGCATTCATAGTGTCTGGATGCAGAGAGTTGAGGATCAGTTCAATCATCTCTAAAATGGCTAGAGATCTTGATGGGTTAACTGGAAAGAAAACAAATGAGAAATAACTTTAACTTTCAATCTTTGCCAAACAGACCCAAAGCTCTGTTCCTGACTTAATCTAGTCCTGGTTACTGCTTAGAGACAAAAAGCACAGGAGAAATACAATAATTAAATCATAGAATCACAGAGTAATTTGGGTTGAAAGGGACCTTTAAAGGCCACCCAGTCCAACTCCCTGCAATGAGCAGGGACACCTTCAACTAGATCAAGTTGCCCAGAGCCCCATCCAGTCTGACCTTGAATGTTTCCAGGGATGAGGCCTCTGCCACCTCTCCAGGCAACCTGTTCCAGTTCAGCTCCAGTATCCCTTGGAGCTTCTGGGCTCAGAAGTTACCAAATTCAAAGCCAGCAGATCATTATCCATGGCCCTGAGCGTAGAACTACATATCCCTGCAGGGTACCACTGCTTTGGTTATTTTCCTGAGCAAGCCTTTTCTCCTTTTGGCAACAAGTTTCCCGCCATTCCAGGCCCTTGGGCTGCCTGTGTGTGTTGGATGGTTAAAGCCACTGTCAGTCTCCTGTCTTCTAACCTTTGCTCTGGAGTATTGCTGCAGCCAAGGAAAAGATCGTGCTTTAAGCTGTACCCCCTGCTTACAATTCACACGGGGTAAACCTAGTCACAATGAAAGGTTTTGTCTTCAAATATATTAAAATATTTAAAGCCACCATTGCTGCTAAATTTCCCAGTTTTCTGGAATATTTAATTCCAGTTGAGTGAAATGATTTAAACAGACTGCGTTTTGGGAATGTGGCCCATAAGCTTTTAAAGAATTAGAAATCACTTACAAAGCAATGGGCTCTCACAGGGGTGCACACACACACATGCACATCAACTCGCACACATGCTCAACCAAGCCTGTGCTACTAAGGGAAAGGAAAATTTGTAAAAGCTTTGAAAGTTTGTTCTTGGAGCTGGTGCAGCCATGGAAGGGAGGCAAAACAGAAAGCCCATGGTAGAGCTCAAAGTACACTTTAAAACCTGCCTCTCATTCTTGCAAGAGGCCCAAAGTACATCACCATCCACTGCTCAGCTACTCTCACATGAGCTGAAAACCAAATACTCCAAAACCAGGGGGAAGCAGGAGGCTACAGGGATTATTTACCTTAACTAGACTTTCTAATTTCCATAATTTCTGCTGCTTAGAGAACTGACCCCTGACTGTTTTTCTTTACCAGGATTCAGAGTCATTATCTCTGCAATTAAAGCAGTTACAGAGGTACATTTGAAATGAAGGTTCTTTTGAATTATTGCTAATAGAAATATTGAGGAGCTCTGTTAGCTTTGATCTCTTATCACATCGTGCACAGAGCTCACACCTGTCTCTCTCTTCCTCCCTCTCCTTCTCCAAGCATGGCTGCTCCCAGCATCTCTGTGTGTAATCAGTCGTGTCACACCTCCACAGAGGTAAATTGGGTTTATGTAAAAAGGAAAATTAAATTAAAACTGGTTAGGAATTAATTGTGACTGCCTTGGATTAATCTATCATATTATCCCATTGTTGGCACGTCAGGGCAAGATATCAGCTAACCCAGTTTTGGAGTGGGAGAGGGAGGGAGCACATTCAAATGCACCTAAAGAGGCATCAGTAACTTTTTGGAGAGATGTTATTTATTCTTCTGAAGTTGTTATTCTTTTTAAATAATAAAATGTGTTGCATCAGCTGATCCTTTTAACAGCAGAATCTCTCATTTATGGAAGGATGCAACATATTGCATCTATGTCAGCAAAAAGGACTCCATAAATTGCACAGCTGGCAAACTGATGTGAACTTTGATAAAATGGTCAACATGCCTGAGCCAGAGAGCTAACTATCTCCATTAAAAACAAAACCTTCAAAGCATAAGTTATAGTAAGTAGACAAAAGAGAAATAATGTTCCATCAAAAATGCTATGAAGGGGAAAACCTCTGATTTTTAACAACACAACTGCTGCAAAAGCAAAATATTTTATTCTCACAATGCTGTCTCCTTTCTATGGCATGGCCAGAGGCTTTATGACACACTTTTTAATGACATGAAAGGTATCACTTCATGGAGAAAGGTAACAGCTCAAGGGAAACTCAATTTCACAACTGGATATCAAAGTATTTGTTGAAGTAATGAGAAAAGGAAGTCAATAAACAGTCCTCAGTGTGGAAATTCTTAAAAATTAACATCAGCCTTACTGCTTTAATTTGATCTTCATCTGTTGAATGTATCACAGTTTGGAAACTCAAGATCCTGCTAGGAAAAAAGGCCTAGTCTCTTAGGTTAAATATATTTTCCAGAGTCTAATCCATTATTGGATTAGCTAGTTTGTGTGGTCTTGAGTAAGTCACCTCTCCAGGTATCAACTCCCACACCTGAAAAGCATATTTCATGTGCTTACAGTGACACTGCAGGCATGAATTCACTGCTTTGTCCCTGGCATGCTGAAGATATCAGTGCAACATAAATACAAAGTTCTGCCTAAAATACTGATCTGATAATGGCAACATAACCCACTTTCTTGACCCCTTGTATCCATAAACACCTGAATTAGAACACGGGTTTTAGGGTGGTGGTGTCAGCTCAGTACTCAAAGTGACCAACTACTGAGCAATGATTTAGAAGGACTGTCCTGATTACAGCTGAAGCACAAAGTTCATCACTTCAAGGTGTCTGAAGTAACAGAGCATCATAGAATGTGTTGCATACTGGTGGTGAGTGGCAGAATATCAGCACAGAATGCCACTGTAATTAGTAATTAGTAATTAGTGAGGATATAATAGAATAAAGCAGCCTTTATTCATGACAGACAATAGGCAGACCCTTTTGTTCTAGGGAGAGGCTAAGTCTCTTTTTTTTCACAAAAGGACATTTTAGCTGAAGCCTTTAGTCTGGGAAAAATAGTCTACAGCAATGAGAAATAAGGAAATGATTCTATGGAGTGTCTTCAAAATTCTTTGCAGCCTGAGTGAAACTGTTAAATAAAGCTTGGGAAAGAGAGACAGGAAGGGGCTAGTAGAAAGAAAGAACACAATTTAATGTCATTTATAACAAGTATCACAGGTCACATTGGACATATCTCACTTGTGTATTCCCAGCTACTGAAAACATCTAGCTCTCAGATAGTTGAGTGTAGAGGTACCCACACAGCCCACATTTGGAAAATTAACTCTGTGTGTGTATATCTATGGGACTAGAAGTTTTGGGCTAGCTGTAGAAGGATGTTTAGAAATTTGTAGGTATACAACAACAATTTGTAAGACTTTGATCTTGTGGTTTATCTGTTGTATTACTGACATTATATGCTGAACGTGTATTTTGCTGACTGGCATTTAAGTACCTGTCATTAATAGATCAACAAAACACTTCAATCCTGATCTATTTTAACAATTTGAACTGTGCAATTCTTCCCTGCTACAGCAGATGTCTTGTGACTGGGGCATTTATTATACACAAAAAATACAATCTGTGTAGACTGTTAAATCAGATTTAGTCTTTGCAATTGAAGACATTTTGTCCGTAAAGAAAATCAGTCAATTACATCTGAGTAAACTGAACCATAAAAAGAATGGAATGAACCTCTTACTAAAGTCTGGATATACATTGATGTATTTGCCCAAATTTAAAAGAATATTATAAACTTTGCTTTGAATCTGACTGAGCTAAACTTGAATGTGACTGTGACAAATTAACTTTGGAGACAGTCCCAGAAAAGAGTCAAAATTGAATTAGGGTCTCATACCTGATTAAAATGGATTTAATGTCACCCTTGAAAAGAAGAGAAAAAGAGCTAGCCTCTGTGGTTAGCTGAAATAGATGAAGATACTTATCCATCTATGTGCCTCAATAACTTCAAACTAAACTTCTTGATGATATCAAAATAATGCAGACCAACAGAGTTACTGAGTGTTCCCCTTTAAGAGACCAACTGCATTATATTCTTGGTTCTTTGCCGCATTAGGTCACATGTGATGTTGATCTTGGCCAAGGGAAATAGGTAGAGAGAATGGATGAAATTAGAAGGGGCTAATGACACGACTCATTTTGAGATCAGTTCAGATCAGCTGAGGGTACTGGATCAGCAGTTTTTGACCAGAGGCAATCAGGATATCTGCTAGAAGAAGGTAATTAGACATCCTGGAATCATGAGTTGCCCAGCTGGATGCTAATGAGTTATGGAACCCAAATGAAGGAGAAACAGAGCCTAATTAGGCTAAATAGGAATTCCTGGAGGAGCAGAGAAATGTCAAGAAGTAGACAGAAAAACTTCTTCCACTGCTTTTTAACCAATTAAAAAAAAAAAAAAAGTTTGGTTTTTTTTTGGCATGATTGTTTCTGCTTCTATTGCAAAATTGAAATCACCTTCTCTTTCTCTTTCCCTCATCTTCTGTGTCAAAGTCAGCGATCTCTTCTTAATGTAAAAGGTCTACCAGTAGTTTTCGGGTTGGACAACACGCTGTCTTGCCATGGAGGTTTTCTGCACAGGGTATGGAAGCAAGAACTCTTCTCGAGCACACAAATCTGAATTTCATCACCCCTGAAGGAGTTCCATACTAAACCACGAAGGACATCCTGTTTGGAACTATAATCCTGCCTCCACATTTTATAGTATCTCAGACTCTCACCACACCTGCTCCATCACTATTTACTGCATAAATCTAAACAGCTGTGAAACTCGGAGGAATTTCGATCCAAATGGCTTAAAAAGGAGATCCAAGGACACAAGTAAATCTACTAGATGTGTGGATCAAAATTACCTCCAGTCCATGCATATGTTTAAATAAGGAAGCCTAAAGCAGAAGTCGCACACTGTGAGAATCTACCCACCTTTCTCAAGCCACAGGTAGCATCATCAATCTGTGCACAGTAGTTACCTGGGCCCTGAATGCATGGGAAGAAGGGAACTGAGAACCCTCATTACTGCCAGTGACACCTTCAGCTCTGTTGTTGTGTTGTATCGGGTGGAAAGAAGGTTGAGAGACAACAGCAAGAGATTAGCAGCTGTGTCAACAGATAACACTCTTATTCAAGTATGCTGAGATTTTTTGAACTGGCTGCTTAAAGTGAAATGTATAAATAAGTGGCCTTGATTCACTTCTTCAGTGACACATGTTCTCTCCTATGTGATCTATTTATTTAGTTATAGTGACTGGAATGTAAGAGACAAACTTTGATCACTGACTTCTGAAATGTCTAGATTTTCCCTCTAAAAAAGTGTGGTAGAGAAAATGAGAGCTATCTGGTATTCTGCATATTACAGCCTGTCTCACAGCCTAGGATCAGGAAACAGCCTAGGTTAGAAGATACTCTTGGATGTTGCCTGATCCAAGACACTGCTCAAGGAAGAGCAAGTTTCCAAAGTAGAACAGGGCTAGATCAAACCATGAAGGAGTGGCTTCTGCTTCCCTTCCCCGCAGGAACACATGTATTTCATGCATGCACAGTTCAGTGCTGTGGTCACTGCCCTGATTTGCAATCCCGTGTCACTACAGGACAACATAAATCACACTGTGGTGCTGCCTTCATTCTCAGCCTAGTCATGGACACCCTCTCTGACCACTTGATACAACACAGCATTTTCTCACATGCTGGCATTGAAGGTTCTCTAGAATTCAGTACAGAAAGTTTGGTTGTTCATCTTGGGAGTCCTTATCTAGGCTGACTTGAAGTCAATTTAATGCTACCCATGCCTGCATCTGCAAGGGCTCTGTTGAGTCTGATGGCAAAGCAGGTCTGCGCAAAGAAACAAACCAGTTGTAAACGTCTCAATGAAAAGAAAGCACATTTGCCATATTCATTCTCCTTGCTAAGGAGAGGGAGAGAGCTTGACTTTTTCAGTCAAACTCAGTGAACAGCACAGACAAATGGCAAGATGACAAACCTTGCATACAAGAGAAGACAAATCACAATCCTTTCTCAAGTTTGACCTTGCTAAAAACACAGACATAAGGCAGCACAAACTGTGAGAAATTTCACCATGCATATGCAGTTCTGGATGAGTCTTTGGGTGTTCTTGACAAAAAAACAAAACAAACAAAAAACCTAACAAAAGAAGCTGGCATGAAAATATTTTGAAATCCATAATGATAGCTCTTGGGGCACAAAGTGGGAGGAAAGGTTAAGAGGAAGGAGAGAGAAAACTGAGATCATAGTTACCTAACGGATAAAACCCCTACTGGTAGCCAATCCCTTCCTCCGGGTGTGACAGCATAACTAGATAAAATGGACCAAAATTCTTTTTCCTGGGCTGCCCTCTCAGTATTTTCTCCCACTGAGAGAAGACATTTGTCTGGGCTAGTTTCATGGCTACCCTAGGACACGTATTTTGAAATTTTTTGTTTCTGTTCCATAGGTCCAGAGCTGGAGAAGGAGTGATTGCATCTCTCGGGCCTACTCGTGTACATGGTCCCATTGAATAAAGTAAGAAAGGGGTGTTCCTGTTTTCCATCTTACAGTTGGCAAATGGAAACAGAAGGAAAGTCCACAGCTTTTGGCAGACTTGGCCTATCCTCCTGAATTACCAGCACAATGACTGAAATTCAGGGTCAGTTGTGTTATCCACTTACTTGGTGGGATAATGTTAAAACAGTGAACACTTGTACCACTGGACGGGACCTCGTGCTTGTACTTTAAGGGAAGACCTGCAGTAAATATAAGACCTATGTAAGAACTGTTCCATTTGGAAGGTTGGCAAGTGATACGAATCTCCTGATGGAGCCAAGAAAGAGTCTCTCTATGAATGGTCTCTCTATGAATGCGCAAACTCAACAGGCTGTTCTTACTTATGGGGAGGCTGGTATTAACAGCATGAGAGAAAAAAGTGATTTCTTTCCTGAGTTGGGGTGGGGTAAGAAGGAAGAACAAGGCTCATGGCAATCTTTGATGACTAAGATATTCCTTTGTGTTTTTTCTTCCTTCATTTTCCTTGAATTGTCCCACTTATCTTATGTCTCTCTTTTCCCATGGCTGTTCATCTGTTCATCCTTCTTTGCCTCCCCTTTATGCATCTCAGTAATCCCATTCACCAAATTCAAACTCTTGAGTGGCCCCATCGCCTTCCCAAGCCTTACGGGCTGAAGCCTGTTTTGCTTGCTCCTCAGCCTACAGAATCCATCCTCTCCCTTGCCTTCATATGCCTGAGATGTCATCAGTGTTTCTTGGATGCCCCAGCCTGCTGTGTGTACAAAGCTGTCAATCACCCTGACGTGGCTCAGTCACAACGCCTGTTGGAGTTTCCAAACAGCAAGGAAACCATCCACCGGCAGCAGTGAGAAGAAATGTCATCCTGGCAGTGAGCTGTTGGAAACTGCACGTGGGAAGGAAAAAGTCAAAGCAGAGCTCAGGTCGGGATGACACTGTAGTTTGAACCGTGAAACTGTTCCCACACTCATCCAGCAGGTGCCAGCTGTCTCCTGTGGGAGCAATAACACTTCCATGTCTCCCTGGGCTGATAAATTTATATTTGCCCCACCAGCAGTCTGCTAAGTGACTATTCAAACACTGCTCCATAGAAATCACTGCCTCATACTACAGAGAGATCCTTAGATGTCATGTGCCAGATGGGAACATTGTGCAAATTGCACTTCACCATCATGGATGAACCAGCTTTGAGACTGACTTACTGTATGTCAGCGGTGTAGATAAATGACGCTCATATTCCAGTCTTCAACCTGCTTAATCAGTTGGTCTGTGCAGCCTGGAGAAGAGGAGACTGAGGGGAGACCTCATCACAATCTACTATTTCCTCATGAGGGAAAGAGGAAGGGCAGGTGCTGGTCTCTTCTCTGTGGTGATCGGTGAAAGGACCTAAAGTTGTGTCAAGGGAGGTTTAAGTTGGATATTAGAAAAAGGTTCTTCACCCAGAAGGTGGTTGGGCACTGGAACAGGCTCCCCAGGGAAGTGGTCACAGCACCAAGCCCAACAGAGTTCCAGCTTTTGGATGATACTCTCACGCACATGACTGTGACTCTTGGGGGTGGTCCTGTGCAGGGCTAAGAGTTGGACCTGAGGATCCTTGTAGGTCCCCTTCAACTTGGCATATTCTGTGATTCTTTAAATGGAAAGATGCACTGCCTTCGCCAAAAGCAAATGCTGATAGGACAAATGTGGATCTGGATGATTTGGGGGAAGCTTACTTGATTTCTAAAGCTGTCAGATTTGCTGTATGTAGATTATTTTCTCTATATCTCACCATCAGCATCAGATATAGATGTGCCCTTAATCATGTATTAATTTAATGCCTTTATGCTACTTCATTTTTTCTAGATATGCCATAAGGGAAAACAAAAAAGCAAAAGAAAAAGACTGGAGATGCCATAGAAAGACAGAGATATAAGGGGAAGGAAGGGAAGCAATTGCAGAAGATATGAAATACTAGAGCCCATTTTCTCAGTGATAAGTTTATTTGGGCTTGCTTTTGTCAGGACAAAAGGTAACATCGCCTGCTAAATTGAAATGGAACTCTGGCAATTGAATGCCAATGGGCAGTCAAAACAGTAACAGTAAGCAAACATGCAGGGGGTATCTCTGGGTTCATATTAAAAGTAAAAACCCCATGGTACTACACACATTTCATATGGCACTCTGTCTCCCTCTCATGGTGTGCCTTTCATTCCATTTCTAATCAGAGAAACCCACAAACTGGATGTAAAGGATCTAGTGTAGTGTGCTAGTGTGCTTCTAGTGTGGTGTCCCAGGAAGGATCAGAAGGACCGGGGACTAGTATAGCGTCAGCTCAGCAGCTTAGCTTAAAAGACCTAGATGGTACCCAGGTTATGTTGGATCCAGCAGCATCTTAACTGCATCTGGGAGCTGCTGCCAGAGGTGCTCTGAGCAGCAAAAGGAGCTGTTAGGATTGTGTGGAGCACGTCTTCTTTTTCCTTGAATCCTGCAGAGTGCTGAAGTCATATTCCTCCTACCCAGCTACAATCACATCTACAGTTCCCCTATTCCTCAGGATAAGGAAAGAAAGGGATTTTTCACAGTTTTCTACTTTTTTTTCCTATTAAATATGGCAAATGCAGCATCAAACATTTTCATTCCTACTGTTTTTCCATCCTGTCTTTCCCTTTCTGTACTCTACTTTTTTCCTCTTCTTTTTTTTCCTCAGGAAAAGCCTTCTCTTTCATCTTCAGTGTCACAACAAGAATCCAAAGTAAAACCACTGTCTGTGAGCTATGGATGTACAGTACACAGGATCTGTAGGGCTTCTACATGTTCTATTATGAGTTTTATATCAAAGTGTTAAATGCAACCACAAAGGTAAGTAAGTGAATCTGCTAAGCTGAAGATGTAAGGATTCTTCCCTACTTCTTTTTTCTTAAGTATATAGACTTCCCACCAGAGTTATTATACACTTTCCCCGGAGTGGTCCTTCTTACAGAAATTCAGAAACAACCTCTACATATTTTGAAAAAGGCCCAGTGAATCCTTGAATTTTTTGTTCCACATGTGTTAAGGGATAAAGGTATTAAGGCAAGTCATTTACAGATCTTGAACATTGAACATTGTCAATTGAAAGGATGAGCCTAATGTATGTGAAGAGCAGCAACATTTTCCCACTCAAGTTGTATGAATATTTAATTGTAAGAGGTTTCTTTTTGCCTAATCTGGAAAAGCAATCACTGGGGCGGGTGGACTTGAGACTCCTGAGCAGGGTCATGCAGTGCATTCATTCACAGGATGCTCTTCCCACCTATCCCTGGAGAACTGTCCCTGGAGGTGGTGATCTGAGTGCAGGACTGGGAACAAAAGTTGCATGCTGAACAGAGAGACTGTGTGTGATGTGTCATCTCTAGAGTTCTCCCAGAAGTGCACTGAACATGAAGTGACACTAAAGGGTTTATCTGCTGAAATTGGCAATTCAGTATGAAATCTTAGTACTGCTCATGATCTACTGGCTGTGTTCACAGAAGGAGTCTCTTCCTAGCTGTGCTGGCCAGTGGCTGGGAAGTGTGGAAATACAGGCCTCAGTCATCTCTCCTGTATCACAGACTTTCTCTTCCTCTTTTCTAATTCCTGTCATTTCCCCCTCCTCCTCAAGCCCTCGAAAAGGGCACAAAGACTTTGGAAACATGTCCTGAAAGGTAGTAAAGAGCAAGACTCAAAATATAAAATGCACTAGAGAGGGTGTGGAGTTCGAAACCTTTCCTCTCAGGTCACAAGCAATTGTTGCAAAATAAATCTCTGACCTCAGTTTTATTGCTGTTTGATAATAATGACAGCTAATGCTGATGACACAGGAGCTGGTTAAGTGGACAAGAAGCAAGGCTGTTGTTGTGGGGCAAACAGCTAACATCTCAGGGGGTTTCAGGGAGCAAGCAATCTCACTAAGGTGCCAGAGAAGCAAGGAGCTGGTGGCAGTGGCACACAGAGGCATCACGTGAAGCCTGCAGAGTTCTTGTTAAAGTCTGAAAGAAGTACTTCTAGGTTTGGCTTGTTAATTTTTGTAACCATAGAAATTACCTTTGATTTTCTCTGGGTTTTATATCATCTGCTCTGGTTCAGCTTTGCCAGTTCACCTTAATTCTGATTGCCAGAACCTCTTTTGTTATACTGGCCGCTGATTTAATATACTAATATACTGTTCCTTATCTGATATTAAGTTGCTTATGCCATGTCGGTCTTTTGTCTCTCCTGTGTTTCTCACTGTTTCTGAAGCTCCTGTAGCTCAAGTGCCAGACATAACTGTACTCCAGAGACTTCTGTCAGTGCATATCTGCCCCCTTGCTGTTCTAGTCCTCTGACTCTGTCAAGCGAAGTTGCTGATGGCACAAAACCATTTTGTGATTTGTTCTAGTGCTCTAAATTTTTGATACTGTAACTGAAATAAAGAAGGAAACTATGAAGGATGATAGCTTGAAACTAACAGAGAAAACATTCTTGCGCAAACAAACTCTTAGTTTTCCTCTGCACCCAGATAAAACATTCAATGACTATCATTTTGTGTAAGACTGAAAATGAAAATAAGGAGATAATATAAATTTTGTTCCACTTGATCTCAAAGCAGTGTTCAAGATTAAAACAAACAAAACCCAGCCAAACTTTTTTTTTTTTTTTGTAATTTTTAATTAAACAATTCAGCTTTACCCACCCTCCACCTTACATATTCCTTTCATTCATTTTGGCTTAGTCAGTCTGCAAATCCAACCTGGATTTGCAAATAGCTTGAGTAACTTTCAAACTGCATTTTTAGTTAGCAGATAATTATCCATTTGAAAAATGCCTATGGCTCAGGCTTTGTACAGAAAGGCTAAAGAGGAGACACCAAATTCATCTTTATTTATGACAATATTCTTTTCTTGGGATTCTTGGCTGCTGTGGTCAGTATACTACTCTGGGCCTTCTATACTATTCTGCCTTTACTGGCTGCTTCTGGGTGAAAAGAAAAGGGAAGAATAAGTATTTTAGCAAATTGGATGCTCTTATTGCACATCTTATAGCACATTCCGTTTTGTTTTGAAGGCCAGACTCTGTTCTTAGTGTTCCTTGCTACTTCTGTTTTCACAGCCCATCAGTTTCTTTATCTCAGCGTTAAAAAATATAAATGTGTTTGGTGCCTTTTCTTAAAGGACAAAAAGGAAACAATACCCTGAAGTATAATGGAAAAACAGTGTTGGAATGACAGAAATATTCAGTTTAAATGTTGCTTGCACTTAGTGGTTGTCTTGCTTTAACTTCTGACTTTAACCACAAAAACCCAAAGATTGCTTATGAGTTTAGGCATTTGATTAAAAAACATCTGAATTCCCAAAAGCAGATAGGATTGAGGAGTAGAATGCAAAATCAATGGCTTCCAACCATGGTGCTTGGTGCAGCTGTAGCTGGGAAATCCCTGGAAGGTGACAGAGAACTAATTGCCTGCCAATCATATGAGAACCAGCATTCTGATTTATTCTGTGTGCAGTACTGGTGCAGAAAGGCTGTGGTGTCTGCAAGCAGTGCTGGGTGTTCTGTAGCAGAGATTTGGGAGCAGTGACTGTCTTGGCAGGGTTAAAGTCCACTTGAAGCAAAATGGGAGTCGAGAGGCTACAACACTATCCTTCTCTTAGACACGGGAGCATGTCCTCCTCTGAAGTATCATATCCTAATGAGTCTTTTCTTTGTATGTGTGACAGTGTACACAAGGATATAGGCAATGTTTTGAGTAGAGCTGTTGAAAAACATCTGCAGGTCAAGATTTGTCTTGGTCTCTGGACCAGAGAAGGGTCCCTACCGTAACTAACTAAAGGTCTTAATAGTCCAAGTACTTCTTTGTAGTAACAACTAGTGGATGTTCAATAGATTGACCGGGGTGGTTATCACATAAGATTAGGCACAATCAAATCCTCATAATTGGGTAAGGGGGCTTACATGATGGATTAAACCCCAAAGCCTTTTAATTTGCTGATCTGTTTCTAATAATGACCTCAGAGAGTTGTGTGGAGGTCTCCAGAGTGGGCAGAATATCTTCTTGGTATTAGCCTATATGCAAACTACTGCAGACAAATCTAATTCTGGAGTGAAAAAGCCAGTTTGGACATAGTGAATTAGGAGCTGAACTGTCCCAGAATAATGGCCCTGCAGAACCATTCCCATTTAACAATTATAAGGTGGGAAAGAGACTGGGATGAGGAACTCACCCTACATCTTGCATCTAAAATTATTTTTTAGGGTCAGTAGAGCACAAGATGAAACATATATAAAACACACTGATTGTAGTTTTGTATCTCTAAAATACAGTTTGTGAGGATTTACAAAACAGAAGTATGACCTTTTCAATCCAACCTGTGACAGAATTAAAACAAAGCTTTCCAGAGCGACTGTCAAATCCAGAAGAGACTGATTAACTGACAAAAAAAGTAGGTAAGTCCATAGCAGACTAAACCATGCAAGAACAAAATTCTACTGTGATGTAAATTGATATTTCGATATAATGGTTGATCTTCTTTGTAACACTGATTCATTATCTGTTGTTCCACGCATTTAGAGCTTGCAAATCCTCTGTGCTCATGTAATCAATATAGCATATTGATATGTTTTTTCTTGATCAGCAAAATGTTTGATTTCCATGTCTAGGCCTGGAAGCAATGCTTTGGTATAGTTGCCAAACCTAAATCCAGAAAAATGAATAAAGCCCACCAGGGGTAATGGTCTCATCTGTCAGTGCTGGTGCAGAAAGGCTGACACTGGCAACTGTTTTTCTGCTTTGTTTTCCCTATCAACAAATGAGAGCTGCTTTAGCTCATCTAACCCGCAGCATAATGCTTACACAGGTTAATATTCATTATACATTCAAGGGCCGTACAGTGTAAAAAGCTGAGGTCTGGAAGCTTCTGAGAACAGTGTTTGTCTTTCTGTTGTGTGGCAGTACAACACACAGCAGCAGCAGAACTCCTGGAACGGGGCTGGGTTGCTAGGCACTGTGTCCATATAAATATTAAGTCCTAATGATATATCAGCAGCATATGTCTCTGCATGTTTAGAACGCATTTGCTTTAGCATGAGCTTAAGTGCTTCGCTGAACCGAAGCCCTAAGTGCTAAATGGATAACCTGAATGGGAAAATGCCACGGGAAGATGGTCTTCAAAGAATAAAATCAAATTGTTCCTGGGAATGATAAACAAGTACATATGAAATGAGCCACAAAAACAGTTGTTATAATGCTGTGAGTGGAGTGCAGATAAAGGATAGGAAGTTATAAGCACTAATGCAGCTCTGCTGAATTCAGTGGATATAAATTTATTGTCAGTGAGGATTTGCTTTGATCTGGGCCTCGCATCCCCCTGGTAAGGATGATTCAAGACTCACAGGGCATCAGATACCACACTACTGAGAGCAAAACCAGAAATCCATCCCCTTTATAAGCTGAGTACAGTATGCAGAGCTCTTAGGATGGAATACAAGAGTTTAACCCAGATGGTCAAGTGTAACTGAAGGTAAGTCCAAGGAAATGAGTCTGGCTGTAAGTGTCATGGATAATTAAATATTGTAGAGAAGGAAAATCCTGTTATCACATTTATTTGCATTAAATGTTGCTTTGCCAAGGTGGGGATGGGAGATGGAGAGCTACTGTCCAGTATATAAAAAGGAGGGAAGTAAAAGGCAGAAGAAATGGATAACAGCAGTAAAATCTTGACTCTGACATCATAGGCAAAGACCTGTAAGATATAACTCTTCCAAATTTGTGAGCAGAAAGACTATGCAATATTAAGTTATAGATAGTACTTCATTCCTAAAATGCATTTTAAACCAACTGTCCTTTCCATCTTTTTGTGCCTTACAGCCTTTTATTTTTTCTCCTTTTCATCAGCACTAGAAACTCAAAGAGGGGTTACTACTTCTGAAAATGAATCAGAATACAAAGGAGATCAGATAGAAATAAAAAAGTCTCTTAATCCTCACCACCCTCATCCAGGCCTAAGTTTATTTATTGTTCCAGTCTGAAAATTAGTTGCAAAATTCAAATGAAACAAAATAAAAGAGATTATAAAGATGACGGAATTCTCTTCAGGAACCAAAAAATAATCTCCAGAAAGTAAGGTTTTGACAGTGATTGAATCTGCAAGAAATTAAAACGCTGAAAGACTCATAGGAAGTTGTTAACTACATCTTAATTACAGCATAAATCTCCATCACAAGCTTACTAGGAGGTTGGGCAGGGGGAAAGGAAAAGCTCATTCTTTTTGATTAAATTCATAGGAAAATAACAAACATCTCATGTTTGTGCTTCTAGTGGACCAGGACAGGGATGTGCAGTGAGAGCAATGAATACCTAAGCAGATTGCAAATAATGGCCAAGGGTAGTGCAGTAACTACCTTTAGTAGATTATTATCCTTGCCCTATAACATGGCCTGAAGTCTTTATGCACTGTATGCTGTAGAATACCCAGCATGGAACTGTTCCCTATCTACACGGGCAAGCAGAAGGCAAGGGAGGAAACACTGATAATGATACTTGTAAAGGGTCACAAAAGCCAGTGACGTTTCCTAAGAATGTGGCTAAAATTCCAAGACCTACACCTTTAGACCTGTTTCCCTGCAATCCTGCTTGCCTATGGAAGCAAGTGGTAGGAGAACAGACACCGGGCTTAGTAGTTCTTGAATCTCACACTCTTATGGGTATGAAATAGCCAGGGTGGATGAGACAAACTTTTGGAACTGCATTGTAAAATCACGACAGGAAGGAATGGAAATCCAGCGAGATTACAGAACCTGTTCCCATGCTCTGAGTAACAGTCACATTCTAAAATCAGAAAATTATTAGATACAGAAAAGCTTGTGTGAAGAATTTTGAGAGTTATCTAAAATTAATTGATGATAATTTTATTTCCTAGGTAGCAGAGCCATAGGACTTTAACAAGGCCATTAGCTTTCCATTTTTTGTGGAAGGACACAAATCATGGACCGGGCCATTCTTTCTAGCACTTCTGCAGAATGTACATTTTCTTCTGGGATTAGCAATAGTATATAGAAAATATGTGATTTCTTCTAAGATGGTCAGCAGAATTTGCTCTTAGATCCACTGATTATGAACTGTCCAACAGTTATACCACTAAGATGTATTCATTGTTTTGTAGTTTCATATGTCTTACACTTTGACCCTGCACAGAAGAAACTCTGAATTGGAGGTAGCTGATGGACAGAGTTCATTCTCTGTCCTGCACTGGAAGGCATTGGTAGTCCATTGGTAGTGCATGATCTTCTTTCTCAAATTCCACCTTATATGCATCCTCACTTTGGCCTCTCCACTTTCACCATCTTTTTTTATATTTCTATTTCTATTTCTATGGAAACAGTCTTTCTTACTTATTCCATGGCATATTTCAAGTTGTCTTTTCACGTATTTTTACTTTTCTTTTTCTTTTTTTTTAGGCCTCCTTTCATTTAGCTCTTTTCTCTGCTCCTTCTGTACTTGCCTACATTCTTTTCCCCTCAAATTTATATGTCTTTATATTCCCTACTCTTTGTGGCCTCTGAATAATCTGTGCTATAATTTTTCCTTCCACCCCTTTTTCCTTTCAGACTCCTTCTATTCCATTTTTGTCTTCACCCTTTCTATTGTTTGTTGTACCCTCCTGTCTCTCAAATGCTTCACCTTTTTCTCCATCCGTCATTCATTAGGAGAATTTTTACTTTAAATTGGCCCTTTTCCATGCACGTGTCTCTTCCTTTATTTCTTCTTCCATGTTTCTGTGAATCCCAGGCATTCATTTACCTCTGTCCTCAGCCTCACTGCCAGTTTTTGCAAAGGAGGAAGACCTTTCTAAATTCGGTTGTGAATTAAAGTGCAGAGCATGAAGCTGATTATCAGTGGAAGAATGTCCCACAGAGTTTAGTGAGCACTGTTGACGGAGAGGTAGAGGTGCTGTGGGCTTTTTGGGGATATCTGTGATCCAGAAGTTAATCTAGCAGGGAGGGCTGATGCTAAGTGCTGCAGACTAAAATTTTACATTAACAAAACTCTAAGATCCTGTGTGTCATCCTCTCCATTTTGTCAACAGCAATGGGTTAGTGCAAGTGCCCTGAGGCATGCAGATATTATAGAACTTGATATTTTCCATGAACTTAGAAAATTTCATGAACTTAGAAAATCTCCCTCTTCACCTATTCTTATAAGGGACTTATTTATAGTAAGGCACTTTCAGAGCACTCCTACAGTGGTTGTGGGACCCTCCTGTAAATAACAGTCACTATCATTAATGGATAATCAAGACCTAAACACTCTTGCTGCAATTTCATCCTGCATTCCAGGGCATTGCAGGCTGTGTTATGAATGATCATAGTATCATAAAATCATTAAGGCTGGAAAAGACCTTTAAGATAATTTTAGAGATTAACCCAGCACTGCCAAGTCCACCATTAAACTGTGTCCATAAGCACCACGTCTACACATCTTTTGAACAGTTCTGGGGATGGTGATTCCACCACTTCACTGGGCAGCCTGTTCCAAATGCCTGATCACCTTTTCAGTGAAGAAATTTTTTCTAATACCCAATCTAATGATACTTCATTTTGTTCTTTTAGAACATTCTTTGAGCATACATCAGAGAAAAATGGAGACATTATTGCATGCTTAGCTTTCTTTCTGCACTGTGCAGTATTTTGGACAGCTCTCTCCTATCGGTGATGGTGTTGGCTGGAACAGAGTTGATTTTCTTCACAGTAGCTGGTATGGGGGCTCTGTTTTAGATTTGTGCTGGAAACAGAGGTGATAGTGCAGGGATGTTTCAGTTACTACTGAGCAGTGCTTACACAGAGTTAAGGTCTTTTCTGTGTCTCTCCCCACCCCACCATTGAGGAGGCTGTTGGTGCACAAGAAGTTGGGAGGGGACAGAGCTGGGCGAGTTGATCCCCACTGACCCAAGGGATTCTCCATGCCATATGACATCATGCTCTGCATATAAAGCTGAGGGAAGAAGAAGGGTGGGGAAATATTCAGAGCAATGTTTTGTCTTCCCAAGTAACCATTATACGTGCTGGAGCCTTGTTTTCTTGGTGATGGCTGAACACCTGCTTGCCCATGGGAAGTGGTGAATGAATTCCTTGTTTTGCCTTCCTTGTGTGTATACAAAGCTTTTGCTTTACCTATTAAACTCTTTATCTTGACCCACAAGTTTTCTCACTTTTACTCTGCTGATTCTCTCCCCCATCCACTGGGGAAGAGTGAGCAAGTGGCTGCGTGAGGCTCAGTTGCCAGCTGCAAATAAACCATGACACTACCACACCTCACTTTTCTCCTAACAAAATTCATTAATCTAGTTCTTTTCTGTTTTGTCCCTTTTTGAAATATTCTCCTGTGATTCTAATAAGTTTCACTTGGCTTTCTCCAAATCTCTTCCACTTTCTCTCATGGCCTCTTCGAGTTGATTTGACCAAAAGTAAATGTAGTGTTCAAAGTAAGGACGTGAGGTAGAGCAGGTTTTATACAATGGCATTTTATAGAATTTTGGTTTTGCTCTTCACCATCTCCTTTCCCATGCTGACAAGCATCTTATTTGCTACTTCTTCATGCAGAGCAGATGTCTTAATTGAATGATCCACAATGATACCTAGATCTATTTCCCTAAGAAATAAAAGCTAATTCTGAATCCATCAGCATACATCAGTATCATAAACTGTTCCTTCCAGTGTTGTTTACTTTGCACTTGTCTAATGTAAATCTAATCTGGTTTTGTGACACAAATTTCTCCAGTTTGGTATGTCTTCTCAGAATTTCTCCCCTCATTTCCAGTGAAAGGTTTTATTCCTGTAGGCAATACTGCAGCTTGCTTTAGTCATCCTACCTTCCTATTATTTAATATTAACACAGTGGGATTGATTCAATATAAGGACTTTGGAGATGGTGAGAGAAGTAAACCCACCTTTTCTTCCACCCTAAAGAGAAAGTCTGTAGCCATGCAAAGAAAGTGCAGCTGCCTCAGGAATTGTAATTACAGGGCAATTCTCTAATTGATTTCTTCTCTTAATTGAGCTGCTCCTGCATTATCTTCATGAAATCCAGAGCAGCACTGCCCTGGAACAGCTCTGCTCAGCAGGAGCAGGTGTCCCTCTGGGCTGTGAGTGTGAGGGACCACGATGCAGTAACCACAGTCCTGGTGTCTCTGTGTTTCACCATCCTCTGATAGTGTTGACAATCCAGGGTTTCTCATTTTCTCCTGTCATTTCTGTCCTCCAGCAGGACTCTATCCAACAGATATTGTCTTCTCATTTCCTTCTGTGAAGATCAAAACAAGCCAATTAACCCTTCAAGAGCTTCATCCTCAAGATAATAATTATCCCCTTCTCTTACACTGAGCATTAATGACAGGATAAGAACATACAGAGATGGATTGAGCACATGAGTACCTGTAGATGGCACAGCCATAAGGCAGGACAGATCCTGGCAGCCAGGACACATCCCACAGCTCCAACCAGGGAGCAGGATACTGGTGGCTGCCCCAGGTGCTGGGCGTAAGCCAGGGGTGGGGGGTAGGCCATGGGAAAGAGTGGACAATCAAATGGGATACAAACCTGTGTTTGGGGGTAGGTTATGGTACAGTTATAGCCTATAAGCACTTGAAGACTACCCACACAGGCAATAGGACTGTACATTATTAAATGATGGAAACAAAAA